>JAVIAB010000092.1:77291522-77891522 GCA_032433765.1 Megaustenia siamemsis | reverse complement strand
TAAAAAATTCATTTCTGTTTAGTGGAGTAGCAGTCATTGATTAAAAATGTGCAATATATGTGTAGATAAATTATCTCTAGCATTGTTCAGTAATCAAACTGCGTTTTGCAAAATGTCAGTTTTCATTAGACATAATTTTCAGACGATATTTTATTAAATTAGTAAAACTTACAATTAATTTATGTAATATTATAATTATAATAATATTATATATATATGAGCACAATTAAATTAGCAACATAACTATAGTAGAGAGCAGGTAGCTAAAACAAGTAGAGGAATTCAAGTACCTAGGAAGTTTAGTGACAAACGATAGTTCACAAACAGCAGAGATAGAATCAAGATGCAATAATGCTTGTCAAATCATTGGACAGTTATCACCACTATTGTCCAACAAAGAAATAACTCTAGAGACAAAACAAGCACTATACAATACAATCTTTATCCCAACATTGTGCTACCAATGCCAGACCTGTATCCTAAATGCAAGAACAATAAGACAAATAACCTCTACTGAGATTAAATGTGTCAGACGAATGACAGGAAACAGTCTGAGAGATAAGATCAGAAAAGAAGAACTGAGTAAAAAGCTAGGAATAGCCCCCCACCATAGAATATATAAAGAAACAACAGATAGAATGGTTTGGCCACCTGACAAGGCAGAAAAATCAAAACAACAACACAACGAGCCTTCAGCAAACATTGTGAGAACACCACAGACCCAATTGTCGACTATGAAAAAGATGGATGGGTGGAATATTAGAAGCACTAGGAAACATAACAGCAGCAGAGGTGAACAGAAGAGCAAAAGACCGCAAATTAAATCTCCCCTGACGCTGAAAGGCAAATGAGGAAGGAAAGAAGAAGAAGAATTAAATTAGTAAAAAACACTAATTAATGTAATAATACTTCTAATTCATTTATTAAAACATAACACTCATATTTTGTGGCAGAGTAAAGTATATCTTTAACAGTATATTTTGTAAAAACTAAATTCGGATATTTAGAATCTGCAGAGATGAATATGTAAACTAGAATATATTTATAAGTGTCCTTATAATTACTATGCTTCATAAAAATAAGACATTTTTCCTGCTTATTGTATATTATTTTTTACATGCTAAAACTCACGACTCATGCTGTTAATACATTCTTGTGCATTAATTAAGCTTAATTGTATTTGCTTAACAGTTACTAACAATTTCAACTTTCATCTCCTACTATACTAACAATCTAGCAGTTATTTATGAATTGTTCTATGAGACAATGTTAAGAGTGGCTTACTGAGTAATTTTATATGTGGTCCATTGAGACAGTGTTATATATTGATTTAGAATGAATTTAAAAAACTTGGAGGCCATGGAAGTAGAGATTTTGTTTTCTGAGAGTTCTTCAGAGAGTGAAGTTGTGATATACACAGATGGTTCTGTTGTTTAGTATAGACGGAGTTTATGGAAATTCATGTCATGGTTCAGGTCAGGGGAAGAATTATCAATTTGGATTGCTGCGCATTTACCTTGATTTCAAGTTGTTTAATGATGGAAGTCGTAGCAGTAACTAAGGCAATAGCCTGGCTAGAGACACAGACTTTTATCCATTTATTGCTTCTTGGGTGACTCAATGAGTATACGTGGGGCAATCATAATGGACTTTGCTTGAGGGTATTGTTTGGAGTCTGAAGACACTGGTTAAAATCTACTTCATTTTTATGTCAGGACATTTGGGTGTTAGAGGGTATGAGTGAGCAGAAGGACTTGCTAGGATGGCTGTTGTGGAGAGTAGATGAGCAAATGACTGGGTGAGTAAGTCAGGCAATAATCAACAACCATGAATAGACTACATACAATAAAATCACATCAAAAGGGTAGATGCCAACAAGAGCACCATGCAGAAAGCCAATGAAGATTAGTAAACCAAAACAGAACTGGGGTTGTCACTCACAACACATTCAAGAATATAATGAGGAGGTGGTCCAAGCATTTATGGAGTTTGTCCGATGTGCAGTGAATATGATATCTCAAGTAACTAACAATATATTGATTGGTAAGATAACATTTCTATTTGTTTTTTCCACTTTCACTTTAGAGCATTGCTCAGTCAGGTTTAGTTGATGAGGTATATAATGGGTTTTCTCCACATCGATAGCATAATGAGTATAAAATTAGTGCCAATATTTTAAACACATTTTATGAGTGATGTGGTTTGTATCAGGCCAGGCTGATATGCCTTATGTCTTTTGATGTGTGCTGTGTTTGTATGTCTTTTGATGTATGCTGTGTTTGCTATGATGGGGACTGCAGTTGCCTTTCTTTGTTTGGATATTCATTCAATATGTTAATTCAGATAATTCCATTGACACAGGCGGTTGAGCAATTATGGATTTTCATCCATTTGCAGTGATACCGGAGCCTTTGAGTAACTATAACTAGGCCAGGTTACCCTACCATCCCAGAATAAATCATTAGTATCAATTTCCAGGGCTTGGTGAACCTGAAGATGTGCTTGTAAAAGAAATTTAAAAATCTGATCAGTAGCAAATGCACTCAGCACCAAAGATCCTTAATTAAACATCCTGCTTGTGATTTCATGCAATAATTGTTGCTTTCTATTTTTTAACATTAGATGGTCCTCAGAAAATATTTCTTTAAATTTATTTTTGGCACTAATGTTATGCTGACTCCTTTACCCAAAATATGGTAAAAGCAAAGAAATGCACATAAATGCATCAAAATGAGAAGCACTGAAGCCAATAGTGATGAGAAATGAAAAAATATTAATGGAAAAAAAATAGAAAAAAAAACGGAATGGTTAAAGCTTCACGTAACAAGTGGAGAACACAAATCAGAATGCAGTTTCAGCGCAATATTTATTTTTAATATTTTTTAATGATACTTTATTCTTATTTTCCTTTCATTTCTCCTTCTAGTTCAATTTTTTTTTTATTATTGATTTTTAAAAAATTGTTAATTCATAGTTGTGCATGTGTTGTGTGTTTTGTTCCTGTTGAAGACCTATCGCGCCGAAACATCCTTCTGATTTGTGTTATCCACTTGTTACATGAAGCTTCAACCATACAATTTTTTCTACTTTTTTACTATATTTATTTTTTTCATTTCTCCTTTACCCAAAATATGTATAGGTGGTCAAAAATGTGTGGCAGTAACATCATATTCCCTATATGCCACACTCCAGGCATTATGGGACAGCTGACTGGATAATAGACAAAAACAGAGAGATAATTAGTTTGACTAAAACGTTGAAATAATCTTGTCTTGTCGAACAATATACACCAACAAAGCCTGTTTGTCAAGACAGTATACAGTCAACTACAGCAATATTTATTATGCATAATGTTTATAAAAGGGAGCCGTGATAGCTCAGTGGTTGGTGAACTGGACTACAAAGGACAAGAGGTAGGGTTCGATCCCAACCGATGGCTTCTGGGTTCACCCAGCCTTTAATGGGTACTGGATTTTTTCTGGGAAAGTAAAGCGGCACGGGCGTAATACTGACCTCATTACCCCAAAAATCATGTGCCGAAGGTCTGTAAAATTTATGGTCACTAACACCATATTTCCCTATACGCCACTTGGCGTGGTGGTACTTTACTTTTTTTTATAATGTTTATAAATAATATACTTATAATACCAAAAAGAAAGTAAACAGTCATTTTTAACAATATTTTATCAGAAATAAAAGCTTGAACATTGTGAAAACTGAAATTACAGAATAGAAGAATGACAAAGAAAAGATAATCAGTTTAAATATAACATTTAACATGGAAAAATGTTGTCACTTGAATTGATAGACACCATCAATAGCTGAATCTTAAGGTGATTCATAATCAAATAAATACATTTTTATTATATATAATAATTTGATTCAAATGTTTAAGTTAGAAGCGTTGGTTCTTATAATTAATTTTGAGAAATAGTGATTTGTAATATATGTCAAGAAAGAATCAAAATGTATAGAATTAATTGTTCATGGCCAGTCAATGATCATTACAAAAATAATAAAGTGTTTATGACATTGCTGTTTCATTTATATTTTGTTTGCTAGAATCTCACTAGCATGGTGGTTAACATGGCAATACAGAGGGTGTGATTAAATCCCACTAGTCACTATCTAGCCAGTGTAGCTGAACAACAAAAGGAAAAGTAGGCTAGCAAAGTTGAGGAAGATAATAAGAGTAAAGAAGTTGACTGCCTTCATCTCCCAAAGTTCATTGGCTTAGTTCTGTGAAGTTAAAACACCTTATACCCCCTATTAAATTGTACGTCCTGAAATATGGGTGGATTTTTGCATAAATGTATGTGGAGATGCTGGTCAAGTAAGTGATAAGGAGATAAGTGGTTAAAGACAGATATAATACACATATGGTTACTGCCTGATGGCATAAAGAAATATTATAAGACATGTCTGCATTCTGAAAAAAAAAGTTGTCAATGAAGGATGCTAAAATGATGCAGTCTACATGATATATATTTAATAATAATGCATTATAGAAGAAGGTATAATTAATTACTACAAAGAACTAGACTGCAAAGTAAAAAAACTGGACCAGAAGAGGCAAAAGAATCTACAAAGATAACATGGCAATAAAGGCAGATAGGGCAGTAATGACTATCTATCTATCTATTGACCTTTCGAGCCGTAACCGGCCCATAGGGCGTAGACCAAGATACACCTTCTCCTATATGAATTTTTGTTCTAGCAGTTTTCTTTTAAAGATATTTTATCAAATCTCGCCATCTGTCTCTGTTCTGTGCAAGCAGTTCTATCTCATTGAGGGAGCCGATTCCTGCTGCTCTTGCCTCTCTCATCAATGTTCTTCTCAGTGTCTCCCTGGGTCTTCCTCTTTTTCTTTTACCTGTTGTTTCCCACATGAGGGCTTGCTTTGCTATTCGATTATTATCTCTTCTCATCACATGTCCAACGTATGACCATCGTCTTTTCTTTATTACTGAAGATATTAGTGGTTGATTGGCGATTTCTCTAATTTCCTCGTTTGTTTTGAATTCGTTCCATTCTATACCAAGTATTTTCCTTAGACATTTATTTTCGAATGCGTTCAACTTTGTTTCTATATCTCTTGTTGTTTTCCAGCTTTCACACGCATACGTAAGGGTTGATAGTACATTTGATTTGAATAGCCTAAGTTTTGTGTTTGTGCTAATGAGTTTTGATTTCCACAACTTTTCAAGGCTTCTGAAAGACATTGCTGCTTTAGCCAGTCTGATTCTAATTTCTTTGCTCGTATCCCCTTCTCGATCAATGTGACTTCCAAGATAGATGAAGTGATCGATCTCTTCTACTGGTTTGTTTTCCATGTATATTTTGTCACTTGTTGGAATTAAACTTTTCATGACTTTAGTCTTTTCATGATTGACCTCAAGCCCAATTTTGCTGGCTATTGATGATAGTTCATTTGTGTTTTCCTGCATCGTTTTTATCTGATTGCTGATGAGAACTATGTCATCAGCAAAGTCCAGGTCCTCCAAATGGTCTCCTTGTATCCATTCGATGCCTTTATTACCAGTGCAGCATTTCTTCATTATGAAGTCCATAACAATTCCAAATAACAAGGGCGATAAAATACATCCTTGTTTAACCCCAGTTTCTATTGGGAAACATTCGCTCAGTCCTTCCTCTGTTCGAACTGCACATGTGTAACCATCATACATGTCTTTGATAATAAGAGATATTCTGTCTCCAGTAATGACTGGAGACAGAATATCTCTTTATAATGTACAAAAGATGTTGACAAACACTTTTACATCATGTGGGGCACCTGTTATGAATAAACATGGAACCATATTAACATCAAATGAAAACATAAGTCATGATGGGCCGAACATTTTAAAGAAATCCTTAATCATCCACTAACAAAACATTTAATTGATTTTATAGCTGAGACACCATCATCACAGTTAGACATTATTTTAAATGATCTCATCAACAGACAGCTGTTAGCTCTTGGCTAACAACAAGGCTGCTGGTAAAGATAATAATAAATCTGAAATTCTAAATGCGATTGAAGATTAACTTAAAGCACCAGCAAAGAAAAGTGATCAGTAAAATATGGAAAGTAGAAGTACCTAGAAATCTGAAAAGAGGTGTCATTGTCAAAACTACAAAATAGGGCAATCTCAAGAATTGCAACAACTGGGGAGGCATGACTCTTCCATCAGTTGCCTCTTAAGTATTCTGTACAATCATCATGAACAGAATCAAAGATGTGGTAGATGGTTACATGCAAGGAACAAACAGGATTTAGAAAAGCCTTGTTCATATTTTTACCCTAAGAAATACATTAAGAGCAATTTACCAAAACGCAGAAACCATTTGTGCTAAACTTTATTGACTTCTAAAAGACTTTCTACAGTATAAGTGCATAAAAAGAGTCATTGTGGAATATGCAGAGACAATATGGAATATCATCAAAGAACATTAGGAGACCTTATTTTGTATATCAATAGCAACGTGAATATGATACGAGAAAAGAAACATATCTTTTGACTAAAATAAAAAAAATCATCTATCTGACAAAATATGCATTAGATCAACCAAGAAAAGACAAAAGTAATCAAAAATCAAATTAGACCAGAGTAAAAAATATACCTGAAAATAAAAGAATTTGAAGAAGTAAATCACTTTGTATATCTTTGAAGATGCTTAGTTAGAGAAGTAGATACAGTAGAGGGAAATTAGAATCAGAATAGCAAAGGCAAGGCAGTATTGGCTTTCAGAAACCTTGCGCAAATATAGAAATCTAAACTACTAAGCACAAAACTACAAAACAAATCATAGGTATTATCCACCCTTAATTATGCATATGAAAGCTAGGAAACAACTATAGAAATAAACAATTAATTAGATGCATTCGAAAACAAATTCCTCAGGAAAATACTTTGTATACCAAGGAGTAAATTTAAGACTAGTGCAGAAACATGAGAAATGGCCATGTTCAAACAAAATTACCTATAATAAAGAAAAGGAGGTTGGCATATTTTGACCTTGCGTTGATAAGAGACAAGCAAGCCCTCAAATGGGAAACAGAGGGCAAGAGAAAGACTGAGATGAGAAACAACAACAGAGGCCATTAGCTCCTTCCTGAATTTGAGATTCTTGCCAGAACAGGACAAGTATATACAATGTGAAAAAAAAAATAAATGTATAAATATATATATATATATATTTTTATTTAGACGCATACATACACACACTCTACATAAATATATATTTATTTACAATACTATATATATATATATATATATATATATTATTGTAACGTACTTACGATTTAGACATACAATTTTTCTCTATAAGTTAGGAAACATCCTTACTATTTTTATATATCTATATGTGTTCATCTGATGACTTCATCATCCACCCTTAGAATGATGTTAAGTTAGCAATGATGGGTTATGATGTGGTTTGTGGGTCAACCTGTGATATTTGCGCCTTTTGGTCTAACACATTTGCCTTCAGAACTGCATTTTCTTTGTACTGGGTTGCCTTTCCTCTTGATCCCTACTCAGCTGGTCAGACTACACTGGTTAGTATGTTTCTAGGGGAACAGAGAAGAGGTTGAATAGGCTCTATATAGTTCTGGTTCACTGATCCTGGTGCAAACCATCAGCTATGAGTCACTGACAACTTTCAACTCTGTTGTTGTCGGATGCCTTTGTCTCCACACATTGTTACATAACAGTGTTCATTCTTTTGCAATTTTTCAGGTTACTCAAGTGCAGTAGGAGAGTTTGATGGAGATGATAATGATGGTAGGTAAAGTTAGACATTGTTCTACATCACACTCTATAGTAATGTGAGATAATGATAATGAATGACATCCTATCATTCTTGATAAATTAATGTAGAATTGTATCATTGTTTTAAATGTTGATGTTATTGAATCTTATCTCTCTTTCACTTGTGCAAGTAAAACTGAAAATAAATGAAAGAAACTGAAAATAAACTAAATGCATTCAAAGACAAATGTCTAAAAAAATTGTTAGTGTACAATGGAATGAGTTCAAGACTAAGGCAGAAATAGAGAGAAGTTATCATGCAGCCTAAAGTCTTACCAATAATCAGGAAGAGAAGGTGGGCATATGTTGCCCCTGTAATGAGAAGAAATAACCAGAGAATCATAAAGCAAGACTTCAAATGGGAAGCTACAAGAAAAAGTAAAAGGCTGACCTAAAAAAAAGAAAAAAACAACTCTGAGATTAACACTGATAAGAGAGGCAACAAGAGCAGGTATCAATTACATTATTGAGATTGAGAAGTTTGTCAAGAATAGTGACATAATGAGCTACTTGCAAGCTCTGTTATCTGAGGGCACTTGAAGGATGTATGATGTCATTGCTTCCTTTCTGTATTTTTATGATGAACAAACAATTAATGTTAGTTTTGCCAGTTCTTTCACAGTATTTGTAACTTTAATTTTGATGAAACTATTGGAAAGGTGCTCTCAGAATACACTGTCTGGCATCAGTTAGCTTACCTGTTTATGTATAGCAGTGCGGGAGAAAATTAAGGTTGCAATGGACTTAGAATAAGTTCACAGCAAAATAGGCCAATGGTAGAAGACCAGGCAGTGTCGATGGATTAGACACCTAGACAAGGTCAACATGAAGTGTCCACCAGAACATTTGGGTGTAGAGAAAAGAAATGTTCAGATATTATAACAGTAGATGGATGACTAAGGACTGGCCATAATATAAAAGACGGAGCGAACAGTTGAAGTCGAGAGAGTGATTAGAAGACCCCACAGAAAGACCATAGTATGAGGAAAGCAGAAGATGTCAACAATGAGTGTAGATAGATAAGATGTACAAAGGATCAGTATATTTAGTTAAAGTCTAACACAGGGCTTGTGTGCCAACATTATTATTAGAACTAGAGTAGACATTAGCAAGATAGCTAGAAAGTGTAATGAGCTGATATTTTGAGGAGTGAATGATTCAAAGCGGTCATCTAGACCGCCAGGTAGTATTGACTTATAGTGGTGTGACATTCCTATAATTATGAAAGTGTGTTCATGTGAAATGTGTCAAAAGATCTGTAAAAAAGTACATCAACAAATATGTTATGGTGTAACTGAACACCTCAGGCATTTGTTGATTATAAGCACGAAAGACATAGATGCTATATATAAGAAGAATGAGAGGTGCAGGAATGTGTTAAAGAAGTGAATGAGACGGCCTATGAAAGTGCGAGAGATATCAAATACAAATTATAAACATCATTTTAATTAAATATATATATATGACACTGTGACCTTCCAGGCATGTCATAAGAGACGACTAAGGAAGTTGATCGATGGATGACAAGCTGTCATTGTAAAAAGTATTGTTATGGAAACAGAGCCATAGATTTTAGAAGCAGCGATCTCTGCAATATGTGCCATTTTGGCATGCAAGGTGTCTGTATTTGAGATTGTAGTTCTGCCCTATGTGCTGTCTTGGGCTCGAAAGGATATATATATATATATATATATATATATATATATATATATATATATACAGTATATATATATATATATGGGGGCCTTTGTAGCCTAGTTGGGAACGCCACCCAACTGGGCTACTGACATTCAGACAACCCATTTTTGATTCCTGCTGGAAGCAGTGTGAGTTGTATTCGCAGTTGGAAAAAAAAAATATCCCTGCGGTCGACTCAGCCGCTGGCATAAATGGGTACCAGGGTAGTACTCTAGGAAGGTGAGGAATGCTGACTCACATCATGAGTTTTGATGCCTGAAGTGACACTATCCAAAAGTCTCCTAACACTTCTGGATGGATTGCTGAGCACATATGGGTGAAAACAGATTAAAATCTCATAATTTACCTTTACATAGAATAAATATACAATGGTGCTCTCAAGTTTATTTACATTTGCACTGGAGGTTGCTTTCTTTTGGTTCTTCTGCTAGAGTCCAACCCTCTAGATAAGAGTTCTTAATGTCAGCATAATATATTGTGAGAAACTTTGAACAAAAAATATAAAAATAATGTAAACTTAAAAAAGACATTTCTGACAAAAACAGTGAGCATGTATTTTAATATTTGAAAACATTTTAAGTAATAGTGATCAAGCATTTCAGCTATCTCAATGAGATAGAGTTGCTTGCACATAATAGAGACGAATGGCGAGATTTGATAAAATATCTTTAGAAGGATCGAAAACTGCTAGAATACAAATTTAGATAAGAGAAAGAGTATCTGGGTCTATGCCCTATGGGCCGGCTACGGCTCGATAGATAGAATCAAGCATTTTAAAATAAAGTATTTATATTATTTGTGAGGTCTTGCTAAATCAAACAAAATTAATTTAATATTGTTTTCTTTCATCACCATGAAAAGAATGTTTATTAAATTGATTTTGAGCTTCCAGATAAACTTTACATTTGCTTCTTCTGGCCTGTCATATCCAACTTCATCATAGTATATTATCTGGAGAAAGTTTGCATCATTCCCGCTTTGTGCTCACCTCCAATAGCTAGGCAGAATAGGCTGTTTTGAGGACCACCACATAAATGGTAACAAGAGTCATGATCAGCTCTGGATTGCTGACTTTAATGTCAGTATTCAGCTAATATTGACTAATTATTATTGGCTCATGTGCTACATCTGGTTTGATTATTGAATGCCTTTAATTCTTTTCCATAGTATTGAATTATATCTGATTAACATACATAGTCTTTATTGATTACCCCAATTGAGGAAGTTGTATGTTTTTAGCTTAGTTTAGTCAAAAGGTCGCCCTCATAACAGTAAGTCAATTCCATAAGTATTCAGATCTCCTCCTAAGTATATCCGTCGACCTGCAGTCACTAATGACTTTTATGTGTAATAAGAAAATAGCCAAATTAAATAATATACTATTATACTGATATATTTCTTGTCTAATTTTCACAGATTATATTATTGGAGTTCCAAAAGGAGAATATTATTTTGGAAAGGTATGTGTTTTGGTAAAGTTGACGTAGTAGTTTGAAAAAAAAAAATATATAAGCTGGAAATAGTGACTGATACGTTAAGAGTCTCTCCACACTTTGCTATGTGTATTCACTTTGAATGACCAGGATTTGATTACTGAACTGGTGACATTGCTCAGAAAAAGGTGTTCTACTTTCAGGGCATCAGAAAACTGAAGAAAAGATGGAAGAAGTACATAGCTATGAGGATAAATATGTTGGCAAAAAGTAAAGTTTACACTAATTTTTAAGTACATTTTCCTTCATATTAAATCGTAAAACTTTTTGACCAAACCTTACACGTATCATCTGTACAAAAATAAAACTAAGTTTGCTCAAAGTCAGATGTTAATATCTATCTATCTGTCTGCCTGCCTGCCTGTCTGTCAGTCTATCTATCTGTTGTCCTTTCGAGCTGAAAATGGCACATAGGACATAATTCTAGACTCTTGTTTCTGATGATCTTTCATCTGAAAAACAGCTAAATTATGTTGTTATTGTCAAGTAAGCATCAAATGCACCACTCAAGAAAACTCAGTGGCAACGTCAATAAAAGTGATCAATATTAAATCAAAGGGAGTAATTACTGAAGAAGCAAGCACATACAGACATCTACTAGCAATTCATGATTTAAAAAAAAAATAAGTATTTGACAATTTTATTGTTCAAAACATGTAACTAAATCCAGTAACATGTAAAATTGTAATAAAACAAATTAAAAATAATTCAACATTTAAAAAGTTTTATTTAAAAAAATAATTTAAGGTAAAAGTATCATCATCAGTAAATGTAAAATATCTCACATTTATCATAATTTATTAATTATCTTTACTTCTCTGTGGTCAGGTGCAATTCTTCAATCAAAACTTGACAATGTTTGGGACACTTGTCGGAGAACAGGTAAATAAACTTTATTATTTATTTATTTATTTTGAGAAATGTTAAATTTTCTTGTAATCTGTACTATCTGTCTTGTGATCTCAAGATTTGTTTTCTTACTGATCAGCTACAAAGTCTAATTTTCTTCTGTACCTGATTGTGTTCCCTCTTTCCTTTAGTTAAAGTAAATGATGAAGACCTTAAAAAGATGTAATATTGAAGACATGCAATGATAAATATCACTTTCTTTATTTATTTCTATATTGATAAAGTTTATCACTTTTGATCTTGTTTTTCTATCACTTTGCACTTATCACTTTCTTCATAATAAAATTACAAAACTTCTATGTTTCTTTAATTCTACTCTTGAGGAAGACCTTATCATTTTATGTTATATTTGGCCTTACATAACAATTTTAGCATTTAAAAAAACATTAATTTCCCATGTCACCAGCTTGACTGTTGGCTCACTTAAACTTTCTGCTAATAATTCTCTGTTTATTATACTATTTCATCACAAACAGGAGTTGGGTTATATTTACTCATTCAGATATAACAGTTTTTAATTATATAGTTAAACCATCTAATTTATTTTTTGTCAGATTGGTTCCTACTTTGGATATTCAGTAGCTGTGGTGGATTTGAATGGAGACAGGTATGTTAATTGTTAATCCCCTCCTTACGATTTGATAGAATATAATAATACGCAAGAGTTGATTAGAGTAGTTATTGTAGTGCACATGCTGTTTTATTTTTAACAATAAACTTACATGTATTTATTATAAACTAAACATCAGCTGAACTGAACATTTTTGTGTGATTTTGATGAACTTTACTTACTAATGCATGTCTGTAGTTTGATTTTGATATCAGAATGTTGTTTACTCAACATTTTCAAATCAAGAGACATGAAAGAATAAGAATCTTTTAATTGAAAGGCATTGTTTATAAGGGTTGGAAATAAAATACGTAATATAAGAGTACAGATTTTATTAAGTAGTTCACATTTTGTAAAGAAGAATTTTTGATGGTTTTAAAATGAAATAAAATGGAGGATGTCATGGTGTGTAATTAAATTTAATGACAAAATATTAATGCCATGCTATGCTTTCAATATCATTTTTATATGAGGGGAAAGTACAGTAGGCTAGAGGTGAAGTGAGAACTAGATCAGAGTGAGGTTTTTGACCAACCCTGCAGGTTAGCTTTTGTTTCTCAGGTGCCATTGCATTTATCAAAGAACCAAATAAAACAAACGTCTAGCGCCATTTTATTCTGTAACTTTCCTTCCTGATACAGTGTATTCTTCAATTTGCCTCTCTGTTTTGTTAGTCCACTTTAGACTTTGTGAAACATGTCAAATTAATAAAAGTTTTTTTTCTGTTTGTAGAATGGACGATGTCATAGTTGGAGCTCCAATGTATGCAGAGTTTAAAAATTCAGATTCTTATGACACTGGCAGAGTCTATGTTTATTACCAGACAAGCAGTGTAAGTTTGCATCAATTTATTGTTAACACATTCTATACCATCACCTGCAAAAATTGACTCTAGTTACCTTGAAAACTGGAACCAATTTTTGTTAAGCCTTTAGTTTAATAATGTTTCTGCAGTTATTTCCACTAAAATCTTGTAATTCTCTTATTAACCTCTTTTTTTTGACTTCCTGAGCATTTTGTCCTAACAAACTGTGTCCTTTAGATAAATTTTTATTTATTTTTTTTTTGCTACTATTTCAAAACATTTGCTGTGCTAAAGTCGATGTGTTGGGCCGAAAGGTGCAAATATCACAGTTAGACTGCAAACCACAACACAATGCAGACACGCCCACTTAATGTCCTTTTAAGGGCGGATGATGAAAAGGTGTACTCCTTTAGTCATCGGACGAACGCAAGTAGCAACAGCAAAACATTTGCAAAACATGGCCATGACACTTTGTGTTAAACTCCTTGGTAAGAAATGTTTTAAAAGTAATAACATATAGAATATAATTTATAGTGCAAAGGAAAGCAAATCTAAAAATTTAATAGCTGAATTTTGATAATGCCTGTAGAGAAGATGCAGTTGTCACTGTGTTTGTGAAGTTTGGCGAGAAATCTTGTTTCCATATCTTGTGAATGAGTGAATAGAAAAGTCATTGCTAAATATAGTGAGTTTACAAACAATTAACTTCTAGTGTGAGAACAAAAAATAGATGATAATGCAGTCCTATGTGACTTTCTGGGACAATATTTATCAGAACATTTGTAGTGTTGGATTCTCTACAAGTTCTATATGAAATACTGAAGTGTGAGGGGGTACTTTAACTGTATATTGAACTATCTTTCATTTTACATCTATGCTCAAGGAAGATCAAGAATACCATCATCATCATCATCATGTGCCACACTGGTTAGTATAGATCAGGGATGGCCAATTTCTTTCAAATGGCGGGCCACTTTTTTATTATTTTTTTGTGGCGGGCCACACACATAACAACATCAATACAAATAAACTTTGCATTTGTTTTAAGGTAATATTTTTGTTATTTATTGGCATTATTTGCTTACATAAATCATTTTATTGCAACAGAGTTTAAAATGCCTAGTTGATTTATAAAAATGAATAAAATTTGCTATTTATATTGTTTAACAAACATGTCTTAGTTAGGTCATTTTAAAGTTGACATGTAACAAACCTTAATGAGAACAATGTGCACGTTCATGTGCAGCAACAAGTTCATCAAAGTCAATGTGTAAAGATGATGATGAAATTCGTAATAAATCCTGAAGGTGGCCATCAGTGAGTCGGTTTCTTTGTGATGATTTAATCTCCTTCATTGTTGAAAAAGCACATTCACATATATATGTGCTTCTGAACATAGAAGTAATTTTCAAACTGAAATCACTCAATGCGGGATATTTTTCCTGTGGCACAAGTTTCCAAAAGTCAACTCCTATCTCCATCCTGGATTGGAAAAAGGGGTCACTTTGGAGGTTACATAACTCCAACTGAAAAGTGTCATGTTGTTGGAAAATGTCACACTTCATAGGGTTGTTAAACAATGCCAGTTCTGGTCGTATACCACTGAAGTCAGAAAATCGTTCATTGAATTGCTCCAATAGTTTGTCTAACATTAATACAGAAAATTTGAAATCAGTGTCACTGCGCTCCTCAATAAATTCTTTGCATGAAGGAAAATGAATGAAGTGTTCTTTGGCCAGGGTAAATCTAAAAACTTTTTGTTGACTTATAAATCCATCTAGGTGTCCTACCAAATCTGAGACTGTTTGGGAATGTCCCTGTAGCTTCACGTTGAGTTCATTCATGTGCTGGGTGATATCAGTTAAAAAGGCCAATACGCTGTTAAAATGTGGATCAGACATTTTTCTGATCAGTTCTTTGTTGGTATCATGTTTCTCTAAAAACTGCTTTATCTCGTTTCTCAAAGCAAAAAACCGCCTCAAACAATTCCCTCTGCGTAGCCAGCGTACTTGTGTGTAGAGCACCAAATCGCCATATTCCGCCTCAACTTCTGATAAAAAATTTATAAACTGTCAGTGTGTCAAAGCCGATTCCCGCCTTTTATTAAATTCACACACTTTATTACAGTTTTCATAACATCCTCCACGTCTAAAATCTTGCCACACAACGCCTCCTGGTGTATAATGCAGTGTAATGCTGGGCAATGGATTCCAGCCTTCCTTAATAATCCAACTAGACCTGTTTGAGTACCACACATTGACTTAGCTCCATCTATCACTATTGCTGAAAATCTGTTTATGCCACCGATACCGTTAACAACTTTCATAACCGAGTTATAAATGTCTTGATCTTTGGTCATATTATGCAATAAATCTAAAGCTAGTAGCTCTTCATTGATAATAAAGTCTTTTGAAACCATTCTTATGAAAATTAAAAGTTGTGCTGTGTCTGATATGTCAGTAGATTCATCCAAAGCCAGAGAAAAGTAAGCGGAATTTGTAACGACACTCTTTAATTCACAGATATATGAGAACGTATTTCCTCAACCCTTCTAGTGACTGTCTGTTTTGATAGTGGAACGCTCTCAAAATGACTGGCAATTTTTTCTTCCCCAAATGCACGCGACATGTTAATAGAACAACGCTTTACGAAGTCACCGTCACAATGATTTTTTTTATTTCGCTATCTCTGCGCTTACAACAAACGTTGCCATTAAGGAACTTGTTTGTTTTGTTGTTAATATAGTAAAAACAGATTTCTGAGCACTAACCATTTTCTTCAAATCACACACAAGTGTAGAACGCATTGTACCAATGTAGTCCTTGTATTTAGCGGCGTGATGCTGTGTGTAATGCCGTTTAAGACTATACTCTTTATTTACAGATAACACTTGCAAACACACAAGGCACTGCGGTTTACTATCCTTATTGTTGATAAATAAAAAAATCATGTTCCCATTTCTCATGAAAAAATCTGAATCTTTCATTTAATTGACGTTTATTGTTCATATTATACCACGACCGAAGCAACAGACAATGAAAACACAGATTACAACAATAGCACTGTTTCCTGTTAAAATGGAACTGTTCACTGTAACTCGACAGAATCAGAATGATCAGATCGGATATATAATTTTGACTGATGAAAAGAGGTTTGGAGAGAAAGAAACTGAAAGTAAAATAATTGTGAGGTGAATGTGTTGGGGTGGAGGAGGTGGGTGACTGACAGTATTTCTTGGCTGTTTTAAACTGTTTGAACTCGCCGAACCGAGAGTCAGCTCTAGAACCATTCGTTGGCTTTTTCCTTTGTTTAAGTCGGTCGCAGGATGATCAAAAGGAAAAAAAAGGATGGGCCGGGAATGACGGGAAGTCGACGTTAAACTAACTACTAGAGTGTTCCGAGTTTTAAACATAGGTCTACTAGGGAATATTTGAGTTAGCTTTCTCCACGGTAGAAGTTAATGTAACAAATTTTAAATCAATTTTACCCAGGAAATTTTGCTCAATGCAACCTGATTTTATTTTTTATTAGCCGCGGGCCACAAAAAGACGTGGGCAATTAATTGGCCATCCCTGGTATAGATGATCATATTCTTCCACAATTGTCTTTCCACAGTTCATCATATCAATTCTGTTGTTGGTTGCTTTCCATGTCATGGCATCAAGCTATTCAGTATCTTCTCTCTTTGTCATCCGCAATCTCTCTTTCCCTGTATTTTTCCAGTTGTAACCAAGTATTCCAACTTTCCTCTTCTCATGATGTGCCTGAAAAATGTAGATTGTTACTTTCTGCTGTTTTCTTAGGAGCTCTTTTTTTGTGTGTTGGCTTCTTTGAGAATTTTCTTGTTGGTATTTTTAGCTGTCCAGGGAACTTTCAACATTATTCTGAGAAATCCCATTTCTATGGCCTCTAATTGTTTCATTTTTTTGTCTACTGTCCATGATTGACTTCCATAGGCTGGAATTTGCTCTGTATGGCACTGATGAAATGTCTTTCTCATTTCTATTGACACAGACTTGTTGCACAAGATGTTTTTCATTTTTTAATGGGATGTGCAATGTTGCAGAAATTCTGAATAGGCACGAGCTAATACTTGACAGTGTGACACCCCGCCCAGGATAGAAAATTGGAGCCCCAGCTAAATGTAATGTATGGCCCTTTTCATCTTGTCAGACGGTCTAGTAGAGGCTATTGTGTATTATTTTTAGGTTTTGTTTTGTTGAACAGCTTCTTTTGTGGCTAATTCTACCACTGTTTGACAAACACACGTGATCACAGAATGAACAAGTCAGGCCCACTGGTCCACAGGGGAGAATGTAATGTAATATCTGGATAAAATAAACCAAAGTAAAAGAGCAAATACAATTCTTGAATAGCTTAGTGAGTTACTGAGAGAATTGATACAACACAAATATATAATTTGTTGTGAATTAAGTAGTGTTTCCACTAGAACAAAAATATTGCTGCCGGTTAAATAATGTCAGTACTAGATTATATTTTTCTTCTTTCAGGTTGATGCTTCTGGAAAAACTCAGGTATCGTATGATTTGTTCAATATAATATAAAAATGCTTTACTTCAGTAAAATTTGCAAATCTATTTGATCTTTTTCTGATATTAAAAAAAAATTGTTATAAAATATTTTTTTTGGGGGTGGTCGGGTGGCTTGGCATTATTCTAACACCTTACTCCAAAACACCAACACAAGGTACAAGTATAATGGGTACCTTTTGCTTTTTTCTTTCCTATAATTCCAAATACATTTTAGTACAAGTAAAACATACTTGAGAGAGGCAAGAGCAGCAGGAATCGGCTCCCTCAATGAGATAGAACTGCTTGCACAGAACAGAGACAGATGGCAAGATTTGATAAAATATCTTTAAAAGAAAACTGCTAGAACAAAAATTCTGATAGGAGAAGGTGTATCTTGGTCTACACCCTATGGGCCGGCTATGGCTCAAAAGGTCAATAGATAGATAGATAGAAAACATACACATAGATTTTAGAAGCAGTGATTTCTTCAATATGTGCCATTTTGGCATGCAAGGTTTCTGTTTTTGAGATTGTGTTCTGCCCTATGTGCCATCTTCGACTCGAAAGGACAATAGATAGATAGAAAACAATTTAATCCAGGCATAAAAAAAATTCTGGAGCACCGATTGCACGCAACTAAAATTGTATAACAATATAATTATAGCACTATTACTATAAAATTATTGTAAGTTATTATATAATGAATTGATAAATGAGAAGAATAATAAATGCCCAGCAAAATTTAAAAAATATTTGTTATAAATTAACAATGTATGAAACAACAAAGAATTAGGAATGAAAAGTAACACTGTGTGATATAGACTTTGATATAAAACGTGTGTGTGATATAATCAAAGAATACACATGAACGAGCTGCCGAAACATAAATAAATAATTTTAAAAAAAAACTTAAAAAAAAAACTATTTGTACAACTTTATTGCATTACTAATTCAGGTGCTAAATATAAATATTTATTATTTATTACATTTTCAGGGAATTCTTCTTCATCATCATTCATTGCATGTTTGTGTTTCTTCTTTCTTTTTAACAGCAGGTCTATTTTGTTCCACTCAGTCCCATATTCAAATCATTGTATTCTGTTACCATTTTAGCTGGACATGTTTTAAAATTACTTTTTAGTTTAGTTTGCCTATTATTTTAACTATACCTTTCAACTTCATTATTCCAGAGATCATTTATAGAACAGACAAGAGACACGCTTGATGGGCAGTCTAGCAACTCTCGTTTTGGTTTGGCACTTAGTAGCCTTGGAGACGTTGACAATGATGGATATGGTGGTGAGTGATAAACTATTATCTTATAGTTTATCAGTAGTCATTTGTGAGCACTAAAACTTGAAGTAGGCATTTCATATTTATTACCTGCAGTCATTTTAATGAAACTTTAGTCACACAGAGTATGTGTAGAAATATTTGTATGAAAAATTCTGTGAATTCACCAGCTTTTACTCTGACGAAGTCCCTAGAGACTAGGAACTGAATCTTGCATGTTAAATCATTTTTCCCTGGCAGCCATGTACACAGGGTCCCTCGCCGCACAGGCAGATAACTCTGACTTCGAAGGTACTCATATTTTTTTCCGTCGATGACGGAATTGACGTTTCAAGCTGGGCCTCGCTGCTGAGACCAGGGGTGGTTGCCACAGAGAGAAATCATAAATAAAAATCCCAACTGGTGTAGCCGGGATTTGAATCCATAACCTCTCTGTTTCAAGGCTGGCGTCTTGCCTCAAGACCAACCAGTCCCCCGTCCTATGAATTAAAAGACAACATTCAGTGTTATAGTAAATGGTTATTAGAAAAGTGTTAGGAAACTCTTTATATACAAATTTTTCTGTAGAAGGCAATCTGATCATCAGAAGTGATCCTCACATTGATTGAGGCCATTTAACATCTTGATTCTCAACGTGGTATGGCGGAAGGGTCATTCTTACTTGTGTCATGACTCCTATTCAGCAACCACTTTCTGCATTCTGAGCCTGAAAGCTTGCAAGAGATCCTGGTGGAATATTATATCTTTTTCCCTCCTTAAAACGAAAGAATTCATCATTGGACAGCTTTAATTTGAATATTTTTAGTTCTGTGAAGTGACCTCTGACTGAGATCCTCTGATGTCTTATCTACAAGACAGTAAAGCTTTGAGCTATTGATATGGGACTCCCCCACCTCTTCCAATCATATGTGCTACTTTTTCACTATGTTGCCTGCCTTTCATTTTCAGAAGCCAGTTGATCTTTGTCTCAATTATCAATTAGCTAACCATGTAGCAGTTACTGAAACACTTTATGTGGAGTGTATATATATATCTATCTATCTATCTATCTATCTATTGTCCTTTTGAGCCAAAGACGGCACATAGGGCAGAACCACAATCTCAAAAACAGAAACCTTGCATGCCATATTAGATCAAAATATGATTATAAAAAGTTGCCATGAAATTATCAGTAAATTTTATATTAATATCTTTACATGAGGAATGCTATGAATAAAAAAAAAACATTCTACATCAGAGTACTTGGGTCACTACATAAAAATTAATGCTAAAATAATGCTAAAAAATTATCAGTGAAATATGTGTAGAGATAATGAAAAACAATGTCACTGAAATATTAAAGAAATTTTTGTGTGCTAAGAGCCAGCCCTTTTAGACAGTCACACAATAAAGGGATACATTTAGAGTTTTTGGCAACCATGTAAGTCATTCACGGCAACAGCCGGGGTTCGTACCCTGGCGAGGACACCTGGGTTTTACTAATTCCCTAAAATTAGTGGGAGCCGCGATAGCTCAGTGGTTAGTGAACTGGACTACTACGGACAAGGGTAGGGTTCGATCCCAACCGACGGCTCCGGGTTCACCCAGCCTTAAATGGGTACCGGATTTTTTCTGGGAAAGTAAAGCAGCACGGGCGTAATACCGACCACATTACCCCAAAAATCATGTGCTGAATGAAGGTCTGTAAAATATAGGGTCACTAACACCATATTTCCCTATACGCCACTTGGCGTGACGGGGGGTACTTTACTTTTTTTTTTATGTAAGTCATTCATTAACACTCTTCCCTCACTTTAATTTGTTTACCCTCTTTATTTTTAATTATCTCATCCCTCCATTTTCACACATTCTTCTTTTCTCTGTGATAGCATCCATCTGTTTCCTCTAAGGGCAGTCTACTTAGTATATCTGCCATCAATTTAGACTCATGGATGAAAAAACTAACACTATCATGATGCTTGCCACAAAGTGTTATTGGAACCCTTGACTGTTTTATTTTGGCTCAAAAGATTCCCACTTCAATAAATGTCCATGTTGGATATATTCACAGACAATAGAACATAATGACTAACCTAAAGTAATGTGTGATGTCAGTGCAAAACCTGGCCAGAGGTATTGAAATAAGGAAAAGTGTTGTGGTTACTTGTTGTACTTGAAGATTTTTGCTAGAGTGATTGATGCCCACATCTGCAGATCAAGTATCATTAATAGACATGACTTCAATAGACATGTGAATTGCGCTATCCTGTCAACAATGTTATATAATTTAAACAACCAGGTGGAAGTGATAAGTAGATCAAATTATTTAACAAAGGTACAATATTAACCTTTAAAAAATATTATCAAGCTTGTAGAAATTAAAATTATACTAAACAAAGAAGTTTTCTAATTTAAATGAATGAAGTATAATTAATTTTTAATTAATGAAAACTGTAACAGTCAGCTCAGCCATTGAACCTGAATGTCATGAATCCACTCTGAGGAACCTATCACAGAGTGAATTTCATTTATGTTTTAGTGAAATAATAAACCCCTATACAAACATAGAAACAAAGTTGAACGCATTCGAAAATAAATGTCTAAGGAAAATACTTGGTATAGCATGGAACGAATTCAAAACAAACGAGGAAATTAGAGAAATCACCAATCAACCACTAATATCTTCAGTAATAAAGAAAAGACGATGGTCATACGTTGGACATGTGATGAGAAGAGATAATAACCGAATAGCAAAGCAAGCCCTCATATGGGAAACAACAGGTAAAAGAAAAGAGGAAGACCCAGGGAGACACTGAGAAGAACATTGATGAGAGAGGCAAGAGCAGCAGGAATCGGCTCCCTCAATGAGATAGAACTGCTTGCACAGAACAGAGACAGATGGCGAGATTTGATAAAATATCTTTAAAAGAAAACTGCTAGAACAAAAAATTCATATAGGAGAAGGTGTATCTTGGTCTACGCCCTACGGGCCGGTTACGGCTCGAAAGGTCAATAGAGATACAAACAAAGGAAGCCGCAATAGCTCAGTGGTTAGTGAACTGGACTACAAATGGACAAGAGGTATGGTTCAATCCCAACTGACGGCTTCCGGTTCACCCAGCCTTTAATGGGTACCAGATTTTTTTCTGGGAAAGCAAAGCAGCACAGGCGTAATACCGACCACATTACCCAAAAAATAATGTGCCAAAGGTCTGTAAAATTTATGGTCACTAACACCATATTTCCTGTGTGTTACCGGAGTCTCATTATGAGTAAAGAATAGTGACACTGTGACCTTCCAAGCATGTCGTATGAGGCGACTAAGGAGGTTGATTGATGGCATGACAAGCTGTCATTGTTAAAACCATTGTTATGGAAACAGACCATAGATTTTAGAAGCAGTGATCTCTGCAATATGTGCCATTTTGGCACGCTAGGTTTCTGTTTTTGATATTGTGGTTCTGCCCTATGTGCCGTCTTCGGGTCGAAAGGACAATAGATAGATAGGAGAACACCATATTCTCTATACGCCACTTGGCATGACAGGGGTACTTTACTTTACTTTTACTATACATACAAACAAAGAGTTAAAAATCAAAGATTAAAAAAAAAATAATAAGTGTAAAACAAATTTTGGCAATAAAAAATTCAGATATCACCAAAACATTTACAGTAAATTTGATTTGCAAAGTTATTTGCCACCAGCATTAAGCTGACTAGTGCTTCTTGGAACTTAAGATTGATGTCTAAAAGTGTACAGAGCAGAAAAACTTGTTCACTCATTTATTGTCTTAAGAGAAACTGTTCACTCATTTATTGTCTTAAGGGAAACTGTTCACTCATTTATTGTCTTAAGAGAAACTGTTTACTCATTTATTGTCTTAAGAGAATCTGTTTAGTCATTTATTGTCTTAAAAGAATCTGTTTACTCATTTCTTGTCTTAAGAGAAACTGTTCACTCATTTATTGTCTTAAGATAAACTGTTTACTCATTTATTGTCTTAAAATAATCTATTTACTCATTTATTGTCTTAAAAGAATCTGTTTACTCATTTATTGTCTTAAGAGAATCTGTTTACTCATTTATTGTCTTAAGATAAACTGTTTACTCATTTATTGTCTTAAAAGAAACTGTTTACTCATTTATTGTCTTAAAAGAAACTGTTTACTCATTTATTGTTTTATTAAAAGAATCTGTTTACTCATTTATTATCTTAAAAGTACATTTTTACTCATTTATTGTCTGAAAAGAAACTGTTCACTCATTTATTGTCTTAAAAGTTACTGTTTACTCATTTATTGTCTGAAACGAAACTGTTTACTCATTTATTGTCTTTTAAAAAAAAAATTCTCTTTACAGCATTTGTTATTCTGAGATTTGTTTAGTACTGGGGGGGGGGGGATATCTCTTTCAGGAAAGCAGAATATAGGGTTTTGTGTCAATTACATTTTTCATGTGGTGTAGAGACAATAATTTTTCATTTGACTCCTGCCAGAAACAAAAAAAAACTTTTTTGAATGTCCCACAGTAGCCACGTGATTTCTTTGTCTTCATAGCATTGACTTGGTAAGTGGATGTTGATGTGTTGTTGGTATATGCCAAAGCTACAATATCTTCACCTTTAAGGCTGACTCATCCATCTTTGGCATGGGTAGATTTATTTCACAATTTTTCCCTGGAAAGGATAATTTTTGGCCTACTCTTTTTGACTTTTAACTGCTAATGTTCTTTAACAATGTGCAAGAAGGTAACAGCTTGACAAAACCATTGATTTGAAATGAAAAATTCTCACCACTTGTGTGTGTTGAATCCTGGACCATTCTGTCCAGAGGCTGACATCTTACCGGCAAATTATCTAGTCCTCTATCAATCTGATTTGAAGGTAAAAGATATTTAATATAGATTTTTCTATTTGTAATTGCTATCATCTATTAACTTCTTTTAATACAGATCTCGTCGTGGGAGCTCCTTATGCAGGTGAGGACAAGAGAGGTGCAATTTACATTTTCTATGGTTCAAAAAAAGGCATAAAAACAGTTGCATCTCAGGTAACGTAATTTATTTTTGTGTGTATTAATTAAATTTATCACATAAAATAGAAGATACCATGATATTTTAACATTGTTAAATTTTCTCTTTCTCTCTCTTTTCTTGAACATCATAGTGTCAAATAGGAATGAAGTGTTATCTTCTACCTTTTAGCTCCCAGTGGAGCATAGGTCTTCAACAAACACTTTCCAAGTCGTTCTGTTTTTTACAATTCTTTTAAGATCACTCCATGTCTTTCCCATCCTCTTCATCTCTGCTTCGATCTGTCTTCTCCAAGAATTCCTTGGTCTTCCTCTTTGTCTTTTCCCCTGGGGATTCCAAAAAAGGGCATGTTGTGTAATACTCTCAGTTGGCTTCCGTAGTGTGTGTGCTATCCATCGCCATCATCTTCGCTGTATCTCTTTATCCACTGGTATTTGACCGATACATTTCCATAATTCCACGTTAGTGACTTTGTCCTGCCATTTCCATCCCTTTATTCTACGCAAGCATCCATTAATGAAAGTCTGTACCTTCGTGATTGTCAATTTTGTTATTCTCCATGTTTCACAGCCATATAATAGGACCGACTTAACATTTGAGTTGAAAATTTTTATTTTTGTATTTAGCCTAATTTCTTTGGATTTCCATATGTTTCCCAGTGCAATGAAAGCTCCTCTTGCTTTTGATATCCTTATTTTGGTATCATTTTCTGTTCCTCCCTCTTTATCTATATTACTGCCCAGATATATATAAGATTGTACGTCTAGTAGAGGTATTTCTCCTAGTTTTATTTGGTTATTGCCAACTGCATTAATTCTCATAATGTTGGTCTTATCTCTATTAATCTTTAGTCCTAGCTGTTGTGATCTCTCATCTAATATACTCATTTTATCCTGCATCTGTTGATGGCTGTGTGATAGGAGAGCTATGTCATCAGCAAAGTCTAAATCATCAAGTTGTTTGGTCAGTGACCACTGGATCCCATTTCTATTGTTTTGAAGAGGAATGAAGTGTTATATATATATATATTATTTCATTTATTTAAAAACATTTTTTAAAATAAATCAGTAAACAACTGTATCCTACTAATATGTGGTACATAATTTTAGATTAATTCAATTTTTGTTTACCCTTGTGTACTATCAGTTATACTTTCTGATTACCTGGCCATTTGTTTTATGCTTACTATTAATTTTATCAGATAATGTGACTAAACATTTATACAATGAACTATTTTTCTAGACAATCTATGCTAAAGACATTGACACTCCTCTGTCTGCATTTGGGGTTTCTGTATCTGGAGGTTTAGACCAAGATGGAAACTTATATCCTGACCTACTAGTGGGAGCCTATACATCAGACAAAGCTGTATTCCTCAGGTATTGATAGTTTCTAATTAAACTTGTTGCACAGGATTGTAAGTGCAGCAATAAATTGCTTTATTGTAAAAAAGTATTTAAGTTTTAATACCTCTTTGTTATAATGTAAGTGCTAATGTTCTCTTTGTTTTCTTTCTTCCCTTCACCTTCTCTTGTACCCTTTAGGGTGTTGAGGGCGATACAAAGTTCTGGTTCTTGCACTTTTGGTGGCTTCACTCATTGTAATTTGATGTTATAGTGTTTCTTTGATGCTGTCTGTCCTTTTTACTTTTGGTCTGCCTCACCTCTTGCTCTTCTTCTTTCTCTTTTAATATATGCTTTGTATGATAAGGAATCACACTGCATTCTTTCTAGCTGGGCAAACCAGTTTATTTGTTGTTTCTGTATGTAGCTTAGGATTTGTTCAAAACCTACTCTTTCTCTTATAATATCATTTCTGATTCTGTTTTTCCCGGCTACTCCATGAGCTTTTCTCAGACATCACATCTCTGTGGTGATAAGCTTTCTTTTGTGCTTAGACGTAAGAGAACGTGTTTGGTATTGGTAGCACAATGTTGAAATGAATATACTCTATATAAGATGTTTCCTGGTGGCAACAGATATTGCTTTGTGTTGAAATATTGGAGATAACTGTCCCAATATTTGGTTTACCTTGTCAAATTTCTTTATTAATTTTACCATTTTCAGAGAATGTTGTTTCCAGATATTAAAAGTTTATTACTTGTTTTATAACTTGATATTCTATAACTATGTTTAGTGTTTTCTTTTGTCTTGCTATTGAAATAACTTCTTTTTTCTCAGTGCTTTTTTTCGAGTTATTCATTTTACATTCTTATTCAAGGACTGTAGATGTTGAAGTTCTGTTTCTTCAAAAGCTGTTAGGGCCTAGATGTCAGCACAGGTTCATTTATAGTTCATTTATATCTTCACATTGTGATATTGCATCCTTGTATATTATGCTAATGTAAGTAATGTACAAGAGTGGTGACAACATACACCATTGTCTTACTCCTGATGTTACTGCAAATGGTTTTGATGTCACCAAAGTCAAAATTTGACATAATATATTTCTGTCAACCCTATTGTATGTGCTAGTATGTTTAAAAGTGTATGCGTTTATAATTAGTTATTATTATATTTAAATATATGTCTTTAAATATTTAATTATTTCCCAATTTTATATTAATTTTTTCATTGATCACTGAATGAAAAAGTTGTCATTGGACAGATTCATCACCAGTCATGTAACTTAAGGTAGCCATCGGAGCTCTTTTGAAAACACAATTTTCATCCAAACTTCATGTTTAAGAGCAGCTTTCTGAAATCTGATGAAGTTTAATTCTGTCCATTCTCTGATGTCTTCCCACCTCTTCCTGTGTCTGCCTTGTCTTCTTTGAAACTGTGCTGTATAGATTGTGTAACATTTCTAAACCATTTTAATTTTCTTTCTTCTAATTTTGACAATATGTCTTTAATTGGTCCTGTGGATCATTGGACTTTGTTGTGAACTGTCTCTTTGGTGGCATGGAACATAAGCCTACACAATAATCTGATCTTTGTTCTTAGAGAAATGTAACTTTTCCATGTATGATCTAGTCTTGGGCTGTCATTACTTTTAAAATTCTAGCTAATATTTCTGACTTTTAGCCATTGTCAGTAACAGTGGGGCCCAGATATTTTTTATTGAATAACTGTTTCAAGTTTCTTTCCATTTATTTTGATTATTCTTTCAATGCTCCATTTCTTGTTTTTCATTAGTTTAGTTTTGTCAGCATTGATCTCCAATCTGTAGGTTAGTGGTGTCAAACATAAGCAAACAACTAGGTCCTTGAGTTCAGATACATCACATGCTAGCCCATCTATCATCATTATCATCATCAAGTACTGTGCTTGTTGGCCTTTGTGATCATGTCTCTCCACAACTTTCAATCTCGACAGTTATTTATTATTTCTGTTGTTGACCTTCTCTTAAGTCGTTTGGTATCTTTTCTATAGCCCATCTATATCATCTGCAAAATGAAGGATAGTAATTGTTCTACTTTTTGTGAAGATAGTCCTGAGGTGTTCTTTGAGAGCATCTGTCATAATTCTTTCAAGGAATATATCATACAATGGTGGGGATAGCAAGCTTCCTTGTCTCATATCATCATTGGAAACCATTTTTCCTACATGCCATTTTCAAATACTGCACTACAAGAATGTTCAAATGTTTTGATGACATTGATTGTATTGTCACAGGTTGTATATTTATTCATGGTTACTCAGAGCACTTCATGACACACTCTGTCAAATGCTTTTTAAAGTAAAAATAAATATTTGGTACAGGTCCTGTTGATAAAAAAAAAAAAAAAGTAAAGTACCCCCGTCACGCCAAGTGGCGTATAAGGAAATATGGTGTTAGTGGCCCTATATTTTACAGACCTTCAGCACATGATTTTTGGGGTAATGTGGTCGGTATTACGCCCGTGCTGCTTTACTTTCCAGAAGGTCCTGTTGATATTGATTATAATTTTCAGAGAGTACATAAAGGTTGACAATTTGCTTTACTGTAGGCCTACCTCTCCATGTTTGAGACAACTTGTTCTTCAGCTATGATATCTCATACATGGGCATTCAATCTTTTGAGGAATATTTACTGCATAATTTTACTAGTGTGACTGATAGTACAATTTTTTTGCAGAATTGTAGATTTTTTTATTTTAGGAAATGGGGATGATTAGTGACTCTATCCATGATGTTGGCCAGACCTTTGTCTGCTAAATTTTGTTTATTTCAATGTTATCATAGTCAGATGTTGGTGTGTTGGCATAGATATCTGTGAAATTGAAAAGGGTTACTTTTAGGTGCAATGTGATAATTTGGCTGGTACCCAATCACATTTTACAGTGTCTTATGTACTTTTAAACCAAACACATGCTATAACCTGTTTTCTTTATTGCTGAAATATATCTTGTGTTTTTCATTACTGCTATATTCTCCAGAGTGTTTGCAGTGAGCTTCAGTATTTTTATATTCTATATATATATATATATATATATATATATATATATATATATATATATATATATATATTCCGTTCCATATCTGTTCAACTGTCCATTCTTTTAGTTTCCCAGACATTCAGGTAAGATGGAGATATGCATAAAAATGCAATGCTGCTGTAAAGCTAGTGATAAAGGTGACTAAAATATATTTATATACTGAAAACAAAGAAAATACTTAAAACCTTCAAGTGGATATCAAAACTGAAGGAATAGACCTGAAGACAATTCAGAGCTACAACTACCTTGGATATACAATAACCAGTGATGGAAAATGTAAAACTGATATAAACAAAAGAATAGTAATGGCAAAAAGTAATTTTGATGTCATGAAAAATATACCAATATCAAAACAAATAACACTAGAAAACTAATTATAGAAAAATGCTATATCTTCTCAACATTACTGTATGGTGCAGAAACATGGACATTATACAAGAAAACAGAACAGAAAATTGAAGCCTTTGAAATGTAGATTTAAGGAAGAATAGGTAGAATTGGATGGAAAGAAAAGAAAAAAAAATGATAGTCTTAAAACAACTAAAAATGAAAAGAGAACTACTGAATACAGTTCAAACAAAACAAATGAGATTGTTGGGGTATGTTAAAAGACACAGCAGCTTACTAAAAATAATCTTGGAAGGGAAAATACAAGGTGAAAGAAGCAAACCAAGAATAACATCAAAAGATGGACAAGTCAGCCTATGACAATCAGCACTATCAAAGCAAGAGACAGAGTGGAATGGCACTCCATGGTAGCCGAGCTTCCATGCGGAGATGACACTCAATGATGATAATCATGATGATACAGATACAGCTATATATTGATGACAGACATCATAAAACCAAATTAACTTTGAGGCCCTTTAGCCGCCTGCTAGAAAATGAACAAGACAAAAAAAAACTAAAACATAAGTTTACATTCCCAGCTAATTATAAAATTTCCATTATTTTCAATTTATAATCAGTTTGGAGTATAGCTTTATGCTTAAGTTTTTGTCTATTTTCATGTCTGTTTTCCACTAGTAAGCAGCTGGGTCATAACATTTATTACATTTCATGTCATTTATCATTCACGAAATACTGTAACTATACCATTTTTATGTGTTTTTGAATCACTCTTTTCTTTTGGCCAAGTTACCTTGTGATGGCTAGTAGATCCATCCACCTTGCCTAGTCCCTGGCTAATGAAGATAAAATTATGTGCCCAAACTAATTTGCTGTCACTTGATGTAGTCCAATAGTAATGTAACTTCAAGAAGTTTTCTTCATCATCATCCTGATTTTTGCTATTTTTTATTTTGCTTCAGTATTTTTCTTTGACATCTCCTTTCAGTTTTTCCATATAATTTGAGTAAAGTCCTTTTTAAGTGTGATATCCTCATATTCAGTCAAAGATTAGTGTAACTTTTAAAGATGACTCATTTTCATGTAGCAAAAAATCTAAAGATTTAAAAATGTTAAAATGTTACAGTTCAATTAAACATCATTAGTTAAACTCAGGGGAGGAAACAAATATATATATATATATTGACCTTTCGAGCCGTAGCCGGCCCATAGGGCATAGACTCAGATACACCTTCTCTTATCTAAATTTGTATTCTAGCAGTTTTCAATCTTTGTAAAGATCATATATATATATATATATATATATATATATATATATATATATATATATATATATATATATATATATATATATAGTAAAAAAAAAAAGTAAAGTACCCCCATCACGCCAAGTGGTGTATAGGGAATATGGTGTTAGTGACCATAAATTTTACAGACCTTCGGCACATGATTTTTGAGGTAATGTGGTCGGTAGTACGCCCGTGCTGCTTTACTTTCCCAGAAAAAAATCCGGTACGCATTAAAGGCTGGGTGAACCTGGAGCCGTCGGTTGGGATCGAACCCTACCTCTTGTCCTTATATGGACATATGGGCATATATATTGTCTAGGCATTTAATGATTACTACATTGGTCCCAAATCTACTGATAAAATTTCAAGTGTAAATCTGCTCTGTATGCATGCAATTATTACAAATCTTGGCTAACTATGGTTTGAATTAATATACGGAGCCGTGATAGCTCAGTGGTTAGTGAACTGGACTACAAAGGACAAGAGGTAGGGTTCGATCCCAACCGACAGCTTCCGGTTCACCAAGCCTTTAATGGGTACTTGATTTTTTCTGGGAAAGTAAAGCGGCACAGGCGTAAAACAGACTACATTACCCCAAAAATCATGTGCTGAAGGTCTGTAAAATTTATGGTCACTGACACCATATTCCCTATATGCCACTTGTTGTGATGGGAGTGCTTTAGTTTTTTTTCTATTTAGCTAACTATACAGAACAGGCAATAAGTTTCTCATCTTTTTCATTCCTCTCACCTAAGCCATAATGACCAACTACTTCCTCAACTCTTTCCTTTCCTACTTTTGCATTAAAATCCCCTAGAACTGTGGTGTTTTCATGTGGTTTGCATTTATGAAGTGCCTCATTTAACTCTTCACAAAATTTATCGTTTCCTCTAGACTGTCTGCTGTTGGTGCATAAACTTGTATAAGATTTATGTCTATTGGCTTTCCATACAATTTCACTAAAAGGACTCTGCCAGATATTGGGTAAAAGCCTTTCACTGTTCTTGCTCTTTCTGCATCCAAGATGATACCTACTCCTGCTTGGTGTCCAGTACCTCCAGAATAGATTATTTTATGTTTATCAGAATACATCTCCCCTGATCCGGTGTATCTCATTTCACAAAGTCTCAGTAAATGTAAACCCATTCTTTTCATTTCTTGTATGATGTTTTCTATTTTACCCTTCTGCATGTGTTCTCACATTCCAAGTACCTATCTTTAGAGTTTGTTTTATCTTTTGATGAGAAACTTATTGACTGGGCAAGAACACACAACATGATAATAGGAAACACCTGGTTTAAACAACATCCAAGACGTCTGTGGACAAGGAAAATCCCAGGAGACAACGCACGTAATCAGATTAATTACATAATGATAAGCAATAGATTTAGAAACAGTCTGGTGTGTGTGAAAACTAGACCAGGGGCAGATTGCAATAGTGATCATGTACCAGTTGTAGGAAAGCTTAGAGTAAAATTAAAAACAACAAAACGAGTGCCAGTTAACATCAAGTTAAATTTAGATTTACTCAAATCAGACAAAAAGCTGCAAGACAAATATAAAATCACAATTCAGAACCAGTACAATGCAATAGAGAAGATACAAAGTATTGATGAACAGTGGGAAATGCTAAAAGAATCAATGCAACAATCAAAAAAAGAGTTCATACAACCAGAGAGGACAAATTCAAGAAAGAAATGGATGACAGATGACATTTTGCAGCTAATGTATACAAGAAGAAGAAATAAAGAAAATAAAGATGAGTATAAGAGATTAAATAAAGAAATTGTAATAAAATGCAATGAAGCAAAAGAAGCATGGCTAAAGAGAAATGCAAAGAGATTGAAATGCAACAAAAAGGAGATGCTAAAGCTATTTGCAAACAAATTGAAGAATTAACAGGAAGAAAAACGCAATCAAAAACTGGATATTTAAGATCAAAGAACGGAGAACTGTTGATTGAACAAGAAAGCATAAGGGAACGGTAGACAGAATACATTAAAGATCTTTATAATGATGAACGAACTGAAGTAAATATTAAGGATAATGGAGAAAGACCAGAAATACTCAGAGATGAAGTGGAAGACGCCTTGCACAATATGAAACCAGGAAAAGCTCCTGGACCAGATAATATAACTAAAGAAGAGATTGAAGCCATAGGTGATTTTGGAATAGAAATAATAACAAAAATATTGAATGATATCTACAACAGTGGATATATACCAGATGACCTGCTAAAATCAATATTCATAGCCCTACAAAAGAAATATGGTGCGATTGAATGCGATGATCATCGCACGATAAGCCTTATGAGTCACATGACTAAGATATTACTAAGAATCATCATGCGAAGAGTGCAAAACAAAATCAGTCCAGAAATTAGCTAGGAACAGTGTGGTTTTGTTGGAGGTAAAGGAATGAGCAATACCATTTATATCATAAGATCTTTAGTAGAAAAAGCCCTAGAGGTGAAAACAGATCTATACCTATGTTTTTAAAGATTATACCAAAGCATTTGACAAAGTAAAGCACCAAGAAATAATCAAAATTTTAGAAAGCATAAACGTAGACAGCAGAGATCTAAGAATAATAAAGAACATGTACTGGCAACAAACAGCGGCCATAAGAACTGAAAACCAATTGGGAATGTTTCAACAAATAAAACAGGGTGTTAGACAAGGTTGTGTGCTGTCACCAGATTTGTTTAATATTTATAGTGAGATTATTTTAAGATCCATAAGGGGCATGCCTGGAATAACAATTGGAGGTCATAACATAAATAATCTAAGGTATGCTGATGATACAGTCTTAATTGCTAAGAGTGAAAATGAGTTACAAGAAATGTTGAACATTATAGTGAAAGAAAGCAAAAATAAAGGACTCAGCCTTAATAGCAAAAAGACAGAAGTAATGGTAACAGCAAAGAAAAAGACATCACCTCAGTGCAAAATAAAGACAAGTGGAACAATATTAAGATGGGTAAATGAATTTAAATATTTGGGAACTTTGTTAACCTCAGACGGAAGATGTACAAAAGAGGTGAGATGCAGAATGGCTCAGGCAAAAGCAGCTTTCCAGAAAATGAGGAAGATACTATGCAATACATTTTTGATAAATAGAAAGAAGAAAAAGAGTTCTTAAATGTTATGTAGAGCCAGTCTTAACATATGGATGTGAATCATGGACAAGAGGACAACAGATAAGAAAATCACTGGAGTGTGTAGAAATGTGGTTTTACAGAAGAATGTTGAGAATACCATGGACAGCTAAGAAGAGTAATGAAAATGTTCTGAAAGCAGTCAAAGCAAAAGAGAGCTAATTTCCAATATTAGGAAGAAACAATCATCATTTTTTAGCCATGTAATGAGAAGAGAACAACTGGAATATATTGTAACAACTGGAAAAATTGAACGATGAAGAGATAGAGGGAAGAAAAAGAAAAAAATACCAGACAGCTTAAGAGAATGCCTTGGCAGAAGGTCAACAACAGAAATGATAAAGAACTGTCGAGATTGAAAGTTGTGGAGAGACATGATCATCTATGCCAGTAGGCTCGGTACTTGATGATGATGATGATAATACAGAACATAAGAGAAGAAATGGCTAAAACTTGTTTGGAGTGGAGTAAACTTCTTTAATGATCAAAATATCACTTTTGCTAATTGCATTGAATTATAAGTTTCAGATGTGGCATACTACTTGGTAGTATCTCTGCATTATTATCCTGCCCATTATTCAGTTTATCGTTATTCTTTATTTTGTAATAATAATAATAATGTTTACTATTTAAATTAATGTTTTGTAGGGCAAAACCAGTGGTACGTGTTTCTGCAACTATTGTACTGGAACCTAAAATAATCAACTTGGATTCTGATTCCTGTGTACTGCCAGATAATACTAGAGGGCCATGGTAAGGAAGCCTTGAGCCAATTATTATGCCTGATAATTTATTATGAGATTTCTAGATTATTAAAAGTTATGCTATCCTGTACTTTTCTTCAGAGCAACAAATTAACTGTATAAACTATTCACTTTTCTCTAAATTCTATTTATTTTTCAAATTCTGTTTTTAATGCTGTTAGTTTTATGGAGCAAAATATGAAGACCTAACAGCAATTTATAAAATGTTTAGATAAAAATTAATGCTTTTGGCGACTATTGGAACTTGTATAAAAATGAAGGTGTATTTAGTCACATGTTGAACTTAGTTGTTGAAGTTAGTTTTAGACATGAGAGAGTTGAGAAATTTTATTTAACATCCGTTGAAAGGTAAAGGTAGCAGTGGCTTCTCCTGATCCCTTTTATTCTAGAATGACTTTCAGGTAGTAAATGTTGATTTTCATGTAGGCCTACTAATATTATTACAATTAATGTGCAATACTGATAAACATTATTTTATTATTATTATTATATATACATTTTTTTTATTCAGTCTCCAAATAGAATCATGCATTGCATACGGTGGTACTGGAGTTCCTGCTGAATTAGGTAATGTAGTTTGTAATGTTAGTTTATACTTTATCTGGGGTTTACACATTCTGTACCATCAGTCACAAAATCTGGCTCCAGTTACCAATGCTTTGAACCCAGTTTTAATGGCTTTTAATTTATGGAAGTTTCTTAAGTTTTTCTACTGAAACTTTGCAGTTTTCTTATTTAACCTCTTTTCTGACTTCCTGAGCATTTTGTCCAAACAAACCATGTGCTTTATATCAATTTTCATTTGTTTTCTTTCTGTTATTTCATTTTTTTTTTATTGCAAAAAAAAATTGCCATGCCACAGTGTGTTTAACCCATTAGGTAAAACTTGTTGTGATAAGGTGTTGCTGATTATTATATTGTTTTTTATTATACAAACCTGGAGACAGTTCAGAACAACTACATTGGACATAACTATAACCAGTGATGGAAAATGTACAACTGAAATAAACAAAAGAATAGGAATGGCAAAAAGTAATTTTAATGTCATGAAGAACATACTAACATCAAAACAAATAACATCAGGGCTAAAACTAAGAATAGCAAAATGTTAAATATTCTCAATATTCCTATATGGTGCAGAAACATGGACATTAGACAAGAAAACAGAACAGAGAATTGAAGCCTTTGAAATGTGGATATATAGAAGAATAGGTAGAATGGATGGAAGGAAAAGAAAACAAACGATGAAGTCTTAAAACAACTAAAAATGAAAAGAGAACTACTAAGCACAATTCAAACAAGACAAATGCGATTTTTGGGCCATGTTACGACACAACAGCCTACTAAAAGTAATCCTAGAGGGGAAAATACAAGGTAAAAGAGGCAGAGGCAGACCAAGACTAACATGGACGAGTAACATCAAAAGATGGACAAATCAGCCTATGACAACCTGCACCTTCAAAGCAAGAGACAGAGTAGAATGGCGCTCCATGGTAGCCAGCCTTCGTTGTGGAGAAGGCACTCGATGATGAGGATTATACAAAGTGTAATGTAAGAAAGAAGAAGAATACAGAGTACAGAAGAATGGTGAGAATACCATGGACAGCTAAGAAGAGTAATGAAAACGTTCCGAAAGAGGCCAAAGCAAAGAGAGAGCTAGTTTCCAATATTAGAAAGAAACAATCATTTTCTGGTCTCAATGAGAAAAGAACAGCTGGAATATATTGTGACAACTGGGAACATTAAGGACGAAGAGATAGAGGGAAGCAAAGAGAAGAGATACCAGACAGCTTAATAAGAGAATGGCTTGGCAGAAGGTCAACAACAGAAATGATCAATAACTGTTGAGTTTAAAAGTTGTAGAGAGACATGACCACCTATGCCATCAGGCCTGGTACTTGATGCTGATGATGATAATGATGATGATGAAAGAAAAAAAAAATTTTCATATTGTAAATTTGGCTTAACAAAAATAATTGTTAGAGTAAAATTTAGATATAATAATATTTAAAATAAATGAGGAAATTAGAGAAATCGCCAATCAACCACTAATATCTTCAGTAATAAAGAAAAGACGATGGTCATATATTGGACATGTGATGAGAAGAGATAATAACCGAATAGCAAAGCAGGCCCTCATATGAGAAACAACAGGTAAGAGAAAAAGAGGAAGACCCAGAGAGACACTGAGAAGAACATTGATGATGAGAGGCAAGAGCAGCAGGAATCGGCTCCCTCAATGAGATAGAGCTGCTTGCACAGAACAGAGACAAATGGCGATATTTGATAAAATATCTTTAAAAGAAAACTGCTAGAACAAAAATTCAGATATGAGAAAGTGTATCTTGGTCTACGCCCTATGGGCCGGCAATGGCTCGAAAGGTCAATAGATAGATAGATAGAATATTTAAAATGAATTATCACATAATAGAGATATTAATGACACTCCTCTTCTTCTTCTGTGATCATAGCTCATTCAGACTAAGCCTCCAGACTCTCTTATGAAGTCTCCAGACTCTCTTATGAAGTCTCCAGACTCTCTTATGAAGTCTCCAGACTCTCTTATGAAGTCTCCAGACTCTCTTATGAAGTCTCCAGTACTCTTATGAAGGTAGATGTCTATTTCAGTGATTCGGTTGCCCCATAGAGTTTCTCTTCCATGGAGGTGGGTGTGGGCCACATTGTCCTCCTCAAGCCTCTGTGTACTGGGAACATTCCTGTAGAACATGTTTTGTTGTGTCATGTTATCCAGGGTACAGTAGCACCAGCTGGTAGTTCCTATATTGAGTTTGATGAACATGTGGTTTCTCATTCTGTTGTGCCTAGTGCGTAGGCGAAGTGTGATGATTTGATCTCTCCTTGTTAATTAGAGGTATCCATCTCTCTCATTATACTTTGGGTGTTATCATTTCTATTTTTCATGATACTGGCCATTGGTGATGTATTTGGCTTCATTTTAGGTGATCAGAAGGTTCTCTTGTGGTAATCTCCCTTCCTCCTGTGCTAGTTTGTCTGTGCATTCATTTCCTTGTATATTACAGTGTGATGGTATCCACTGGATGACCACTCCCTGAAAGTTATTGCACAATTGGTATAAGGTTGTTCTCAAGTTATATTATGACACTAATTAGAGAATTCAATTTTTTTATTCCCTTTTAAAAGATTTAACTTTGTTTTTAACACAGAGAAGATTAATACAATGTTTGCTCTTTAGCTATAAAAAAAAACAGCCTGTGGCTGTATTAAGAGATCATTATAATCATTAAAGAGCATTTAGTGGCTGTTGACACTCTTGTTAAATAAAATTAACAGTCTACAGTTACCATACTGCAACTATTAAGTTATAAACTGTACTGCTTAAATATTTATTAACCCTAGGTTACAAGACCGTCATAAAAATTACCACCTCAAAATATACATTTTAAAAAATTTGACCGTTAGCTGCAAGCGGTGTCAGGTAATTTTAATAATTTTACCTGCTACTGTATGCAGTAGACAGTACAACCTGTGGCTGCCTTACTGCCTTGCATGTATGCTTGGGAGAGTAAAAGGCTAAGGGAGAATACCCTGAAGTAAAACAACCCACTGCCTTGTGGGTGGGACTTTTTAGTCAAAGGCTAGTGGAGCCAACCGTAAACAAATCAATGGAAGACAACAGAAAACCACTGTCGTAATTTCTTTGCACAATCATGAATCACCACAACTATAGATTTCACAACAACAATGCTAATGGGGATTGCAATGGAATACCCTCGTTGGGCAGAGGACATCATGTGCTACAGGTGATACCCGATCGTCATCAAGCTACTGTAAGCAAGAAAGAGATAAAACAGACTCTGAAGATATGTACAAGGAATGTGAGAACACTCAAGCAGTAGGGAAAACTGGAAAACAGGAAATGAAAAGGAAAGGTTTACATTTATTGGTACTTTGCAAAATGAGATACACTGGATCAGGGGAGATATATTCTGGAGGTACTGAACACCAAAGAGAAGTAGGTATCATCTAGGATGCAGAAAGAGCAAGAACAGTGAAAGGCTTTTGGCCAGTATCGGACAGTCCTTTTAGTGAAATTGAATAGAAAGCCAATAGATATAAATCTCATACAAGTTTATGCACCAACAGCAGACAGTCTGGAGGAAACAATTGATAAATTTTACGACAAGTTAAATAAGGCACTTCGTGAATGCAAACCACCTAAAAACACCATAGTTCAAGGGAATCTGAATGCAAAAGTAGAAAAGGAAAGAGGTTAGGTTTAGATACAAAGCATTGATGAACAGTGGGAAATGCTAAATAAATCAATGCAACAAACATCAAAAGAGTTCATACCACCAGTGAGGACAAATTCAAGAATGAAATGGATGACATGACATTTCGCAACTGATGGATACAAGAAGAAGAAATAAGGATAACAAAGATAAATATAAGAGATTAAGTAAAGAAATTGTAATAAAATGCAATTAAGCAAAAGAAGCATGGTTAAAACAGAGATGCAAGGAGATTGAAATGAAATGCAACAAAGAGGTGATGCCAAAGCTATATACAAACAATTCATAGATCTATCAAAGAAATCTCATGCAATAGAATGCGATGATCATTGCACAATAATCCTTATGAGTCATATGACTAAGATATTACTAAGAATCTTCATACAAAGGGTGTGAAACAAAATCAGTACAGAAATTAGTGATGAATAGTGTGGCCTTGTTGGAGGTAAAGGTACAAACATATACATCATAAGATCTTTAGTAGAAACTGGTAGAACATTTTAGAAGGCATAAATGTAGACAGCAAAGATCTAAGAATAATAAAGAACATGTACTGACAACAAACAGCGGCCATAAGAACTGGAAATTAGTTAGGAATGTTTCAACAAATAAAACAGGGTGTTAGACAAGGTTGTGTGCTGTCACCAGATTTGTTTAATATGTATCTATTGTCTTTTCAAGCTGAAGACGGCACATAGGGCAGAACCACAATCTCAAAAACAGAAACCTTGCGTGCCAAAATGGCACATATTGCAGAGATCGCTGCTTCTAAAATCTATGGTCTATTTCCATAACAATGCTTTTTACAATGACAGCTTGTCAAGCCATTGATCAACCTCCTGTATAGTGAGATTATTTTAAGATCCATAAGGGGCATGTTTGGAATAACAATAGGAGGTCATAATATAAATAATATAATGTGATAGATACAGTCTTAATCGCTAAGAGTGAAAATGAGTTACAAGAAATGTTAGACATTATAGTGAAAGAAAGCAAAAATAATGGACTCAACCTTAATCGCAAAAAGACAGAAGAAATGGTAAGAACAAAGAAAGGGGAAATCTCCTCAGCTGTTGGCAAGACATCAAACAAACCTTTGTAACTCAGGATAACCAGCAAATGACACTAAGAGGGAGTGAAACAAACGGTGGGATTGACAGACTGATGGCAGTTGTGTCAATAGACAACATAACACCTACGGTAGCCATAGCATGATGGGGTCAAATTTCAGGCCATAAATATAACTTAAGCCAGGAAATGATTGAAGCATCCAGTTCCCGTGTTTCTGCATGAATAAACACACAGCTGTGTAGCAAAAGTTCAAAGAAAATCTTATTTTCCAAAATCCAAATGTAACAATTAAGTGGTAGTAATTTTTACTGCGATCTCATGTAAACATGACTCACAGACAGGTATTGTAATCTAGGTTTAAGTTAATTGTCTTAGCTTATTTGTATAAAAGTGTGATGTATTTTTGAAAAAAAAATATTTTTATGATTCCAGAATTAAACATTACAATGGTTATGGATGCTAAGGACAGTAACACCACATTGCAAGAACAGAGAGTATTTTACATTGGTACTGTTGACAAATTTACAGAAACCAGAACAATCAACGTAGAAAGAAACACAAATTCTTGTTTTACATCTTATACTTATGTGAAGGTATGCCTTTTGTGCTACATTGTTTTATTGTTAATAAACTCCACAACCTGTAAACAATAATGCTAAGCTTTGATGCTAGAGATGGTAAACTTTGATGCTAGAGATGGTAAACTTTGATGCTATAGATGGTAAACTTTGATGCTAAGAGATGGTAAACTTTGATGCTAGAGATGGCAAACTTTGATGCTAGAGATGGCAAACTTTGTTGCTAGAGATGGTAAACTTTGTTGCTAGAGATGGTAAACTTAGATGCTAGAGATGGCAAACTTTGATGCTAGAGATGGTAAACTTTGATGCTAGAGATGGTAAACTTTGATGCTAGAGATGGTAAACTTTGATGCTAGAGATGGTAAACTTTGATGCTAGAGATGGCAAACTTTGATGCTAGAGATGGCAAACTTTGATGCTAGAGATGGCAAACTTTGTTGCTAGAGATGGTAAACTTTGTTGCTAGAGATGGTAAACTTAGATGCTAGAGATGGCAAACTTTGATGCTAGAGATGGTAAACTTTGATGCTAGAGATGGTAAACTTTGATGCTAGAGATGGTAAACTTTGATGCTAGAGATGGTAAACTTTGATGCTAGAGATGGCAAACTTTGATGCTAGAGATGGCAAACTTAGATGCTAGAGATGGCAAACATTGATGCTAGAGATGGTAAACTTTGATGCTAGAGATTTTCAACTTTGATGCTAGAGATGGTAAAAATTGATGCTAGAGATGGCAAACTTTGATGCTAGAGATGGTAAACTTTGATGCTAGAGATTTTCAACTTTGATGCTAGAGATGGTAAACTTTGATGCTAGTGATGGAAAACGTTGATGCTAGAGATGGTAAACTTTGATGCTAGAGATGGTAATCTTTGATGCTAGAGATGGTAAACTTTGATGCTAGAGATGGTAAACTTTGATGCTAGAGATGGTAAACTTTGATGCTAGAGATTGTAAACTTTGATGCTAGAGATGGTAAACTTTAATGCTAGTAATGCTAGAGATGGTAAACTTTGATACTAGAGATGGTAAACTTTGATGCTAGAGATGGTAAACTTTGATGCTAGAGATGGCAAACTTTGTTGCTAGAGATGGTAAACTTTGTTGCTAGAGATTGTAAACTTAGATGCTAGAGATGGTAAACTTTGTTGCTAGAGATGGTAAACTTTGATGCTAGAGATGGTAAACTTTGATGCTAGAGATGGTAAACTTTGATGCTAGAGATGGTAAACTTTGATGCTAGAGATTGTAAACTTTGATGCTAGAGATGGTAAACTTTAATGCTAGTAATGCTAGAGATGGTAAACTTTGATACTAGAGATGGTAAACTTTGATGCTTGAGATGGTAAACTTTGATGCTGGAGATTTTCAACTTTGATGCTAGAGATGCTAGAGATGGTAAACTTTGATGCTAGAGATTTTCAACTTTGATGCTAGTGATGCTATAGAGATTTTCAATTTTGATGCTAGAGATGGTAAACTTTGATGCTAGAGATGCTAGAGATTTTCAACTTTGATGCTAGAGATGGTAAACTTTGATGCTTGAGATGGTAAACTTTGATGCTAGAGATTTTAAACTTTGATGCTAGAGATGGTAAACTTTGATGCTAGAGATTTTCAACTTTGATGCTAGTGATGCTATAGAGATTTTCAACTTTGATGCTAGAGGTGGTAAACTTTGATGCAAGAGATGCTAGAGATTTTCAACTTTGATGCTAGAGATGGTAAACTTTGATGCTAGAGATTGTAAACTTTGATGCTAGAGATTGTAAACTTTGATGCTAGAGATGGCAAACTTTGATGCTAGTGATGGAAAACGTTGATGCTAGAGATTGTAAACTTTGGTGCTAGAGATTGTAAACTTTGATGCTAGAGATGGTAAACTTTGATGCTAGAGATGGTAAACTTTGATGCTAGAGATGGTAAACTTTGATGCTAGAGATGGTAAATTTTGATGCTAGAGATGGTAAACTTTGATGCTAGAGATTGGAAACTTTGATGCTAGAGATGGTAAACTTTAATGCTAGAGATTTTCAACTTTGATGCTAGTGATGCTATAGAGATTTTCAATTTTGATGCTAGAGATAGTAAACTTTGATGCTAGAGATGCTAGAGATTTTCAACTTTGATGATAGAGATGGTAAACTTTGATGCTTGAGATGGTAAACTTTGATGCTGGAGATTTTAAACTTTGATGCTAGAGATGGTAAACTTTGATGCTAGAGATTTCAAACTTTGATGCTAGTGATGCTATAGAGATTTTCAACTTTGATGCTAGAGGTGGTAAACTTTGATGCTAGAGATGCTAGAGATTTTCAACTTTGATGCTAGAGATGGTAAACTTTGATGCTAGAGATTTTCAACTTTGATGCTAGTGATGCTAGAGATGGTAAACTTTGATGCTAGAGATGGTAAACTTTGATGCTAGAGATGGCAAACTTTGATGCTAGAGATGGTAAACTTTGATGCTAGAGATGGTAAACATTGATGCTAGAGATGGTAAACTTTGATGCTAGAGATGGCAAACTTTGATGCTAGAGATGGTAAACTTTGATGATAGATATGGTAAACTTGGATGCTAGAAATGGTAAACTTTGATGCTAGAGATGGCAAACTTTGATGCTAGAGATGGCAAACTTTGATGCTAGAGATGGTAAACTTTGATGCTAGAGATGGTAAACTTTGATGCTAGAGATGGTAAAATTAGATACTAGAGATGGCAAACTTTGATGCTTGAGATGGTAAACTTTGATGCTAGAGATGGTAAACTTTGATGCTAGAGATGGCAAACTTTGATGCTAGAGATGACAAACTTTGATGCTAGAGATGGTAAACTTTGATGCTAGAGATTGTAAACTTTGATGCTAGAGATTTTCAACTTTGATGCTAGAGATGGCAAACTTTGATGCTAGAGATGGCAAACTTTGATGCTAGAGATGAAAAACGTTGATGCTAGAGGTGGTAAACTTTGATGCTAGAGATTGTAAACTTTGATGCTAGAGATGGTAAACTTTGATGCTACAGATGGTAAACTTTGATGCTAGAGATGGTAAACTTTGATGCTAGAGATGGTAAACTTTGATGCTAGAGATTGTAAACTTTGATGCTAGAGATGGTAAACTTTGATGCTAGAGATGGTAAACTTGATGCTAGAGATGGTAAACTTTGATGCTAGAGATTGTAAACTTTGATGCTAGAGATGGTAAACTTTGATGCTAGAGATGGTAAACTTTGATGCTAGAGATGGTAAACTTTGATGCTAGAGATGGTAAACTTTGATGCTAGAGATGGCAAACTTTGATGCTAGAGATTCTTAACTTTAATGCTAGAGATGGTAAACTTTAATGCTTTTAATGCTAGAGATGGTAAACTTTGATACTAGAGATGGTAAACTTTGATGCTTGAGATGGTAAACTTTGTTGCTGGAGATTTTCAACTTTGATGCTAGAGATTTTCAACTTTGCTGCTAGAGATGCTAGAGATGGTAAACTTTGATGCTAGAGATTTTCAACTTTGATGCTAGAGATGGTAAACTTTGATGCTAGTGATGCTAGAGATTTTCAACTTTGATGCTAGAGATGGTAAACTTTGATGCTAGAGATTTTCAACTTTGATGCTAGTGATGCTAGAGATGGTAAACGTTGATGCTAGAGATGGTAAACTTTGATGCTAGAGATGGTAAACTTTGATGCTAGAGATGATAAACTTTGATGCTAGAGATGGCAAACTTTGATGCTAGAGATGGTAAACTTTGATGCTAGATATGGTAAACTTTGATGCTAGAGATGGTAAACTTTGATGCTAGAGATGGCAAACTTTGATGCTAGAGATGGCAAACTTTGAGGCTAGAGATGGTAAACTTTGATGCTAGAGATGGTAAACTTTGATGATAGAGATGGTAAACTTTGATGCTAGAGATGGCAAACTTTGATGCTAGAGATGGTAAACTTTGATGCTAGAGATGGTAAACTTTGATGCTAGAGATGGCAAACTTTCATGCTAGAGATGGCAAACTTTCATGCTAGAGATGGCAAACTTAGATGCTAGAGATGGTAAAATTTGATGCTAGAGATTTTCAACTTTGATGCTAGAGATGGTAATCTTTGATGCTAGTGATGGTAAACATTGATGCTAGAGATGGTAAACATTGATGCTAGAGATTTTCAACTTTGATGCTAGAGATGGTAAACTTTGATGCTAGAGATAGTAAACTTTGATGCTAGAGATGGTAAACTTTGATGCTAGAGATGGTAAACTTTGATGCTAGAGATGGTAAACTTTGATGCTAGAGATGGTAAACTTTGATGCTAGAAATGGTAAACATTGATGCTAGAGATTGTAAACTTTGATGCTAGAGATGGTAAACTTTAATGCTAGTAATGCTAGAGATGGTAAACTTTGATACTAGAGATGGTAAACTTTGATGCTTGAGATGGTAAACTTTGATGCTGGAGATTTTCAACTTTGATGCTAGAGATGCTAGAGATGGTAAACTTTGATGCTAGAGATTTTCAACTTTGATGCTAGTGATGCTATAGAGATTTTCAATTTTGATGCTAGAGATGGTAAACTTTGATGCTAGAGATGCTAGAGATTTTCAACTTTGATGCTAGAGATGGTAAACTTTGATGCTTGAGATGGTAAACTTTGATGCTAGAGATTTTAAACTTTGATGCTAGAGATGGTAAGCTTTAATGCTAGAGATTTTCAACTTTGATGCTAGTGATGCTATAGAGATTTTCAACTTTGATGCTAGAGGTGGTAAACTTTGATGCTAGAGATGCTAGAGATTTTCAACTTTGATGCTAGAGATGGTAAACATTGATGCTAGAGATGGTAAACTTTGATGCTAGAGATGGTAAACTTTGATGCTAGAGATTGTAAACTTTGATGCTAGAGATGGCAAACTTTGATGCTAGTGATGGAAAACGTTGATGCTAGAGATGGTAAACTTTGATGCTAGAGATGGCAAACTTTGATGCTAGAGATGGCAAACTTTGATGCTAGAGATGGTAAACTTTGATGCTAGAGATGGTAAACTTTGATGCTAGAGATGGTAAACATAGATACTAGAGATGGCAAACTTTGATGCTAGAGATGGAAAACGTTGATGCTAGAGATGGTAAACTTTGATGCTAGAGATGGTAAACTTTGATGCTAGAGATTGTAAACTGTGATGCTAGAGATGGTAAACTTTAATGCTAGTAATGCTAGAGATGGTAAACTTTGATACTAGAGATGGTAAACTTTGATGCTTGAGATGGTAAACTTTGATGCTAGAGATTTTCAACTTTGATGCTAGTGATGCTATAGAGATTTTCAACTTTGATGCTAGAGATGGTAAACTTTGATGCTAGTGATGCTAGAGATGGTAAACTTTGATGCTAGAGATGGTAAACTTTGATGCTAGAGATGGTAATCTTTAATGCCAGAGATGGTAAACTTTGATGCTAGAGATGGTAAACTTTGATGCTAGAGATGATAAACTTTGATGCTAGAGATGGCAAACTTTGATGCTAGAGATGGTAAACTTTGATGCTAGAGATGGTAAACTTTGATGATAGAGATGGCAAACTTAGATGCTAGAGATGGCAAACTTTGATGCTAGAGATGGTAAACTTTGATGCTGGAGATGGTAAACTTTGATGCTAGAGATGGCAAACTTTCATGCTAGAGATGGCAAACTTTCATGCTAGAGATGGCAAACTTAGATGCTAGAGATGGTAAACTTTGATGCTAGAGATTTTCAACTTTGATGCTAGAGATGGTAATCTTTGATGCTAGTGATGGTAAACATTGATGCTAGAGATGGTAAACATTGATGCTAGAGATTTTCAACTTTGATGCTAGAGATTTTCAACTTTGATGCTAGAGATGGTAAACTTTAAATGCTAGAGATGGTAAACTTTGATGCTAGAGATGGTAAACTTTGATGCTAGAGATTTTCAACTTTGATGCTAGAGATGGTAAACTTTGATGCTAGAGATAGTAAACTTTGATGCTAGAGATTTTCAACTTGATGCTAGAGATGGCAAACTTTGATGCTAGAGATGGTAAACTTTGATGCTAAAACTTTATAAATCTTGAAAAACTTCTATTGATCTAGAGTTCTGGTCATACAAGGATATTTGGCAATTGTGAAGTTAATGGACTAGTTTGAGGTGCCTTTAGTTAGGAACAATGAGCTTTTACAAACAAAAATGATTCATTGAAGACAAGAAGTTACAATTTGCTTTAACTACATGTGAAACTCTTAAATTATGAGAAAGGAACCAGGAGAAGTGTTATATCCTACTTATGCATCTAGAAAAGGACAAGAAAATTTGTATGAACAGATTTCAACTTTTCATTTGAAGCACATTTTTATAAAAGTCATCACTGCAAATAAATTATGCATGTCTTGGCACATAATTTTTGCAAGGAGAGAAATTTTTAATTGGGATCTTAATGCTAATAAAGGAGCCTTGGTGGTTTAGTAGTTAGTGTGCTCACTTCCTGATCAGAAATGTCCATATTGAATTCTCCAGAAGTGCCATATTTTTTTCAAACCAACAAGGCTTCAGGATTCACCAAGCCTCTAAAAATGGATACCAGAGATTTTTCAGTGAAGTAAAGGTAACCTGGTGTGATACTGACCACATTAACCAACAATGTGTCGTGGTCATAGAAAAATATGGTCACTAATACCATATTCCCGTTACATGTATCAAGGCATGACGGGAACCTTTATGCTCATAAAAATAAAAGAGACATCATATTAATAAAGCTAATTTAGTTTCTCCAGAATGTCAGTAAAATCTGCACCTTTTTTAAATTGAGTTATTGTAGAATTCATCTATATTTGGTTCCTCCACACCATAAAATGTGTAGCCAATATGGTGTTAATATCCACATCTTAAAATGACCATTGACATGTTTTATGGTTGCTATTGTCAAAGGCTACCCTGCTTTTCCAAAAAATTTAGTACCCTTTTAAGGTTGGGTGAATTTAGGAATCATTGATCAGGATCAAATCTAAATTCTTGCCCTTAGAAGTCCATTTCACTAACCACTGAATTACTATGACTTTCATCAATATTGAGATGAATTACTGGTAAGCAAACTTAAAATCGCCCGTGCGCTGCCGGGGCCCGAAAGGGGAGTAAAGAATAGCGGCGCTGTACCCTACTAGGCATGTTCGTAAGAGGCGAGAAAAGAGGGTTGGGCATGGGACTGGCTATCCCATACTGTAAAATAATAAGCCGAAAAAACTTCACAAACATGGACAAGTCAAATAAAAAGAGGCTTACACAGAATAAAAGGATGGAAATGGCAGCACAAAATCACTAACATAGAATTATGGAAATGTACCAGACAAATACCAATGGATAAGGAGATACAGCGAAGACGATGGCGCTGGATAGGACACACACTGTGGAAGCCAACTGAGAGTATTACACAACAGGCCCTTTTTTGGAATCCCCAGGGGAAAAGACAAAGAGAAAGACCAAGGAATTCTTGGAGAAGACAGACAGAAGCAGAGATGAAGATGATGGGGAAAACATGGAATGATCTTAAAAGAATGGCAAAAAACAGATCGACTTGGAAAGTGTTTGTTGAAGACCTATGCTCCACAGGAAACTAAAAAGGTAGAAGAAAAAGAAACTTAAAATAAAAACGATGCAGGGAAAACACACATGAACTATCATCAATAGCCAGCAAAATTGGGCTTGAGATCAATCATGAAAAGACTAAAGTCATGAAGAGCTTAATTCCAACTGACAATAAAATATACATGGAAAACAAACCAGTGGAAGAGATCGATCACTTTATCTATCTTGGAAGTCACATTGATCGAGAAGGGGATACAAGCAAAGAAATTAGAATCAGAATAGCTAGAGCAGCAATGTCTTTCAGAAGCCTTGAAAAGTTGTGGAAATCAAAACTCATCAGCACAAACACAAAACTTAAACTATTCAGATTAAATGTACTATCAACCCTTCATATGCGTGTGAAAGCTGGAAAACAACATATATGGATATAGAAACAAAGTTGAACGCATTTGAAAATAAATGTCTAAGGAAAATACTTGATATAGCGTGGAGCGAACAAATTCAAAACAAACAAGGAAATTAGAGAAATCGCCAATCAATCACTAATATCTTCAGTAATAAAGAAAAGACGATGGTCATATGTTGGACATGTGATGAGAAGAGATAATAACTGAATAGCAAAGCAAGCACTCATGTGGGAAAGAACAGGTAAGAGGAAAAGAGGAAGAACCAGAGAGACACTGAGAAGAACATTGATAAGAGAGGCAAGAGCAGCAGGAATCGGCTCCCTCAATGAGATAGAGCTGCTTGCACAGAACAGAGACAAATGGCAAGATTTGATAAAATATCTTTAAAAGAATTGAAAACTGCTAGAACAAAAATTCAGATAAGAGAGGGAGTATCTTGACCTACACCCTGTGGGCCGGCTATGGCTTGAAAGGTCAATAGATAGATAGATAGAAACTTAAAATAGTAATACAGGTTTGAAGTCTTGTGTCATTGTCTGTAATTTGGCAGTATTGTTAACAAAGACATAATAAATGTCATGCAATGGCATCAAAGTGCAGAAAAGTAAAATGCTGTAAAGATGATTGGTCCATCTAAAAGTTCAAAGTTTAAATACCATCATGATGTGTGTGAAAGACACTTATCTACTAGTTCAGACACATTGAATTGTAATGTCACAGTCTACATAATATAAAATGTTCAGAAAATCTAATGTTATTTTGAAGATATAGAATATCATAAATGTAAGGAATGATAAATTATGAGCATATTATAATATAATGTTATATTGTAAGACAAGTTTTTTTTCCAGAACAAATTTAGGCTTTAAAAATGTGTGCTAAATTTAAGTCAACATTAATTTATCTGCAGAAAAACCCTAACGATAAACTTAGCCCTGTTAAAGTGACCTTGGAGTTCAAATTAAATGATAAAAGACAATCAACTCTACCACGAAATGTTTTGCCTCCAATCCTTGATGCCTACATTCCAACTACAGCTTCTACCACTGTAAGTTTTTCTTGCATTAAATATATATATATATATATATATTTAACTTCCGTTTCCCAAGATGGTGAGTCTAGGTCACGTTCTCTCGATCGCTGTAGAAAGTGCATTCGGGGTCTGATTAATTTTGGTTCTCCATTGCACTTTTCTGCGTTAAAGTCAAAATGATGATCTACTTATTACATCTGCGCCGCTATAGCAAAGTCGCACGCCGGCAACAGTCCTTTTTGACAAATCAAGTGGTGGTGAATGTGACCTTCCACCGTCTAGACTTGATCTGCGCTTTACGTCACATTGGTGCTGTTCGACCATTGTTGAAATTCCTTGACGCAAGTTATTTACATGTTACTCATTACTATAAACTGCTTCGTTAGCCACAGTTTTTTCTCTTTAGGGAATTTGCACCATGTTTTGTTCGTCATAGACTGCTTTCACTAGAGTAATCAGGAATCTAAAGGGAGCGACATTGTTGTGTGCTACGACATCGTAATGGTTCATCATATATCCCTAGACCAGCCGTACGCTAATTTTACGGTCTGTTGTTTGATGTGCGACTTGGATAATCTGATGACTAACTGTGCGTCTATATGTTCGGAATTGGAGTCTACAACGATGGCCTAACATCATCAAGTGCTATACATTTTTAAAAAAAATATGACGATCATCATTTTCAAGAGGACATGAACTTCCGGTATATGGTGGATAGGCGGTGGGAACAATTGAAGGCCATGCATGAAAAGTGTTTCTTGTTGTAGTTTCCTCATATTCCAAGTCCGGCTTGTTGCAGGAGTTACTGAGTTAAGTGCTCTGTGCACACCGTGAGCTGTGTGTCTCATCCGTTTTGATCATGTTTCGATATTCCAATTGTTTACGATTAATGTTGATATCGTATGACAGGGAACAGTTGGCTGTGTTCACTTTCTGCGCGGTGCGGTTTCGCCTTATGTCTTTTGGCGTGTGCTGAGACTGCTACGATGGGGACTACAGTTACATTTCTTTGTTTGGGAGATGAGATATTAATTTGGATGATTACGCTGGTACAGGCGGTTGAGCAATTATGGATTTTAATTCGTTTGCAGTGATACCAGGGCCTTCCATAACCAAATAACCATATATATATATATTATTTACAGCATCTTCCTATTACTTTGGGCCAGGGAGAATTGTAGGTCTGGAGAATAAAGGCCACTTGTCCAGTTCAGTAACTGCTAGGTGTTCGGTTCTGAGTTTTTATTTCACCCATGAAAGAAGAAGGTTTTGAAAGTGTTTGTGCAAGACCATGCTCCACAATGAGTCAAAATTAGACAAAGAATGTTGTCAAATTTCTGTTTAACATAAAGTAGAAAAAAAATGTGCAATTTCCTTGTTTAAGTCTATTGTGAGTCAGCGTGTCTGCATCTGTAAATTGGTAAGGTGTTCTAGCTTTCTTAGTTCATTTAGTACACAAGTGTCAGTAGTTTGTTGAAATGTAATAGTTTTCTTAGCATGCATCAATTAGTGGGTTGGTAAAGTGTAGTTACAGGAGTTACTCTCCTGTGTGTTACTGGGGCCTCATTATGAGGAAAGTAAAGATTAGTGACACTGTGACCTTCCAGGCATGTCGAAAGAGGTGACTAAGGAGGTTGATCGATGGCTTGACAAGCTGTCATTGTAAAAAGTATTGTTATGGAAACAGAGCCATAAGTTTTGGAAGCAGTGATCTCTGCAATATGTGCCATTTTGGCATGCAAGGTTTTTGTTTTTTGAGATTGTGGTTCTGCCCTATGTGCTGTCTTCGGCTAGAAAGGACAATAGATAGATAGATAGATAGAAAGTGTAGTTTCCTTTACTTTAGTTTCCTATCATAATTATGTCAGTATTTATGGTGCAATAGTTTTCTTATCATTATTCTGTCACTAGTAGGTAAAATGTAATACTTTTCTCACTTTCTATCAGTATAAATAATCATTTTCTATCAGTATAAATAATCATTTTCGGGAGGACGTGAACTCCCATGGTATATGGTGGATAGGCGGCAGGAACCATTGCAGGCTATGTCTGAAAAGTGTTCCTTCTTGCAGTTTCCTCATATTCCAAGTCCGGCTTGTTGCAGGAGCTACTGAGTTAAGTGCTCTGTGCACAACGTGAGCTGTGTGTCTCATCCGTTTTGATCCTGCTTCGATATCCTACTTGTTTACGATGAATGATGATATCGTATGACAGGGAACAGTTGGCTGTGTTCACTTTCTGCGCGGTTTCGCCTTATGTCTTTTGGCATGTGCTGAGACTGCTACGATGGGGACTACAGTTACCTTTCTTTGTTTGGGAGATGAGTTAGTAATTCAGATGATTCCACTGGCACGGGCGGTTGAGCAATTATGGATTTTAATTCGTTTGCTGTGATACCGAGGCCTTCCATAACCAATAACCAATAACTTTTCTCACTATCAGTTTAATAACTTTTTATCATGATACAGTTAGTAGATTGAAAATGTGCAATACTTATTGTTGTCATTGTAGTTGGTAAAGTATAATGGTTTATTTAACAAAATTTAATCAGTAAAATGTAGGAGTGTCTTATCATGATTCTGACAGTATCCTGATAATGTGTATTATAATAATATATGGCCTCTGGCGTCTTGACAGATGGTTGGTAGCAAGCTATCATGATAAGTCAGTAGTTTGGTAAAAATATTAGTGTCCTATACTGGATGCTGCCTTGCTGAACAGCTTCTCTCGTGGCTGAATCTGCCTATATTGGACAGACAGATCCATCTGCAGATTGAACAAGATGTATTCATAGTGCCTCCTTTCTCCTGCACCTTTTGTCTTCTGAATTTGATATCAGAACTGCCTCAAAAGTTGCTTTGCCATTTTTTTATTTTGTTCTCCATGCTCTATGATCTGCAGCCATATCTTCCCAGTTTCTTTCACTGATAGAGAATTCCCTCAAGGAAGCCCTGCAAATATCCTTATATCTCAGCACTGGTCTGCCCTTTGGTCTCTTTCCATCCTTAAGATCGCTATACAATATTTGTTTGGGAATATGAATGTTTGCCATTCTTCTTACATGACCCAGCAACCTTAGTCTATGACTCTTAAGTGTTTCCATGATTGATGGAAGTTTGGCTCGTTGTAAGACATTAATAGGGTCAAAGTAAAGTAATGCATATAAATGCATAAAAATACAAAGCTGCAGTAAAGCTAATTGCAAGGAAAAGTGTGTGGGAACTTCTGGTTATTCATGCTGTGTGTGCACATTTTCACTTTGGTGCATGCACATGTACCCCGTACCATGGCATTCATTTTCTTCCTGCCCACAGCACAGTTTGCAGGGAAGACCTTTTATTTTTCATTTTAGTTCGAAATTATTATTTTTTAAATTATTTATTATTTTTTGTTTTAAATACATATCTATGTGTGTGTTGTATGTTTGTTCCTGTTGAAGGCCTATTGAGCTGAAACATTGTTCTAATTTGTGAGGTCCACTTATTATGTATAGGCTTAACCATACCATTTTTTTCTATTTTTATCTTTATATTAAAAAAAATTTCTCTATGTAAAACATTAGAGTTGGTTACTTTGTCCTGTCATTTGATGTTCATAATTTTTCGAAGGCAACGTACATGAAAGCTGTTTAATCTTTCCTCCTGCCCTGCATGGGTAGTCCAAGTTTATGATCCATGTAGAAATGTACTAAGCATACAACATTGGTAAATTTGAATCTTAGTCCTGAGGGTTAATTTGGTTTTGTCCCATGCTCTATCTTTAAGTTTACCAAATGTGGAAATTGTGTTTCCAATTTGGGAATTTATTTCTTCTTCAAGGGAAACAGTGGTTGTGACCATATAACCGAGATAGGTGAACTTTCTCACAGATTCAAGGGGTGTGTTATTTAATAATATTGCTATGGGACTGGCTACACCTTGTTGAAGCACCACAGTCTTCTGTATACTTATTGTGAGGGAGAATAAATCACATGAAAGTGTATTAAGTATAAAGTGTGTTATTCACCAATATTTATAACATTGAAAAGCATAAAATAAAAGTAATTTGTATGTGTGATAGCTGCCTGTGTCCTGTGTATTTAATTATCAACAATTGTATCCACAATGTAGTGTGATTCATTACTGAAAATATTTAAAATAATTGAAAAATTAATAACTTCCTTTTTGCCCTATATTTAAGAAAATGTAATTGGAACTACATATGATAAACGTAAGTGTTCTTTCTATCTGTTAGATACAAATATTGAAAGATTGTGGTAACGATGATATCTGCATACCAGATCTTGCTGTTTCAACAGTCAGGTTAGTTAAAGTTTTAAATTTGTGAAATATGTTTTAGATCTGATATTCAGTTATTGTGTTTTTCCATCCTTTAATTTTCATTATCATTACTTCTTCATCTTGTCATCTTAATTTGTTCATATATGCTTTACAAAAATGCTTTTGTTTTATAGCTTTCCTTTTGTAGAAATATAAAATCTCTGTTTTAATTATTTCTGTTTCATTATAAAGTTGTAACTTGGAAGGCAGAGAACAACTTGCTGATCTGATAAAAAAAAGTAAAAAAGTAAAGAGCCCCCCCCATCACGCCAAGTGGCGTATAGGGAATATGGTATTAGTGACCATAATTTTTACAGACCTTCGGCACATGATTTTTGGGGTAATGTGGTCGGTATTACGCCCGTGCAGCTTTACTTTCCCAGAAAAAATCCTGTACCCATTTAAGGCTGGGTGAACCTGGAAGCTGTCGGTCAGGATCGAACCCGGCCTCTTGTCCTTTGTAGTCCAGTTTACTAACCACTGAGCTATCGCGGCTCCCTGTTGATCTGATAGCAATAACATATATGACAAAAAACAGAAAAGGACAATAGTAACATTATGAAAATGGAAAAATAATTGATGAGTATAACTTCAAAATAGTTAAGTACAATGAAAACTGGAGAGACATAGTTGTCTTTGCTAATTAAAAATACTTATAATAAAGAAGATGATGATGATAATAACTTTTCTTTATTACCAAATGTGAAAACTGATATATGTTTTAATGGATAAAAGCTGGAAAGAGTGAGCAGTTTTGAATATGACTCATTGCTAATAAACAATGGAAAGGGATCAGATGAAGACTGAAAATAGCTATAAACAAGAATATAAGCACTGCACAACATGTGGCAATGAAAAGTCTAGGCTTGTAAGAGCTTGTATGTTCCTATAGTAACCTATGACTTTAAAATATGGACTGCTGACAAATCTGATGAAAAATCCTTAAATGCGTTCGATAGCAAATATTACAGAAAAATGCCTAGTCAACCTTGGACAGAGAGAAAAAACAAACATGTCCATTTTTAAACAATTTAATATTCAAGAAAACTGGTTTCTGAAGAACATTAAAGAAAGAAAAATAATATTTTTGTCATGTAAAATAACATATTGGCCTAGAAAAATAATTTTCGAAGGCAAGGTACCAGGTAGATTTGAGAAAGGAAAAACAACCTACATAATGCACTGTCGTTGAGGATGGGCAACCAATGGATCGGACGGACATCATCAATGCCCTCCAAGATGTGGGAAGAGCACAGGACTTCGATAAACACAGATCCACGTCACTTCTTCGGATGATGGAAATGGGAGTTAAGATGGGTACAGCCAGAAATGAGAAACTTGGTGGCCGTGTAAGAAGACTTATCAACCAACATAGAACTGGAGTCGTCAGTCGCTGGACACTGAGGGAATTGCTGAGGAGGGGATCTGAGCACCTATGGACATGTTCGGAGTGCAATGATGATGACCCGCAAATAACTTAATAACTCAATATCCATCAAGAATAAGAGACCAGTCATGCTTTTGTGTTGTGTGATTCTATTTCGTTACAATGCTTGTTCACATGTCATGAACATTGTGCAGGAAACGTTAGCAAAGAAACGGTGGGAATTTCATCAACATTCAGCTACAGCTCCAATCTGTTACATGTGACTTTCATTTGTTCAGAACCTTAAACAAATCTCTATAGGGGAAAATGACTTGACTTTGATGCCAATATCATGGCCTTAGCGACAAAATAGTTCAATGAGCAACCAGTCACTTTTCTTGGACGGCATCTGTGTTTACCTAATCAGTAGGATATATGTCTAAATGCCTATGGTGAATTTTTTCTAAATAAATCTGGTGAGTACTTGCTTCATAACAATTGCTTTACATTAATTCTGCCACACCTGCTGTTGTATCTTACATATGTTTGCAATAAGCTACTGAAACTGATTTCATCTGAACATGCTTCATATTTTTCAGCCATCATAGAGAAAACCCCTTCTATTGTGTTATCACCTGACATTATCCATTTTATAACTGGTTTTACGATAATCGTGCATCTATCGGTTTTTATACAATTATCAGTTGTGTTATTAAAAGATTGATTTATTTTATGATCTTATGACATAGCTTACATTTGAAACAGTATAAGGATAATAGTATTTCTTAAGACAAATCATTGCACATACCACCATTTTCTTTTATTACAGATTGCCTAGAGAACATAAAATTGGTAGTCTAGCACCACTTGAGCTGATGTTAATTGTGTTTAATCATGAAGAGGATTCATTTAACACAAACCTGTGGATTGACCTTCCTCCTGGAGTGACTTATAAGACCATTACAAACCAGAGGTCAAATGTTGCTGTCAGCTGTGATACACTGAAGTCAGACCCTTCTAAAGTTGTATGTGGCCTGGGTAATCCAATGCAGGGAAAGTCAGAGGTATGTAAATAAAGGGGAACATTACTGAATATATAGGTTGGACTGATTAACTGATTGAAGTTGTTTTCTTTTTTCTATCTTGTTAAAATTGCCCCCTATGAGACGTCTTCTTTGTTTTCATATATTTATATTTTCACTAATAATGGCAGATTTGCTGATAGCCACGTCATTATTTTTAAATGTTGAAATATTTGTTCCATCACCTGGCAGATCTGTCTAAGCAGTTATTTATATGTATCTTTTTTTCTCTCTCTCTCTCATTCTTTTTTCTTTATATCTATCTATATATTGTCCATTCGAGCCAAAGACGGCACATATGGCAATAATTCTAGACTCACTATGATCAATGATCTTTGCTATCAAATGTCAGACCTTGCATAGGACCCTCATTGTATCTACCCATATGTCTCTGTTCTGAGTGAGTGTCTCAACCATGGCAAGGGAGGTGATGCCTACCGTTGTTACTTTTTGCCTTCAGTGTTCTTGTTAGTGTTTCTCTACGTCTGCCTCTTTTTTTTATTTTACTCTCTAGTTCCCATTTGGTAGCTTGCTTTGAGATTATCTTGTCTTTTTTCATATATATATATATATATGTGCTGAAGCTCAGTGGTTAGTGTAATGGACAAGAGGTTGGGTTTAAACTTTTAATGTGTACTAGAATTTTTTTTCTGTCAAAGAAAGACAGCACTGGTGTAATACCAACCACATTATCCAAAAACATAATGTAGCAGTGTATCACATAGTGTTGATAAAAATATGGGCACTAGCATTATATTCAAGAGGCTCCTCCCTCCCTCCCTTCCCCCAAGTCCTCATCTACATCATCAAGTAACGGGTCTGCTGGTGTAGATGATCATGTCTCTCCACAACTTTCGATCTCGACAGTTATTTATAATTTCTGTTGTTGACCATCTGTCAAGCCATTCTCTTAAGCTGTCTGATATCTTTTCTCTTTGCTTCCCTATATCTCTTCATCCCTCAGTTAACAACTACATAACATTATAGAACTTTTTTTCTTGTTTCTATTGTCAAAAATGGATTGCATAGTATCTTCCTCATTTTTTGGAAAGCTGCTTTTGCCTGAACCATTCTGCATCTCACTTCTGTTGTACATCTACCGTCTGAGGTTAACAAAGTTCTCAAATATTTAAATTCATGTACCTGTTTTAATATTGTTCCACTTGTCTTTATTTTGCACTGAGGTGATGTCTTTTTCTTTGTTGTTACCATTACCTCTGTCTTTTTGCCATTAAGGCTGAGTCCTTTATTTTTGCTTTCTTTCACTATAATGTCTAACATTTCTTGTAACTCATTTTCACTCTTAGCAATTAAGACTGTATCATCAGCATCCCTTAGATTATTTATATTATGACCTCCTATTGTTATTCCAGGCATGCCCCTTATGGATCTTAAAATAATCTCACTATAAATATTAAGCAAATCTGGTGACAGCTCACAACATTGCCCAACACTGTGTTTTATTTGTTGAAACATTCCCAATTGATTTCCAGTTCTTATGGCTGCTGTTTATTGCCAGTACATATTCTTTATTATTCTTAGATCTTTGTTGTATACATTTATGCCTTCTAAAATGTTGATTATTTCTTGGTGCTTTACTTTCCTTTGCTATAGAGCTTAAATGATATTTTAGTGTAAAAGTTTTTACAATTAAAGAATGTATGTTTTGTTGAATTTATTTACCCATTTTGTACATTTTACTGTGTGTAGTTTTAGTTATGTGCAGTTCATATTAATTTATTGATTAATTAAAAAAAAAATTTTCACATTACATTGTTTTTGTTGCTAATTACTTATTATATGCAAGAGCTGACCTAATTTTGTTTTGTTTCTCTTCAATTTTAAGTCTGAATTTACTTTGGTTCTCACTCCAACAAATACAAATAATACAAGCAACAGATTTGTCTTCAATTTATTTGCAAACAGGTGAGTTAATGACAGTATAATCATTATTCAACATGTTAATAACACTTATAATTAGCAGTCTAACTTCTGTGCAAACAGGTGAATCTTTAACAAATTAATCATAAAATGTACAGCACATTAGTAACATATTTTGTTACCTCTTCACAGTGGTTCTAAAACAGACTAACGAGTCTAGTCTGGCCAAGCTTGAAAGGATCAAAGCGGGGAAGGCACCCTGGTACTCAAAAATGCTGTATTGAAGTTGGATATCATAGTTCTACTGCAAGCCACAAAACAACACATCTGTGCACACATAACGTTCTTTTAAAGACAGATAATGAAGAGAACAATCATTTCCTATAGTAGTCCTCAGGTTATTGTCAGAAAGAGAGAAATAAAAGATCATTTGTATTTACAAACATACTTAGGTACCAGTTTAGTTGAGAATAAACATTTACATGGGAATTGACCCAAAGGATTAAAATATAACAACAGATCATGGATCAATAATCTGTCAGCATTTATTTAGACCTTTTGCTATGAAAATTGTCTTGAATTGCACACATTTTTAGAACTGTTCATAAAAATATAAGAGTGAATAGTGTAATAATTTCATACAGCCTACTTGTTTTGTTGATTACTTTCAGTTCTCGCATGTAAATTGTTGTGCCAAGTCAACTCTACTTTAAGGACTGTGTTTGTGCACCTGGCTGTGATCTTTTCAATGAATTAAGCATTGTGGGTACATCCATTGTTGTAAAAATTTTGAATATACTGCATCATGGTGTTGGACGATATGGCCATGCGATGAACAGATCATATATCCCTAAACACTCAAGAGAGGTGGGGCAATATAAAGATTCCATTGATGTTTGTGAGTCTGTACCTTAATGTGAGTTAAGGATCTTCAAGTCAAGAGGGATATTGCCTAAATTCAAGGCATCTACAGGGTAGACAAGAGAAAACATGTGAACCAATTTTTATTTCTCAGTCAATTCACGTTGCGGGTTATGCTGAGTAGACTAGACAAACACTTATGGACAGTGGTTCAATATGTGATGATTATAATCCAGTGACTAACACAACATGCCTGAAGAAAATAATTAGAATATTTTAGCTGAATAAAACAAGCAAATAAGAACTGCATAAATGTGCAACAATAGGAGAAAATAAGATATAGTAACATAGAAAGACCATGAGAGAAAGAAAATTACTACCAGTGCAAGGGACAAAATAAAATCTTGCTCTATTGTAACAAAACTTTATAATATTTTTTTCTCTCTTTCTGCCATTTGCCTAATGGCTAAACTTCTTCATCAATCCACCCCTAGAAGGGTGTTAAATGAGTGCAGATCCATTGTACAGTAGTTGCAGCAAAACTGTGATATCGCCCTCTTCCAGCCCACTACATCCAACTTCAGCACAGCATTTTAAATTCTAGTTTACTTTCCCTCTTTAATCCTTAAACATTTAGTTAAATAGACTGTCTAGTCTGTTTCCAGGAGTATAACTGGGAGGTGGAGTAGGGTCTGGATCAGCTCTGTTTGCTGATCCTGGCACATGCTGTCAGCTTTGAGTTCCACACTGCTCTCAGCACAGTTGTTAGTGAGCACCTTAGTTCCTAGCCTTCAAAATATAATAAAATAAATAGATAAGAGATTATATTAAGACTATCGTTAACATGTTAATGAAATTGTACTTGTATTATTTATCAGCACAAATCCAGAGAGACCAGAAAAATATGAGAATAACTATGCAAGTTTTGAAATACCAGTGACTATTGATGAGCCCGAAATAGTCTTATTTGGGTACGTAAATTCTAATTCCAGTGATTACTAACAAACATTTGCTTTACATGATATAAAATATCAAGAATCATGCCCACCCAGCCCACTGGCACAGATGGTCTGTCTTTGCAGTTGTTTATCAATTTACATGTTAGCTCAACATTTTTGCTGTTCCATTGTCTAAAACATCTGATATTACCTTTGTACTTTTTTACTCTAGTATATTCATGACTGTTAACATTCAAATCAAAGAATAATGATAAAGGGGCTTCCAAAGAAATACCTTTATTTGGTAGGGAACATCATGTATTACAAGTGATATTAAACCAGTAAAGGTAAAGTATGAGACTTGAACCGGCGTCTTAGAACGCGAGTTTACACCCATATGTGCTCGACCGCCTATCCAGAAATGTTTGGAAATTTCTGGATAGTGTCGCCCCAAAGCATCGAAACTCAGATGCGAGCAACATTCCTCACCTTCCCAGGGTAATACCCTGGTACCCATTTCTGCCAACAGCTGGGTCGACCATGGGGATAATTTTTTTTTCAACCACGAGTACAATTCACACTGCTCCCAGCGGGAATCGAACATCAGTTGTCTGAACGTCAGTAGTCCAGTCGGGTGGTTTTCCCAACTAGGTTACCGAGGCCCCCTATTAAACCATCAATCATGAAGTATATGTCAAAGTGAAGGTTCCCTCCATCCCTTGCTAGACGTGTAAGAATATGGTGTTGGTGATGATATCACTGCACATTTTTGGGTGTTGTGGTCGGTCACTATCATGCCATGCCATCTTTACTTCCAAGAAATAATCTCTGGTACCTGTTTTTAGAGGCTTTGAACTTCAGAGCCTTATTGGTCTGAAAAAAAAATCTGTCTATTCTAGGAATGCAGGCGAAACCCTTCAGATTAGGAATTCTTGCCATATATAGTTTGAATAATAATATTTGTTTAGGTTGTTGTAATGTTACTTATATATGTAATGTAAATTATCTTCTGACATGTGGATTTTACAAGCTGTTTAAAACTCATTATTAATTGTGTTTTGTGATTCAAGTCTTTGTATAACACTTCTAATTAGGATGGTTATATTCTTAGAAGCCACAATTCATAAAAATAAAGGATAAGAGGTCAATTAGTTCAAAAAGAAACCTCTATCATTATGAAATCTCAGAGTATTGATTATGATATATATTAAGATTATCAGCTTACACTAATAAAATTAGAATTTTGAAATCTCATACAAGCTAAAGTGACACTTATAATATATTTCTTTATATTTAAGATTTGTGGAAAAATAAATAATTAAATTGTTATTATCATTATTATTATGCTGGGCTGAGGAAACATTATTCACTCTCCTCCAACAACATCATATAAGATGACTGAGTCACTGTTCTGGTGCTGAAGGAACAGATTCCCAAAGACATCCAATATGTATCGAGATAGCCTTCAACAAAATATGCAAAGGAAAACCTCTTAAAAGTTTCAAAGACATCTGTAAATGTAATATGAAGGTTGTCTGTAGGAATGTAACTTACTGTAAAAACCTTGCTGATCTAGTAAGCACCAATCTGAAAGCAGGAAACTTAATTTGTGAAAAGTTGCCAACTCTAGATGCACATGACAGAATAAAAAAAAACCTCAAACAAGATTTGCACAATGGCACTTAATCTGTCATCTCTTGAGACTTGTAGGATCATACCATCAATATTATTATTATTAACCATTGATTTTTTTTCAATTTACAGAGTTTCCAATCCAAAACTGATTGTTTTAAATGTCACCGAAGATAAAGAAGATAAGGGCAGAGATGTAAAACATGTATTTCAAGTATGTTGTGAAATGCTTTAGCAAATCTTACTTGATCACTTGATGTAACATTTTTTTAAAACCACAGTCTCTGGTTTTCTAAATATATCTTTATATGCTCATCATTCCATTTTTTCATAATATACATATATTATACAATATTATATATATTACAATTAATTCGGTTTTAAATAATGGAATGTTAATAGTTTCACAACATAGAATTAATATAATTTTCTGGGCTTTTATACAAATATATATTTTTTTCTTTTTTGTGAACTGACAAATTACTCAATGGCCTACCTACCTTATGTTTTATAATGCAACAATAGTAATCCACCACTTTTGGACAAGCTGTGGCATTTCTGTGCTAGATACTTAAGATTTAATCTATTTTGTGCAGTCTCTACTGTTCTCTATAACTTTCTCAGATAGTTGCTATTAGTCTGCCAATCTTACATCTTCACTCTAGTGAGGCAGACCATGTTTTAAGTAAGAACTTCAACTCTCATGCCACTTATTCTAAGATGAAGCATAATACAAATAGCAGTGTAAACTAATTTATTAAATGTTTCCTTCTTCTTTCCTTCATCATCTGCCTTTCAGCGTCGAGGGGAGATATAATTTGCTGTCTTTTGCTCTTCTGTTCACCTCTGCTGCTGTTATGTTTCCTAGTGCTTCTAATATTCCATCCATCCATCTTTTTCATAGTCGACAATTGGGTCTGGTGTTCTCACAATGTTTGCTGAAGGCTCGTTGTGTTGTGTATTGATCTTTCTGCCTTGTCACGTGGCCAAACCATTTTATCTGTTGTTTCTTTATATATTCTATGGTGGGGGCTATTCCTAGCTTTTTTCTCAGTTCTTCATTTCTGATCTTATCTCTCAGACTGTTTCCTGTCATTTGCCTAACACATTTCATCTCAGTAGAGGTTATTTTTCTTATTGTTCTTGCATCTAATGTCAAGGTCTGGCATTGGTAGCACAACGTTGGGGTGAAGATTGTATTGTATAGTGCTCGTTTTGCCTCCAGAGTTATTTTCTTGTTGGACAATAGTGGTGATAACTGTCCAATGATTTGACAAGCTTTGTTGCATCTTGATTCTATCTCTGCTGTTTGAGAATTATCGTTTGTCACTAAACTTCCTAGGTATTTGAATTCCTCTACTTGTTTTAGTTGCCTGCCTTCTATAGTTATGTTGATGTTCTGTTTATTTTTGGTGACATTAATTTATTAAATTGATATACAAATTATTTCAAAACTGAATGTGTCATCAATTACCTGGCTTACTTTGAGGAATGATTTCCATTTCAGCTGAAAAATCAAGCCCCGTATGCAACAAATGAAACTGAATTGCAAATTAAGTGGCCAAGCCATGACAGACAAGGAAATCCAGTGCTACTTATAGAGAAGCAGTTTATGATTGAGGGCAAAGGAATGTGCAAGATCATTATTCTCACACCAAACAATGCATCGGTTAGTTCATTCTATTGTTTCCTGCAATAATTCATAAATGGCTGAATTTGTAATTATGAACCAGACTTCTTTATTGCCAATCCCCTTGTTAATGCAATGGTCAATTTAATCTTGTTTTCTTATCTGATTCCACTAGCCAAGGCAGTGATTAAAGAGTGTTTTTACCATGATCAACAGTCAGTGATTAATAATTGTTTTTATAATGATCAACATTCAGTGATTAATTTCTTCGAATCAATTCAGAGGAAGAGGTATGTTTACAGCACTCGGGAAAAAAATGACAAATAATCAACAGAAAAAAAAACAAAGAACAATATATGGACCGAAGCAGGATCGAACCTGTACTCAGTGGCACAGCATCTTGCCACGAAAAGCCAAATGCTAGGGAACACTGCCCCTCAGCTAACTAAAAAATTAGCTATCATGGAAGTGTCTTTCTTGCAGGTGTTCTCATGACTCGTGTCAGGTGTTCTGGAGGTGTGCATAAGGCTGCGATCACAGCTCAGAAATACATTGTGTATCTGTATTTTTCCTGTTAAGACAAGTATCTCCCAGATAGGGTAGGGCTGAATACTTGCGTTGCAGACAAACATTTAGGACGAAACAGCATGAATAATATTTTCCAGTGGTTTAGACTAGAAACAAATAGTAATAAATGAATATTATTATAGAGGGAAACTTCTGAGGCGATAATCAGCGAATCACATTCAGAGGAAGAGGTATGTTTACAGCACTCGGAAAAAATGACAAAGAAAAAAAACACAAACAAATTTCTTCACTAATTCGATTCCTAGTAATCAGTAGTTTAATTTCTTCACTGCAATGTCTATTAATCTAAGGTTAATTTATTTATTGTTTACTCTCTGTGTAGTAACAGTATGATTAATCTAATCCATTTTATTTCCTCACTACATCTATATAACATTGCACAGGTTATAATAGTGTCTTCCTTAACCTATTAATGTATTGGTTTATTAATTTTAGCAACATTTCTTTAGCTCACTTTAGCTGTCTCACTTTAGTAGTATCACTATTATTATCTTCTGTATTGACAGAGTTTTTCAGGTTTGAGCAACATTGCTACAAAGGTAGAGTTTAGTGACTATCAAAACAGATTTAAAAGAGATGCTGATGCCAACACAATTGTAAGTCCATTTCATTTTAATTCACTTTCTTGTCAGTTTTAGTTATCCCATTACACTCTATGTAACAATAGTTGTGTGATAAATGTCTCATGGCCTCCACCCAAAAAAAAAACTGGTCAGATTAGAAGCAATACTTAATTATAATTGAGCTGATTTGATACTAATAAAGTATACATTTTTCTTAAATCCATATTAATAATCCATTTGTACAAATATGACACTATCTGTATATGTATCTTTATTAAAGTTGAAGACTCATTTACTCAAAGCTATAAACACAACTTGGTGATACAATGTTTATTTTCTTCAGGCTTGTTCTGACAGATACTGCACTATTATTCAATGCCATGTTGGCTACCTGGCTCAATCTGATAGCTTTATACTGACTGTGCAGTCTCGACTCATGGTCAGAAGTTTTATTCAGGTAATCAGTATGAATATTTTTCATCAGAATATATTAATATAAATTAACACACAATATTTAATATTTCTTGTAGAATTTTTTCTTCATTCTACCAAATATAATTGTTACTTCTTATATATTCATATTATTAGTTCTTTCTATTCACTTTCTATATATTTTGGCCAAATATTGCGAAGTGTAAAAAAAATATGTAAAATTGAGATGTTATAAATTTTTTATAAATGCTGCAATGGAATAGGTTCATATTAGATAAATTATAAATATAGAATATATTGTTTGCTTTATAATCTCACAATAAAATATTATAGGGAAAGAAAAAGTAAAAAAATGTAAAGGTCCCCCTTCCTGCCACGTGGCGTATAGGAAATATGATATGGTGTTGGTGCCCAATTTTTTTTATAGACCTTTGGTACATTATTTTGGGGGTAAAATGGTCATATTATACCTGTGCCACTTTAATTTACCAGATTGAACCTGACCTCTTGTCCTTAGTAGTCCAGTTCACTAACAACTGAGCTACTGCAATTCCCCTGGAGGAAGAGAATGATGATGATTACCCAAACATTAAGGGGAATGTTATTTGGAGCAATGAGAAAAAGTAGTAATTAAATGGGTGGTCTCAGTTGATGGTATATGTAGTGGTGACTAATTAATGAGCATTTATAAGAATGCCAGTACACAAAGATGTTATTATTACACTCAGAGAAGATAAATTTAATGGGAAAAATGACATAGAAATTAAACAAACTGTAACTGTTAAGAATAAGCAGGGCTGTGTGCATTTGATGTTTTATTATTGGATCTGAATGCAGGAGAACAACAGAAAATTACCATTCATTACTGCCATTATTTTATACAACATTCCTGAGAAAAATTCTCAGGATTTTTTGTACCTTTTAAAAAGAAATATGTAACAAAGATCAACAGCTGCAACGTAGAGGAAGTACACACTATGATAATAGACATGTTACACATTCTCAGAAGACATCCAAAATACCAAGATAAGAACTTCCATACCATGAACCATAAAAGTAAATGAGAGGCAATCATTTACAGCTTAGTAGAAAAACACAATGTGAGCCTTATTTAGGGTACCCTGTTAAGAATTGTGTTGAACTTAAAAATTGAGATTTTGTTGCTGTCCTGCAAGGTGCTAGAATAAGTGTCAATTACTGATTGCTTTGTCTGTTATGTCCAAGGGCAAGAAAAAATGATGACTGGTTATGATTGATCACAGTGGGAAAGATTGTCATTATATTCACTGATGAGTTTGTGCAACATGGACGGAGACAAAGATGGGGTATCTCTGACCTAATGTGAATGGAGACATAATCACAGAGCAAAGGAGTATTTTCATGATTGGTGCTTATGCTTGATAAAAAAAAAAGTATTATGAGAAAATGTAGCTCAAAGATGGTTCTCTGGACTCATCATTTATACTATCACTCATTATAATCTGTTTTTCTCTGTCCTTGTTTTAATGGACTAAATGTATATCTGAGGTATGAATGGGTAGAATATATGTAGACCTTAACCTTAATAATATGCTTGAAACCACAAAGAAAAAAAGATTTTGGGCAGAGTGCAATCATGATTTCTTAACATTTTAACAAAATTTCTAAAACAACTGTTATGTATTATATATTAAAATGTGTTGAAGCATAGAAATTATGGCTGCCACTAAAGTATTAACATGGCTTGAGACAAAACCTTATACACATGTGTTTCCTCAGTGACTCAATGAGAATGCATAGTATGATTGCAAGTGGTTTAACTCAATGAAAGTGGTTAGAGTCTCTTGTGACATATATTCTAATAAGTGTCTGCTTTATTTTTGTGACAAGGCACACAGGTGTAAGAGATAATGAAATCAATGACAGATTTGCCAGTTTGGCTGATGTTGAGTGTGGAAGGGCAATGGACTGCTAAGACATTCAGAGGGACCTCAGGAGCATAGGATAAAAAAAAAAACAACTAAAAAAATTACCCTAAATTCGCAGCCATGAACAGACTTCACGAATATCATGTCGATGGGAGATGCGAGACGAGAACGCTATGTAGGAATTCAAAGAAAACTTATCAACCCTCCACCAGTAATGTTAGTCACTATACATTGATGGATATCATTCAGAAGCAATGTGAGCACTTATGGACTTGTGCAATGAGGATGACCTGTAGACTAAACTAGGCAGAGAAAATAAGTAAAGTACACTGCTTGATGAAACTACAATCCTGTATGGTAAGGTTTGATGGTTTAATGCCATAGAGATGTCTTGTAAAACCAGCCCATAAGTTCTTAATCATCTTTGAGTGCCATCTCCGCAACAAAGGTTGGCTACAGAGTGCCACTCAGCTCTGTCTCTTGCTTTGATGGTGTAGGTTGTCATAGGCTGATTTGTCCATCCTTTGATGCTCCTCGTCCATGGTAGTATTGGTCTGCCCCTTTTACCCTGTATTTTCCCCTCCAAGATTACTTTTAGTAGGCTTTTGTGTCTTTTAACATGGCCCAAAAATTGCATTTGTCTTGTTTGAATTGTGTTTAGTAGTTCTCTTTTCATTTTTAGTTGTTTTAAGACTTCATCATTTGTTTTCTTTTCTTTCCACCAAATTCTACCTATTCTTCCATTTATCCATATTTAAAGGCTTCAATTCTCTGTATAAGTTCATAAACTCTACTGATATTTTTCTATTGCAGTTTACTTTATCAGTAGATAAGTTCTTAAACTCTACTGATATAGTAAACTGCAATAGATTCCATGACTTCCTTGCTCTGATTGAAATGGTTGAGCAATTTTCTTATAACAGGTGGTTCTCTACCTGGTCTTCTTTCCATTGTTGCATCAGTATTTATTTACTAAGACAGTCTTCTTCCATATACACTATTTCTAGGGTGATGCAAGATCTTTATCAGCTTTGGGTTACTGTTCCCATTGGAATTTTGTATAATGCATGGAATTAATGTTAGGATGACATGACTAGGGTGACATAAAGAAGTGTTTAATTAATAAGTTAATGAAGTCATCATTGTTCATGCTTTCTGTTATCTGCACAAAATAAACTGACCACATTTTGGGCTGCCTGGAGTAAAGTTAGGCCAATATTGATAATTCACCAATTAGTTATCATGTTAATTTATTACCATATCATTAATTTTCTATTAAAAGATATAGTATTTGTTTCAGAGAAGGGAAGCAACTGAAATGTACCACATTACTGCTGTAGCATTTGCTAGAGTGAAATCAGTTCCTTTTGATCTTGTGAGAGTTGATTCAAGCAGATTTGGAATAAAGAGTATAGAGGTACACTTATTTCTTCTACATATTTTTTTCTCAAAATATAAATCATTGCAAGCAGAATCTGTCATATTTATAGCACTACATTTAGTACTTCAAATATAAATCACATCACTAGTCACGGGAAAACTTTTCACTCATATTTATAAATATATTATTTGAAAATATTCAGACAAAATATTATGAAGTTGTATTTTTATGAATTTGAACTTTATAAATGCTTTCCAATAAAAGAAAACTTTTGGTTTTTTTACTATCTTTATTTTTTTTTAAGATACTTAGTTAACTCTTTCCGTACAGAAGCTTTTTATCAATATCAAGCAAAAGATTTCAGAGACAAAATTGTTCATTGTTTTAAGAATAAATCTACATATGTATATTTAACTAGCATATAAAATGTTATATATTATTTTATAGATAATTAAACAAGGAATTAGATTTCACCAATACCAAGACGATACAAGACATGTAAAAAGAATATGGTTTGATGATAGTTCACACTAATCAAATTGAGAATGACGCACTATGCGGTGAAACGTACGCGGTCGAAATCTACATGGTGCACAGTGCGGCGAAACATATGGAAAGAGTTAATATATTAACAATACATATTAATCTAATGAAATGGACATTGTTTTTAGAATGACAATTAAATTGTTTGTTCATTTATTTATTTAACTCAAAATGTTTCTATTCTTTGGTGGTCACATTCTAAGATCATTAAAAATGGGACAAACATTTAATTCTTCTTCTTCTTTCCTTCCTCATCTGCCTTTCAGCGTCGAGGGGAGATATAATTTGCGGTCTTTTGCTCTTCTGTTAGCCTCTGCCGCTGTTATGTTTCCTAGTGCATTTCTCTGAGCATAAAACATTTATCCCTTACCGACCTGCTGAGTCAGTCGTAAGTTAAGGGCTTAACTTAAGAAAAACACACGTTGGGGGTTTAGCCCGACTGATGTTTCCCCCCACGTGTTTGATTGTTAAGGTCTCAAGTGCGATCTTTTACGATTTAAATATAAAACTTTAGCTGATTACATTTAAAAAAGTACTTATCAGTTCTTATCCTCCTCCTTGGTAGAAAACTTTATACAACTTTTCGAAAATTATATTCCGTTGGAAACACTATATTCAATCACTTTAATCACACAGTCTACACTCCGAAAATAAAACAACCGCCATCTTGGTCGCCATCTTGGTTATTCTAATTTTTCTATTAATTATTCTAACATTTAATTGAGTTATTGTATATTATGTATTTTAGTGCTTCCTCTAATGAGAAGAAAATATGGCTCTGTGTGAAACTGCAGACAACACACTGTAAATTTAAGTCAATTAAACTAGATTAAGGTTGCCAGGTAAAAAAAAAAGGAAGATTGACTGTTTTCGTCAGGAAACAAGGAAAATTTGATGGTTTTTGTAATGAACAAAATAAAGATTTTCATGAATTATATTTATGGTGCCTTAAATGGGTACCAGATTTTTTCTGGGAAAGTGAAGCAGCACAGGCGTAATACCGACAACATTGCCCCAAAAATCACGTGCTGAAGGTCTGTAAAATTTATGGTCACTAACACCATATTCCTTATATTCCACTTGGCGTGACGGGGGTACTTTACTTTACTTTTTTTTATATTTATGGTACTTTATGTTATGGCACTGGTTAAATGTTATATGTAATCTACTAGTACTTCTACTTACTACTATTGCTACTACTGCTACCACCACATTAATAACTAATTGAGGCTACCAACAACAAATCCTATTAAAGACTATCAAGAAGGGCATTGTGATGTCAAATAAAAATACATTTTCTAGTAATATACTGGTTTGGTCACTCATTTTGAACTACTGTCTACTACAAACTACACAGATCCAAACATTCAAACTACTGCTCTACATATTACAAATAACATTGACGAGACCAGGAGTATTGGTTACGCTTTGTTAGCTGGTAGCTCAACCACAGATACTAACCTTCTACATCAAAACTAATTATATTTTCACTAGCCATGAGCAAAAATGGTGTAACATATTCAATTTCTTGTGAATTTAAAAATATTATTCAATAACCTTGTGAATGCAAGAAAAATGTAAGAAATCGGTTTACTGGAAAAAAACAAATTTAAGCAGTAAAATGTGATGCAAAAACATTAATCTTGCATAAGACCTGGCAATCCGAAACTAGACATAATTAAGTTAAGAATGAAGCTGCAATAACGAAGTGGTTAGTTTGTTTGTTGACTAGGTGGTTAGATTATTTATCCTTAGCTGCAATATGTTTTTTTTCTAAACAACATTACAGCATAGTTTACCCTGCCTCATAAACGTTATGAGCCAATATTATGTCAATCACAGTGCCCCTTGAAACTGATGAAGGGTAATTGTTACAGATAGGTAGATGTTACAATATCATTGCTAATAAAAACATAAAAGAAGAAAACAGCAAAGTTTATTATCATCAAGTACAGTGCCTGCTGGCATAGGTGACAATGTCTCTCCAAAGCTTCACTTTAATTATTTATCTTATTGTTCTTCTTCTGTGTTTACCCGATAATAATACTTTTCATCCTTTGTCATTAAAAAGATAAGTGTGTTGTAATTGACAGCATTGACCCAACAACATCATGGCTAGTTGGATACTGGGTTGCCTTCTCTTTTTGATCCCCATTTGCTTGATCTGTCTAGTCAGACTGTTAACAGGTCCATTTTGGTCACTAGTCACATTCAGCCCATGTGCTCAGCTGATTGCCAGTTCTATTGTTGACTTACTACTAAGCCATTGTCATAAATTATCATGTTGATTTTTTTTCTTATTTTTCTCAATCCCTTCTTCCCTCTATTTTTTTTCAGTTGTCAAAATACATTCCAGATATTTCCTTTCCACTACATGGCCCCAAAAAATATGATTTCCTTCCTTCTGGTGTTGGTAATAGCATATAAAAAAAAAAAAATTCTTGGTCTGTTTTACAATGTTATCATTACAATTCTTAGATCCCTATGGTATCCTCAACATTTTTATATAAAATCACATTTCTGTTGTCTTAAGAATTTATTTGTCTATTGTCCAATTTTTTTAGAGCAGTGTGGTCCAACCTTTTGTTGCCGAAGGGCCAAACGGAACATACTGCAAGGGAGTGTTGGCTATCACTTTATATCTCTCTATATACAAATAGCTGTCATTGTAAAAAGTATTGTTATGGAAACAAAGCAGTGATCTCTGCAATATGTGCCATTTTGGCACGCAAGGTTTCTGTTTTTGAGATTGTAGTTCTGCACTATGTGCCGTCTTCGGCTCGAAAGGACAGTAGATAGATATACAAATACTTATATGTATACAGACAGACAAACATATAATTGGTAGATATATGGTAATACCAAAAGTCTACAAGCAGACAAGTAATTTATTAGTAGAGAATAAGAACACCAAAGAAATTGCTTACTGTGCTCCCAGGAAATTTAATGTAAAGATTGCCACTGCTTTTCTGAAAAAAAGAGCTTCTCAATGTGTATGATAACATTTGTCCAGGAAAGCCTTTGACAGGCTTCCAACAAAGCTCATTCAATGCAATTTCTAGTTTGGATTTAATGGCTTGGGGAAAAACCACTTGGATGTACATATGTGCTACAAAATAAGGATAATAATTCAATTGAAAATTTATGCATTTTGGGTAACTAGTATTTTGATAAAATTTCCCAGAAGTTTTTCAGGAATTGCATATGTTTGGCTTGAAAATAAGAGTCTGCCTGAAGATCACAAATCTGCCCTTGAAGGTCAGTTGGCTGCTGGATAACTTCATTTTCCATGAGGGTTTTAAACAGTTTTAAAAAAAAGTTTGGGTTTTTAAAATTTTTGCATCAGAGCATCAAAATCATTGAACCTTTTCTGGAATTCACCTTTATTTCACATAATTTTTTGAAACTCATGAAAATCTGTTTCATTTCTTTCTTCTTTCAACTGCTGGCAAGATGAAAAGTGTGCCACAATTTACTTTTACTATGAAATCCTTTAAAATGTACAAAAAGCTGAGAGATATTTTGTTTTTTGCCTTGCAATTTCATATTTGAAGCATAAAGTTTGAGCTGTTATGTCAGTCAGGAAGTTTAGCACTTTTACGTATTCATTTCCAATGTTTTCTTTTAAGAAAAATAATAATAATATTCCAGAGTCCAGAAAATTGTTGCAGATAATTTTCAGCACTAAGCTAACGCACTCCAAGTGCAATTAAATGTCGCCATATTCAGCGTCTAAATAATCCAAAATAATTTTTTTAAAACTATATCTTTGAACTATCTTTCCTCTTATAAAATTTATATTTTTTTCTTGTGAAGTCTCTGCAAAAGCTTATGAAATCTCTAGACTAGTCAAAAGTATTATTACTTGTTACATTTCATGAAACACAGGCCACAGTTTTGCACAAATCCAGTGTGTTTTGTACCGTTGAAACTTTTTGAATCTCCAGAACAGATTGATTATTTTCCCAATACCCACAATTTCAAAATTGTGGTATTGGCTTCTCTTCTTTTCATGAAAACATTGAAGATACCCTCATGCCACACAAGTGAGTCTGATGGGCCACAACTAGCCCATGGGTCATGTATTGAACCATGCTGTTCTAGAGAACACCTATGCATGCCAAAGCTGGCACAACATAACAGCAAAGTGCAAGTCTTGTTATAGACCTTCTTATTATCTGATACATCAATAAAGAAACATAATGAAAATAGTGGACAATTTTTCTATAAAGTAAAAAGTAAAGTACCCCCATCACGCCAAGTGGCGTATAGGGAAATATGGTGTTCTTCTACCTTTTAGCTCCCAGTGGAGCATAGGTCTTCAACAAACACTTTCCAAGTCGTTCTGTTTTTTGCAATTCTTTTAAGATCATTCCATGTCTTCCCCATCATCTTCATCTCTGCTTCAATCTGTCTTCTCCAAGAATTCCTTGGTCTTCCTCTTTGTCTTTTCCCCTGGGGATTCCAAAAAAGGGCCTGTTGTGTAATACTCTCAGTTGGTTTCCGTAGTGTGTGTCCTATCCATCGCCATCGTCTTCGCTGTATTTCTTTATCCACTGGTATTTGACCGGTACATTTCCATAATTCCACGTTTGTGACTTTGTCCTGCCATTTCCATCCCTTTATTCTGCGCAAGCATCCATTAATGAAAGTCTGTACCTTCGTGATTGTCAATTTTGTTATTCTCCATGTTTCACAGCCATATAATAGAACCGACTTAACATTGGAGTTGAAAATTTGTATTTTTGTATTTAGCCTAATTTCTTTGGATTTCCATATGTTTCCCAGTGCAATGAAAGCTCCTCTTGCTTTTGATATCCTTATTTTGGTATCGTTTTCTGTTCCTCCCTCTTTATCTATATTACTGCCCAGATATATATAAGATTGTACGTCTAGTAGAGGTATTTCTCCTAGTTTTATTTGGTTATTGCCAACTGCATTAATTCTCATAATGTTGGTCTTATCTCTATTAATCTTTAGTCCTAGCTGTTGTGATCTCTCATCTAATATACTCATTTTATCTTGCATCTGTTGGTGGCTGTGTGATAGGAGAGCTATGTCATCAGCAAAGTCTAAATCATCAAGTTGTTTGGTCAGTGACCACTGGATCCCATTTCTGTTGTTTTGAGTTATTTTCATAATCCAATCTATGGCCAGTAGAAAGAGAAATGGAGACAGAAGGCATCCTTGCCTTACTCCTGTTCTTATTTCAAATGCTTCTGTAAGCTGTCCTTCATGCACCACACTACATTTTGTTCCTTCATACATTGTTTTTATCAGGTTAATAAACTTTATGGGGATTCCATAATGACTCAGCAACTTCCAAAGCATTCTTCTGTCTAAACTATCAAATGCCTTTTCGTAATCTATGAATCCAATATAAAGTGGGGATTTTAGTTCTAAACTTTGTTCAACTATTATACGTAGAGTAGTTATTTGATCAGCACATGATCTGTTCTTCCTAAAACCTGCTTGTTCATCTCTCAAGTGTTTCTCTATAGCCTCTTTTAGTCTCTCCAGAATGATTCTGCCTAATATTTTTCCTGGCACTGATAGTAGCATAATTCCCCTATAATTTGTGCACTCCTGTAAACTTCCTTTCTTTGGTAGTTTGATCATATAACCTTCTCTCCAGTCTTTAGGTATTTCTTCCCTCTCCCAAATTTTATCCAATAGATTATGTAACATCTTGGTAGAGGTGATAATATCTGCTTTGATGGCTTCCGAAGGAATTTCATCTGGTCCTGTGGCTTTACCATCTTTTAACAGTTTGATGGCTTTCATTATTTCTTCTTTGCTTGGTTTTCCGCAGTTAACGTGTAATTCTTCTTCTGCTGGTAGTATATCTGGAGGATTATTTGAGCCAGGTCTGTTCAAAAGTTCTTCAAAGTGCTCCTTCCATCTCTCCATTTGTTCCTTTATATTACTAAGCAGATTTCCTTTCTTATCTTTGATAAAGGCGTTGATCTGTTTGTATTTTCCACCTAATTTCTTTGTGCTGTTGTACAGTTCTTTCATATTCCCTTTATTTGCTGCTTCTTCTGCCTCTTTAGCTAATTCATCTATATATTTCCTCTTATCCCTTTTAATGCATCTTCTCACTTCTTTGTTCACCTCTGTGTAAGCTTCCTGTGTCTTGGCTTTATTACTTCTTGTTTTGCTTTTATTTATGTCTGCTTTCTTGTTCTTTCTTTCTTTAATTTTATCCAGGGTCTCTGCTGTCATCCATGCCTTATTCTGGCGTTCTCTTTTCCCCAGTGTTTCTTCGCATGTCTCTTTCCATATATTTTTTACCTGTTTCCAATGATCTTCTATATTTATTGTATTTTCTAGTTGTTGGAGGACTTGGTATTTGTTTGATATTGACTTGTTACATTTCATGAAACACAGGCCACAGTTTTGCACAAATCCAGTGTGTTTTGTACCGTTGAAACTTTTTGAATCTCCAGAACAGATTGATTATTTTCCCAATACCCACAATTTCAAAATTGTGGTATTGGCTTCTCTTCTTTTCATGAAAACATTGAAGATACCCTCATGCCACACAAGTGAGTCTGATGGGCCACAACTAGCCCATGGGTCATGTATTGAACCATGCTGTTCTAGAGAACACCTATGCATGCCAAAGCTGGCACAACATAACAGCAAAGTGCAAGTCTTGTTATAGACCTTCTTATTATCTGATACATCAATAAAGAAACATAATGAAAATAGTGGACAATTTTTCTATAAAGTAAAAAGTAAAGTACCCCCATCACGCCAAGTGGCGTATAGGGAAATATGGTGTTAGTGACCCTATATTTTACAGACCTTCAGCGCATGATTTTTGGGGTAATGTGACAATTTTTCTATGGGATTCCAAAATGAAGGTCAGAGATTTTCATAATTATATGAAGGCACAAAGATTATGTTTATGCAAATTTTTAACAGTCATGTAAACATTATTTAAAAAGAATATTACTCACTTTAGTAATTATCAATCTCTGTTTTCTGTGTTTGTTATTAGGTTGTGACTCAGATTAACACAGACCTACACAAACCAGCAAGTAAAGGAGTTCAGATATGGGTTATTGTACTCTCAGTTACTGCAGGACTCCTTGCCTTACTTTTGCTGATTTTGTTGCTGTGGTGGGTAAGTAGAAACCAATCATATATTGTTCTGAAAAGAATAAACTGTCATAAGCTCATATATAATTATAAAAGGTGTCCTCAATTACAGTTAATCAGACCATTTGTAATTTTGATTAAAGAAGTGAAAATATAAATGCACAAAGGGGAAAAGAGCAAACAGTAAATTTAAACAAGATTCACTAACAAAACTGAACAGAAGACTACCAACTAAAATATTCATACTCAGAGCAGGGCTTTACAGACTAAATAGACACATCTAACAATTGAATGCAATACCAACCCCACTCTTTAAGTGGGTCTTGAAACTCTGGAACACAATCTACTGAAATGTTAAAGGCCATAAAATTTAAAATAATGTCCTAAGAGAAAAGCTTAAACAACAAACTATAGGGAAGATATTATAACCTTCTGCTGCTAACAATGAGATTCATGAGGTGATAGCAAAAGCAGAAAATTGTTAATGTTAAATTTTATCTAGTGGTATTCCACTTTAAAGAAAAAAACCCATTCATATTTCAAATACAAAGCATTGACTGTATAAATAATAAATATTTTGTTTCAAGTATTCTAATTTAATAAGCTGTTGTGTTTTTTAAAACTAAATTTTGTATTTTGATTTTTACCTACAGTGTGGATTTTTCAAGAGGAAGAAGCCTATGGAAGAAGGTTATTTTGTGGTTAACGGGAAGAGTGTTGACAACACAGTCGCTGATTGAATGGCATAATCTAATTTTAGTAGTTCATATGTAGAAGAAATAGCATGGAGTATTTGATTATTACAAAATTATATTCTCATATAAATCCAGCTAGAGTTTTTTTATAATATTGTTTTCTTCCATACTCAAACTGAATAGTGACAAACAAATGCTGTTAAATCTTAACTGTGAATTAATTATTTTGTAAATTAACTTGATGAGCTTTATACAATGGTTATTTTAAAATATAATCTAGTAATAATTAATGATATTGTAGACTATAAAACAAATCATCCAATATTTTAATTTTTCAAAGTAAATGTATTTTCTGACAGTCACTATCACAATTTATGTTGAAAAGCTCAATATTAATTGTCTACAAGGCTTTATTCTCATTTTAGTTTCTGTTTCTAAAGTTAATTTAGATCATATAAACTGTACAATTTTATGTCATTTTTTGTGTTTTTGGGTTGTATTTTATTGCGCTTTAATTTTATTAATTTTAAAATAGAGATAAGGCTTTTAAATCATTACATGACATGTGCATTTATAAATTGGTATTATTTTTTTTCTTTAAGGACAGTTTTATGTATTTTATTTTGCAAAGCCATGACAGTCCAACTTATATTTAAGTTGAGCCAATGAATATAAAATAAAAAAGACTGATTTCTCCTAATCGCAAGCTGTATGCTATTTATAATTGTTATTGTGTGTTTTACTTGTGATTTAATATCTCACATTGCCTTTTATTAAAAATCTTTTTAATGTATTAACCTTCATTGATTTTGTTATCAAAGCTAAATTACATTTTTAAAATGACAACTTTGCCATCAAAATTAGATACAAATATTTTAATAGAATAGTGAGTTTGTATTAAATAATTAATTCTCTTCAGAGGTCTTTAATGATGAAATTTTCAAGTGTTACTGAAACAACATCTGCAAGTTTATCAATCAAGAAAAGTGTGAAGCATTGATACTAGTTGGTTTTAGCAATTGATATGTAAGTAGCAACTAATTGCAAGAAACTCAGCAATTTAAATAATTCTTTTCAGCTTGGTTTCTTCACAATATTTGTACATGCAAATGAACATTTTTGCAGGCTATACTCTGTAATAATAACTAATTTTGAAAAGATCTTTTAATAAAGGACTTAACCAGAGTTCTGCTTCTTCACTTTCTTGTCTCTAAATAAAAACTTTCAGTATGGTATATTATCAAAGTCCAAATATTTTTTAAATACTAATAAATCTTATTTTTATGTTGTCATTTTATAATATTAACAGGTTAGAAAGTTGATTCTTTTTTGCTTGTTTGATTAAGGTTGTAAGTTGTACAACTTTACTGCTGATTGTTTTTCAGATTTTTTAAAGAGAAACAATGAGGTATCTGTTCCGTAATTAATGTTCTAAAAAAGTAAATAGTGAGATAAACTCTGTACAGTACTATTTTTATTATTATAAACTACATGAAATTGCAGTTAGGGTTACCAGACATGAAGATTTTAGCAGACATATTTTGTTTTTTAGAAATGTGTCCTGCATCCTGTCAAGCATTGCACATTTTATCTTGTTTAAAAGTATCAAAATGCGCTGGCATTACGTCCTCTTTTTATCACCTGGTAACCCTAGTTGCAGTATTTAATCTGGACAAAATTTGTTAACAAATCATTGCTAAAAATAATTTCCACCATCTTAAAACTTCTGCACCAAATAATAATAATAATGTTGAATCCTTCAGACATCATATACCTGAGATTTACTCAATTTTGATATACAAAGATGAAGAAAAAAAACAGAGCAACATTAGTTATAAAGACAATGTAATACAACAAAAGTCCTTTCTTGCCATAAAACTCTGAATTGTTAAAAACATATGTTTTATTTGCTTTTTACGTTTTGATCAAAAGTTGAAAAAATAACACTAAATATTACACTTTACTTTTGAAATTTTAAATAAATAATAAACAGGAAGAGATATTGAATTTGCTCACTCTATAAACTTATAAGTAATAACGCACAATAAAACAATTATTTACTCACTCAGTTTATAAACAATAAACCACTAATTGCTATTTAAGCTTGAAGGATTCACAAATTGTGACCTATTTCTATAAGAAAGAAGCAATTATTTTAATATATTTTTTTTAAGTAGTACAAAAAGAAAACATGCATATTTGTTAAGGGGAAAATTGTGAACCACCGATCATAAGATATCCTCACAGTTTCTTCTTCAGCACAAACATCACACTGATACAACTAAACGGGCAAATAAAGGCTTCATTGTTTATTTGTATGCTTTTTTTTTCTCTCAGGCTGTTACATAACAATTTTCCATAATTTTGTTTTAATTTTTTTATATGGGAGAGTAGGTGGTCAATTGGATGAAAACCTGGTATTCTCCAAATAAGGTGAAGGAAAGTTCAAAACCATTGCAGGATAAAGTCAGGTTTTACAATCTGTATTGATATATAAACTTTGACTCGAACATCAAGTGCTGATTGCACTGGGTATGTGATTTCACTTTTCAGTCCCTGGAAAACCCCTGATACACTTCAGATATATGAGTGGGACTGAAGCAGTAAAATAAATCTTTTTTGTATTGATGACATATGTACTTTCATATTGATCAGTCTAGTCACATCTGAAACTTTTCCTATTGGATTTATCAGGAACAGAGACAAACTTTGCAACTGATCTTCTTTCCGACATCCTGCCAAAAGTATTACTAGTGCTTTTGCATTGCTCATTTTGTAATGACTTTGTTTGTGTCTAGCAGCGTGAATCCAGATGCCCTAAGGCAGTTGTTGGTGAATGTATCTCTCCACCTTTTGGCATCTCCAGCAACTCAGCTTTAGTTTCAAATGTAAGTCACTTCAAAGTGGAGTTGAGAGTGGGTAAGCACAAAATGGGCACAGCACTAACTCCAAATCTTCTGTCCTGCCTGAGTAAACAAAAAGAAGCGCCAGCTTGATGGTAAAAGAGCTGCTCATAAAAAAATAAACTATATATGAACATTGTGAAAAGAGTAAAAACTTAATCTTTTTAAAATTGTATTTAGTAGGATTTTAAAGTTCTTATTTATTTCCTTCTTTTAGAGAAGAGCTATATCTATATGAATATGCCTTAATCACTTAGATTAAGTTAGCATAAACAACTGTCAGTGATAAGATAGTGTACGAGTTGATTGCATTACTATTCTTGTTAGAAATCAAAGCAAAATTTGTTAAATGAGTAATGCCCAGGTTGGCAATATTTTTCTGTATTTTTCTTGTGTACTAATTTTCCCTAGTGCTAATTTTATAATGCTTCTGCATATGCACTTTGTTATTTATCAACAAGAAATACTCTGAAAAGACACTGAATCATCATTTAGACCATTGATCAAGCATCCTTGAGGCTTATGCACCTTGACTCTGCCTTTCTTTTTACCTTTAATGTCAGTGATTTAATCTACAGTTGATATATATCATTATTGTTTTTGCTAATTGTGCCTATTAATTTGTATCTAATTAATAAATAAAATATGTCTCATTCTTCCAATTGTCAGGGGAATATCAACCACCATAGTTAATATAGTTTATATGCCAGCTGTATTTTAAATGGTCATGGAGCAGGCCATCAACAGATCTTTTATATTTTGTTCCTGTCCTGAGTCAACTTTTCCAGTCTTTATTTTTATTCATGATCTGCTTTTTCCACTTACATTACTTTTCTCTTTTTCCTTCATTGGCCCTGAAAGGTTGTTTATTACTTTGTGTCCTAATATACAACCAAGAACTGTTATCTTGCAACTTTTGGCCAGACACATCTAACATTGTCATTGCATATTTTTTAGACTGGGTTTGATTTTCTTCTTTTATCTCTACCAAGTGGAGTATTCTGTTACCAGAACAACCAGTTGGTATGGAGTATTAATACGGTCATCTCTGGTTCATCAACCTTGATGACAACAATTCAGCTATGGACTGTTAGCCCTTGTCAGGTCCTATATAATGTCTGGATTCTACATTAATTTCTAACTTCATTCTTTGCATGCTTTTCTATCTTTCTTGTTCTTATTTCCTGCATAATCCAGAACAATATTGAATATTTTGTAATTTAGAAAAGATAAAAATGGTATGGTACAGGAGAATGAATAGGCCCTATATGAAATTACAAAATATTGACTGGTTCACTTTTGTCACATATTCATTAAACTGTAATATACATTTTCTTTTTAAAATGATTTTGGACCAGCTATACCTTGTCTCTGCATGAATATACTCCTATTTATTGCTTCCACTTTAATCTTGCAATGCTGGAGCTGAACATTTTCATACATGCAGCGCATCATCTTCTCTTCAGATCTCTTATTAATAAAGCTTATCTTGTTCTTTCTATGAGTTCCTCATTAGTGATTTACCTTTTCATATTATCCCAGTCCCTTTTGACTTGAGTTAACATATTTCTGTTTATCATTTCTGTTGTTCTTTTTTAAGTTCCTGAGCCATGACATTTGAAATTGAGATTCACAGATTTTTTTATACTGGATTGAAGAATGTTCAAATATTAAGCATGTATTTATTAAATACTTCCTTGTGTATGTGACATCTATATCAAGTCATCGAATGAATGTATTTGTTTGCTGCAAATACTCATGTATGTAGATACATTGTATGAGAAAGTATTTAATGTTTTGTTGTACAAGTGCTATTTGCTTATATATAATGAGGATGAAATTTGTGCGCTGGTTAGCTGAAATAATTTATATATGTTGATGGAATATGTGCAAAGGTATGTGGTCTGTTGTCAGTACAATATTATTGTTTTCATATGTACATTTGTTTTACTTATATCTAATTATAAACATATGGTGCTATATTATTCACGTGTAAATGGATTTATTTATATAGTGTGCTGTAAAATATTTCTATACAGTCAAAATGTAGACCTAATTAAAAGTATCATTTTATCCTTTATAAATCTTGGAAATTTGTAGAAATGCTAGTAAAATTATTTTGTTTCAAGTGAATTAGATAATAGATATTTAGACACTCATTGTATGTAACAACAAAGGAAAATCACTAATTCAGACAATTCGAGCAGCTCAAGAACAACAAATGATATAAACCACGACACCTTTTAGGTATCAGTGAAAAGAGAAAAGAAGAGAAGAAGAAGACACTCATTTGATCAATGTGTGCTGGAGTAGTGCATACATGTTCTCTTTATGGTTATAAAGTAAAAAGTTTATTGCAAGTTATGGATATATGATCCAGTTCATTCAGCTGTAAATAAGTTCTTGATTTATAGAAGTTAGGTCAGACAGTCACAGCAACATAATAGTAGTAATGAAAAGAAGCAACAGGTGTATTTTCAAATGTAATGTCAACCACAATGACCAGTCATTTTAAGTAACAGATGAAGTGCGATAAAGACACTCTCTGTCATCCATTCTCATTTTGACTGTTGCAGATTAGGTAATGAAGCAGAATATGCTATCGGTAGAATCTAATGAACAATGTTTTAGACGTGTATATATATATATATATATATATATATATATATATATATATATATATATATATATATATATATATGTCGACGACATTGCATTATTATTCCATTCTCACCACCAAATTCAAAATAAAGCAGATAGATACACAAACGGTCTAGGGGCCGTTTCCGGTTGTTTCCAAAATGGAGGAATTATTTTTCTCCGGCTTGGTATAGAACCGTTGATCAGAGGTTTAACAAGCCGCTATCGTAAAAACGATGTTGTTAATGAAACGTAGACCTGATACAGAATAATTAGATGTAAATTTAGATGACTTCACCTTGAGTGAAATAGAAACCACCTTAAAGCTAATGACCAATAACAAGGCTGCTGGAGAGGATAAGTTAACAGCTGAGATCCTCAAGGCAATTGATAGCCATAATTTAATACATCTCCAAAAAATGTTCAACATCATTTGGAAAACAGAGAAGACGCCTCATAAATGGAAAAAAGGAATCATTGTTAAGATCCCAAAAAAGGGCAATCTTAGAGATTGTAACAATTGGAGAGGCGTGACACTTTTGTCAGTTGCCTCAAAATTATTCTGTAAAATCATCCTAAATAGAATAAAGGATTCAATAGATACAGTAATGCGTGAAGAACAGGCTGGGTTTAGAAAAGGGAGAAGCTGTCTTGACCACATTTTCACTCTACGACTTATATTGGAGGAACACATTGAAAAGCAAAAACCTTTTGTACTTAACTTCATCGACTTCAAAAAAGCATTTGATAGTATTCATAGAGATTCTTTGTGGAAAATTCTGAAGCAATATGGCTTACCATCAAAAATCATAAATATTATCAAAGACATGTATGATGGTTACACATGTGCAGTTCGAACAGAGGAAGGACTGAGCGAATGTTTCCCAATAGAAACTGGGGTTAAACAAGGATGTATTTTATCGCCCTTGTTATTTGGAATTGTTATGGACTTCATAATGAAGAAATGCTGCACTGGTAATAAAGGCATCGAATGGATACAAGGAGATCATTTGGAGGACCTGGACTTTGCTGATGACATAGTTCTCATCAGCAATCAGATAAAAACGATGCAGGAAAACACAAATGAACTATCATCAATAGCCAGCAAAATTGGGCTTGAGGTCAATCATGAAAAGACTAAAGTCATGAAAAGTTTAATTCCAACAAGTGACAAAATATACATGGAAAACAAACCAGTAGAAGAGATTGATCACTTCATCTATCTTGGAAGTCACATTGATCGAGAAGGGGATACGAGCAAAGAAATTAGAATCAGACTGGCTAAAGCAGCAATGTCTTTCAGAAGCCTTGAAAAGTTGTGGAAATCAAAACTCATTAGCACAAACACAAAACTTAGGCTATTCAAATCAAATGTACTATCAACCCTTACGTATGCGTGTGAAAGCTGGAAAACAACAAGAGATATAGAAACAAAGTTGAAATTCGAAAATAAATGTCTAAGGAAAATACTTGGTATAGAATGATAATAATAAATGCATTCGAAATATAGATACTTGGATATAGATTCGAAATATAAATACTTGGTATAGAATGATAATAATAAATGCATTCGAAAATAAATGTCTAAGGAAAATACTTGGTATAGAATGGAACGAATTCAAAACAAACGAGGAAATTAGAGAAATCGCCAATCAACCACTAATATCTTCAGTAATAAAGAAAAGACGATGGTCATACGTTGGACATGTGATGAGAAGAGATAATAATCGAATAGCAAAGCAAGCCCTCATATGGGAAACAACAGGTAAAAGAAAAAGAGGAAGACCCAGGGAGACACTGAGAAGAACATTGATGAGAGAGGCAAGAGCAGCAGGAATCGGCTCCCTCAATGAGATAGAACTGCTTGCACAGAACAGAGACAGATGGCGAGATTTGATAAAATATCTTTAAAAGAAAACTGCTAGAACAAAAATTCATATAGGAGAAGGTGTATCTTGGTCTACGCCCTATGGGCCGGTTACGGCTCGAAAGGTCAATAGATAGATAGATAGATAGATACACATGTACAGTAAATAAGCAGCCACATAAACTCAAAATGTTTAAGCCTAGTGCTGTAATATTTTCTAATACTTTACACTTATAAGATACTCAATTATATGACATGGATTTGCTTTTAGTTGTTATGATTTGCATAAAAACACAATTAAAAAATTGTTTTCTATGCTATCAAGAACATTTGCAATTTCTTAGCATAATAGTTGAGCTCTTGCTTCCTGACTTCAATGATCTTGGATTCATTTTCTAATAGTGTGTGTGTGTGTGTGTGTGTGTGTGTGTGTGTGTGTGTGTGTGTGTGTGCGTGTGCGTGCGCGTGCGCGCGCGCATGCGTGCGCGCGCGCGCGCGCATATATATATATATATACACACATATGTATGCACACACATACATATACTTACGTAGATATGTATATATATATATATATTTGTGTGTGTGTGTACTGATGACTCCATTGTTCTGCCATTTATGAGACTAATCTTGCTATTTCAATTCTATTTTAATAATTTGGGAAACAATCAATTTTTTATATTATTTTCAAAATGTATCAGAGATTTCTTAGAGAATCAAACAATCCCATCCTGGTGTCTTTCTCATAGAATTTGATAATATCATGAATCACTAAGACAAAAAAGATTCATTCTTACAAGAAGTCTGTTCTAAACTAAAATACTTTTTTTTTACATTTGTTCAGAGTAATCACTAATTTATTTTGCAAAATTTTCCAATATACAGTACTCTGAAATATTACAATATTGATTTTCCTCTACACGTTATTTTAAACAGGTTGCTTGTCTCATTCTCGAGCAATCACTTATCATTTTTACCATAGAATACAATATTTCTAATCTTCAGTTTTAAATGCTATAACTACACAATTTATCATTTATGTCAGGGAGGTTTGTCTGTCTCTATTGTCTTTAATTTGATCTTTAGATCGATAATTATTACAACCACTTATACCAGCTAGCATTTGAACAACACCAGGCTATTCATTACTGGTCTATGCAATATTTGTACACAATTGAACTTTTCAAGGATTATTTAGCATTTAATTTATATATATATATATATATATATACCTCTTGCTATTATGAAAGTAAACATTTTAAAATACTAAAGTAAGTTCAAATCAAATACCCATTGTTCACTCTTAACAATGGTTATGTGCAAAAAGATGCACTCTTTCCTCAAGTTTGATTATAATGAAGATTTGAGAATTTTTCAGCTTAACTTACTGATTTCACAGAACTCACTTTACTAAACTGTTTTAAAGACTAGAGATCTGCCACTTCGTCTTTGTTTGCCATTAGGAGGTAATGTTGTTCTGTATTGTTGTTTTCAGCCAAGCTGGATATCTGGACTTTTCAGTCAAACATTGGTAACAGCAATTTTTCAAGATCAGGTTTTTTTCTTTCTTTTGATCTTTAATCATTTGGCCACTCTGGGTTTTATGGTTTCCACCTTGTGAAAGTGAAATAGCTAGTTATAAGTCTCGAACTGCTATTATCCATGCCTGACAAGGCGTTCATAAATTGGAATGAACAGAGGTGTCATAGGGTTATGGAAAATTATATATATATTGCATTTGTTGCATAGATATGAAATTATTATTTATGTACATTACTACTTAAAAAATATAGTAATTACGAGCTGCCTTGATTGGATATAATGGTCTGTGTTCATGGTTATTATGAAACACCATAGGCCACACTTTATCACATTGAGTTAACTTTATATGCCCAGTACTTTTACAAATTTCAATGTTTAGTTGATCCATCAATCAAAGAACTAAATTCTCATATCTGTTGAATTATATAGAAATCCTTTCCAAATGGTTAATAGAAAAGAATAAATGACAAATCAGATGTAACCTATTTTTGTGTGCAACAAAATTATATAAAAATGGTAAGGGCCTGAGATGTTACAAATGTTACCATTACTATGGTAAAAACCATATAATGCTTTAAAATCAGAAATTTCTGGCTGGTGTTGCCTTCAGCACAAACTCTATAGAGATAGCGACAGGGTGTGAATTCTGGTCTCCATTTATTCTGGTGGCTGAGTGAACTGTAGAAGGTTTTGTAAATCTTTATTGCTGCTCATGTTGCCTGGCTTTTTGCACCTATACTTAATTCTTCAACCTTCCTGAGCAACCTTATTGAGCCATTAGACGTCGCATAGGGCTTGTATTATTTTTCACCACCCATCTCTATTCTAGGCGAGATGTTAGATCTTATTTAATGACTCTATGCCTGCCAACTTTGCTTCTCTTATAAGTGTTCTTTTTAGTGTCTGTTTAGTTCTTCTTCTTTTTCTGAATACTGATATTTCCCACAGAAGAGCCTGCTTTGGGATTGTCATTTTGCCTCTTCTCATCATGTGTCCAACATGTGTTCCTTAACTATAGATGAAATCTTTGGTTGCTTAGCAATTTCTCTTATTTCAATATTAGTCTTGCATTTGTCTTCAAAATGCTATACTACTTAAACACAAATGAAGTGATTAAATATATGCCCTAGTTAAAGTAATCTTTGACTTTACTTATCCCATGACTAGGTAAGTTTTTGGAACAAGAGTCCAACAGTTTTCTTTCTCTTGTCATTGGTGATTTGGCAAAGTCAAGACTCATTCACTCCCAGATGTTGTCAATTCAGTTATCTACCACTGTCTATCTTTGAATCAGATATCATAGATGATGGTCAAATAATCATCTTCTTCTTCTTCTATCCTTCCTCTGCTGCCGTTGGCGTCGAGGGGAGAAACAATCTGCGATTCTTTGCTCTTCTGTTGGCCTCTTCTGATGTTATTCCTCCTAGTGACTCTAGTATTCCCTTTATCCATCTCTTTCTCTGTCTTCCTCTTAATCTGGCATTTTCGTAGCGTTTATTTAAGGCAGAGTCATTGTTTGTTCTTTTTGTCTTGTTATGTCGCCGAACCAATTTATCTGTTGTTTCTTTATGTAATCGATGGCTGGTTCAATTTCGAGTTTCTTCATCAGGTCAGTGTTTCTTACTCTCTGTCCCTTAAGCTTTTTCCTGTCATTCTTCTGACACATTTCATTTCGGTGGTCGTTATCTTTCTTATTGTTCTAGAGTCCAGCGTCCAATTCTGGCACTGATAACTCAGAGTTGGTAGAAAAATTGATTTGTATATTGCCCTTTTTGCTTCCGTAGTTATTGCTTTGTTTTTCAATAGTGTTGATACTTGGCCTATAACTTGGCATGCTTTGTTACACCTTACATCTATCTCTGTCTTTGTGCATTGTTTGAAACTTTCAACAAGAGAATATATCAGTTGGTTTTTAGATCTCTTTAAGATGTTCATATTTCTTATGTTTAATTTTAGTTTTACTACAGAACTGCTGTAGTTAGTGATATTTTTGCCAGTATTTCAGGTATGGAACCATGATTAGATACAAATTGATTATCAACTTTCAATGTAAGTTACTTAATTTTTGTTAATCTTTCATTTATTGACATTAATAAGTAGTAGTTGATCTTACAAAATCAGGTTTTATCAAAATCAGTCAGCGAAACACAAGGTGCGAAAGATAAAAGAATAACACAAGAGCTAGGTCATTTCATATATATGAATTTTACCATAAAATATGGTAATTTATGTTACTAAACTGCTGATCAAAATTTGTTAACTAATTTTCAGCAATTTCCTGTGTAAGTATGGTTGACCAATAAAATGTAGCTAGTGATGATGTTTGCTGCAAATAAATTTACATTTGAGAGAGGACAAGCAGACTTCTAATTTCTTTCTTTAATGTTAAATGTGTTTATGCAAAATTGTTGTGTTCAATTTTAATCACGATATCCAAAGAGAATAGTAGGTACCATGTTCAATTAAGCTGAAAATTAGAACAACAATATGTTATGTTAAATTAAGAGCACTATCACAGCACTCCAGATATATCCATATGTGCTCTGATCTTCTCCTAAAAATGTTCATCAGGACACATTGACTAATTGTGCCAGTGTTGGTTCAAAATATCGCTCTGTTCTGGCAACACTGGTTTTCACTACCAGTTTACATTGTCTAGAAAGTGATGGTTTTTTTACTTGTCAAAGTCCTTTATTCTACCCCAGTAGACGAGACTGCTCTGGTTTTATCCCCTGCCAGAAAAAAGGTATAATTTTTCTCCCTGGCTGAATCACAGTCAGCAAGCCTTGTTTCCTGAAGAGCTGCAATATCAACGTGTATTCTCTGCAGCTTCATGTTGATGAGGGCTGCTTTCCTCATCTTTTCTACTTTTGTGAGGTTGGTAATGTTTAAACCAGGACACATGATCCTAACATTCCTTATGTCAAGTATGAGAGGGGATTCTACTGTGTCCTAACGAGGATGGAACTGACATTACTGTTTGCTTGCTATGACTGGACAACAAATATGGAGATAGTGCTTTGACCAAAATGCACTACTCTCCCCCCACCCATCCCCTCTCTCTTCTCATCTCCTCTTTGAAGCCTTCTGAAGGAGGGATGAGGTCTTTATGTTCAGAACCAAAATTGAGTTGCAGGGGATGCTAAAAAGATAGATAAATAACCACTGACTGCCTTAGGGTCCCTCCCTCTGGATTTTCTGTCTAGGTTTACTCCTGTAATCTTCAAACTTCTCCGAGTATTCCCACAAGGCAGTGAACTGGACAACATTTATATATATATATATATATCATCATCATCATCATCATCATGAAGTACCGGGCCTGCTGGTGTAGGTGATCATGTCTCTCCACAACTTTCGATCTCGGCAGCTATTTATCATTTCTGTTGTTGACCTTCTGCCAAGCCATTTTCTTAAGCTGTCTGGTATTTTTTCTCTTTGCTTCCCTCTATCTCTTCATCCCTCAATTTTTCCAGTTATTACAATATATTCCAGTTGTTCTCTTCTCATTACATGGCCAAAAAGTGATGATTGTTTCTTCCTAATATTGGAAATTAGCTCTCTTTTTGCTTTGACCTCTCTCAGAACATCTTCATTTCTCTTCTTAGCTGTCCATGGTACTCTCAACATTCTTCTGTAAAACCACATTTCTACAGACTCCAGTGATTTTCTTGTCTGTTGTCCATGATTTGCATCCATATGTTAAGACTGGCTCTACGTAACATTTAAGAACACTTTTTCTTGTTTCCATTGTGAAAAATGGATTGCATAGTATCTTCCTCATTTTTTGGAAAGCTGCTTTTGCCTGAGCCATTCTACATCTCACCTCTTTTGTACATCTTCCGTCTGAGGTTAACAAAGTTCCCAAATATTTAACTTCATTTACCAGTTTTAATATTGTTCCACTTGTCTTTATTTTGCACTGAGGTGATGTCTTTTTCTTTGTTGTTACCATTACCTCTGTCTTTTTGCTATTAAGGCTGAGTCCTTTATTTTTGCTTTCTTTCACTACAGGGTGTTTCTAAAGTCGCAGTGCAGTGAATTTATACTCTCGGAAGAAAAAACGTCACGTCACACAAATTGTAAAATAAATGGTATTATTCAAATATACTTGACTGCTATAGGCGAGCTTATAATGGGTAATGTTGGTATTAACACAATAAAGTTGTGTTAACACCATTGTAAGCCAGATCTATCATGTAGCAGTGATGTTTAAATGAACACGTAACTGGTGCTTGAACTATTACGTCATACATAGATAAAATTTAGGTGCGTAATTATTTCACCAACAAAAAATGCACATTCATTAAAGAGACACCCTATATAATGTCCAACATTTCTTGTAACTCATTTTCACTCTTAGCGATTAAGACTGTATAATCAGCATACCTTCGGTTATTTATGTTATGACCTCCAATTGTTTTCCAGTTAATTCCTCAATTTGTTTGCATATAGCTTTAGCATCTCATTTTTGTTGCATTTCAATCTCTTTGCATCTCTCTTTTAGCCATGCTTCTTTTGCTTCATTGCATTTTACTACAATTTCTTTATTTAATCTCTTATACTCATCTTTATTTTCTTTATTTCTTCTTCTTGTATCCATTAGCTGCAAAATGTCATCTGTCATCCATTTCTTTCTTGAATTTGTCCTCACTGGTGGTATGAACTCTTTTGATGTTTGTTGCATTGATTCTTTTAGCATTTCCCACTGTTCATCAATGCTTTGTATCTTCTCTATTGCATTGTACCGGTTCTGAATTGTGATTTTATATTTGTCTTGCAGCTTCTTGTCTGATTTTAGTAAATCTAAATTTAACTTGATGTTAACTGAGGCTCGTTTTGTATATATATATATATATATATATATATATATATATATATATATATATATATATATATATATAAACACGAACAAACGCAACTGTATAAATACTATCACCATGTATCCACCTAAAATTGTGCAGTGTTCAGATGTGAAAGTACCCCAATTTGTTTCCACAGTCTGGCTATATAGAAAAAGCAATTAGAACATAGGTCAGAAGAGACAAAAAGAACTATATTATGAATACCTGTGGCAGATTTGAAGAGCTCTAGCAGCAAGGGAGAAGCGGAGAAATGTTCAGAGAAATTAGAATGATAACATGCAAATTTAGACCATAAGTACGAGCAATTAATGACCACAGTGGGAACACACTAACTAAACAAAAGGATATATTGCAAAGATGGAGTGATTACTGCACAGTAATATGTATATAAATACTTAAAAATAAAATCAAATATATTGATAAAAAGTGAAGAAAAGGAATCAGAGCCTATTTTAGATAAAATTCATTTCACAATAACAAAAAATATGAAGAGAGAGAAGTCATCAGAAAGTGATTTTAATTCCAGTTGAATCCATCCAAGCTGGACGGGAGGCCAGCATTCACATTTACCATACTGTGAGGGAAGATCTGGAAAAATACAGACTGGCCAAAAGCCTGAAAAAGATCAGTGACATCCCCATTTCAAAGAAATGAGGATTAACTTCATATAGTTCAAGTAGCCTTTAGACATAGTAGAGGTACCAGAGACCACATCTTTAACATGAGAAACATACTTGAGAAGTTTAGGGAATACAACATAGTATACTGCATACATACTTTATGATTACTGGAGGGCCTTTGACTGCGTACAACACCAGGAACTGCTTATATACTTTTTTTTATAATGTAGTTATATATATAATTATTTTGCCATTCCTATTCTTTTGTTTATTTCAGTTGTATATTTTCCATCACTGGTTATAGTATGTCCAAGGTAGTTGTAGTTATGAACTGTCTCCAGGTCTATTCCTTCAATTTTGATATCCACTTGTGGGTTTTGAGTATTTTCTTTGTTTATGATCATAGTTTTAGTCTTTTTGATATTCATATCTAGTCCATATTTTTTGCTTGTCATGTTTATTTCATTAAGTAATTGTTAATAACACTGTGCGAGGCTGCTGTAAAGCTGGATGAAAGGACAAGCAAAAACATATATAAAATTGTATATAGCAGCTTTACAAAAAATATGACAGAACAAAATTATTAACTGTTTCAGCCACATGCCTTCGTCAGTGTTCCAACACAAAAACACATGATAGATGATTACATAGAATTCTACTTAGTTTCAGTTAGAGCCTTGTGGCAACATTACCATGAGGTCCAAAGAGAAAGTGTGAACCCTGAACCAGTATGTGGCCAAATAATAGACCACTATTAATCATGTCATTAAATAATCAGGTCAGGAAGGACAGTGGTTTATAAATTGAAACAGTAAAATACTGCAAAAAGACATAAATAAAGATAGGAAAGGAAAACCTCTACTAAAGCACTAACATGAGTTTATGATGCAACTCAGAGGTGATAAACATGGCACATACAAAGTTTGACACCACTGCTTTAAAGTGTAAGTGGTTTACTGTTCAAAACCTCAAGTTTGTTTAACAGAAAATGCTCCAACACACTTCTCTCTTATTTAATTTAGACACTAGATACTATATACTACAAAGTAAATGAAGAGGCATGTATGTCAAAAGGCAATACAAGAACGTGTTCCATATTTAAAAAAATTTTTTTTTATTCGCCAGCTTTTATTACCTCTGATGAAGACCCTAGAGACTAGGAACTGATTTTTGTGTGTTAATCCATTTTTCCCTGGCAGCCGTGTGCACAGGGATCCCTCGCCGTACAGGCAGATAACTCTGCTTCAGAGGTACTCATATTTTTTCCGTCGATGAGTAATTGACGTTTCAAAATGGGCCACACTGCTGAGACCAGGGGTGGTTGCCGCAGAGAGAAATCATAAATAAAAGTCCGGTGTAGCTGGGATTTAAACCCACAACCTCTCTGTCTCGAGGCCGGCGTCTTGCCTCGAGACCAACCAGTCCCCCAAAAGAATTTTTAAAACTATTAAAGAAACAGAAAATGTTGGAAACCCACAACTAACATTTGATATGATGCATCACAAGATACCACACACGTGTGCACATGCACACACAAACAAACAAAAACACATAAATAAACATTTTAACATTTTTATTAAACTCTGCTGACTAATTACAAACACGTAGTTCAAGTCACAAAAATAGAATAACAACACAGTTTTAATTATAAAAAGAAACAATTCTTTATGACTTTGTATCTATGATCACATTTGTCAAAAATGTTTAATTACCTGCAAGACAGTATTTTTATGCAAATATGGTAAATTAGACTCCCTCTAAGTTATACAAAAAGAAAATGTCTAACATGATATCCTATGAGCAGCATTTTGTTGTTGTGAAGTGGTGTGTGTGATGATTGAATAAAAATTGCTCTTTACGCTGCACAATATTTTTTTATTTGGTCTTATAGCTATATTTTACTAACTTTTACTTTTCTTCAAATTTCTTGTCTTTCAAGGCAAAACAAATGCACAAGTTAATAATGTATGGTGTGCATGGTGCTCATCATGCTTTTCTAATATTTCATTAATCCATCATCTTCTATGTCTTCCTTATCCCCTGACTTCTGAATGTTAATGCTCTCTGAACAATGTTGATAATTCAGTACAAGCGATTCAATACAAGTTCTGTTGTTGTTTTTTTATGTGATCCATTACTAGTGTTACCTCAACATTTTTCCTATATTGCCATACTTGAATCTGCCTTCTTGTCATGTTCATTATTCTCCTTACACATTTCATGGTGGCACTACTCCTATAGAGGGCAATTTAGCTAAGATGCCCACCAGCATCTGGGCTGACAGTAGTCAGTAACTTACAAGTGACTGCATGTGTCAGGATCATTGAACAACTGTACTGTGAGTGGCCTCCTCCACCTCAGAGTGTTGCCCTTGAAACAGATTAACCAGCCTGGCAAAGTGAGTAAGGGATCAAAGAGGGAAGGCAATCAGGTGTAAAAAAAAATGCTTTGCCGAAGGCGAATGTGTTGGATGAGAAAATATCATGGCTTGCTGTAAACTAACAACACAACACATCCAGGAGAACTTATCAACCTTTAAAGTATGAACAATGAAGAGGTGTAGTCATCAGTTGAAAACTGAATATTATTTCCTTTGTGACATTTGTTTTCTCTCTGGTAGTTACTATTCAAATTTGACATTGGTAGTAGAGTATTTCCTGTGTGTTACTGGAGCCTCATGAGGGAAGTAAAGAATAGTGACACTGTGACCTTCCAGGCAAGTAGTAAGAAGCGAATAAGGAGGTTGATCAAAAGCTTGACAAGCTGTCATTGTAAAAAGTATTGTTATGGAATCAGTGCCATATATTTTAGAGCAGTGATCTCTGCAATATGTGCCACTTTGGCACGCAAGGTTTCTGTTTTTGAGATTGTGGTTCTGCCCTATGTGCCGTCTTCGGCTCGAAAGGACAATAGATAGATAGAGTAGAGTATTATAAACACTGCATGAAACAGTGTTCTCTTTGCATGTAAACAATCTGTATGCTTATGTTTATTATTGGATTCAACTGTCCAATCACCAAGTTTGTTCTACAAAATGTTGTCATTCTCAGCATGAACTTTTTTCACTGGATTATATTATACTAAGTATTTGAAATATGTTATTTACTTCAATCTTTTGTTCTCAAAAGATTTGTACTTCTGTTCTTGTTTGTTATAATCATAACTTCTGTATTGTCATCTTGAACCAAATTTGATTAAAGTGCACAAACTTTAAGCAGAAAGCAGCCAGTTATGACTAAAACTTGGACATGTAATGCCTCTGTGAAGCTTAGAGGGAATATAGTGCAGTTTAAAAGTTTCAAAATAATTAACATCCTTCTTTGAAAATATGCATCAATATACATAACATAACATTTTTAGTAATGCTTAAAGCTGTAGAATCTCCACTGTTAGGTCAGACAAATAAGAAAGAAATCCTTTGAGATGACAGTATTGGCCACCAATATTCTTAAAAAAAAACACTGCTGAACTATATATATACACACACACATACATCACACTAAACTTGGTAATTAATAAATTAAAAAGCTCTTATAATTTTTCACAATGAGAGCAAAGTTTGATAATCTCATAAAAGCTGGAATGTATTATTTTACAAATGCAGACAAGACCACAGTTATTTTGAATCTTTTATTGCATTAAAAATATCCTACTACCAAAAGACATCAATTATATGATACCATTTTTAAAATTTAATTTAATTCCAAAGAAAAACAGAGTACCCGTGGGATAAAATTCAAAAGTGTAAATTTGTGTGCAGAAAAATATATATTACAATGTTTTGATATAGATCACTGTATCACAGAGGCCTCCAAACTGTATCATGGTGCTTTATTTTTCTCAGCCCGAAACAAATCTATCTTGTTAAATTCATGAATAAATAGAGAACAACTCAGAACTAGCAAAAGTGATATACATTCCGAACAGACTGGTCAGATGTTAGTTATTCGATATACAGACAAATATTTTAAATCTTTCATCAGTAAGTACAATTCTGTGGGGTTTTTTTTTTCAAAATTGCATCACAAATATTTTACAATTTCTATTTTTAAACAGTTCAGCCTGATGTTTCAAACTTCTTAAAAAAAAATTGTTGTGATATTCTTATAAAGTTTGGACACCTCTGGTATTCTCCACTGAATTATATAATAAGTCATAATGAAATTGATGCCACTGAAAATAATAATAGCCATAGTGAACTCAGCTACAGTATTAGTATCTCCTGACACTTGTAATGAAACATTGTTTTTTGCATGGATTGGAAAACATGGAGTGGATTTTTTTTTTACAAAATGCATGCAATAATATCTGCTTTGTAACAATTACATATCATTAGTACACAATGAGTACGAAACACAAGTGTTTGCATACAATGGTATATTTCTGGAATGACATGAAAAAGGGCATTAGAATCTATTATCCAGTATCCAAATAGATACCCTACATAAATTTACAAAATGATGATAAAGATTGGAATCCTTTTCCAGTAACATAAATTTCAGAAATAATGGCACAATCAATTTTGCAGTATTTTATCCAGCTTCCTAAACTACTGAATTCTGGATTATAAATTATCAAAAACTAAAGCAGTGATAGTACAAGTTTGAGATCTCTATTGCTGCACCCAAAATTTGTGAATGATAATAAGTAAAAATAATCCATAATAAATAAATATTAAAAATTTGTATTAAAACAAATAGTTAAGTGCTTTGTTTCACTTCATTGTCTGATTTACACTGATTTCATTCTTTTTTTTTTTTGCTTTAGTGAAATTCTGCATTAAGCAAACTCTTGAATATATGGTATTTATTTGTATTAACATAACTTTTCTTAGATGACAAGTTTTCAAAAAGACTACCCAAGTGGTATCGAGATATGTGGTATGTAACAAGAAAAAGTGTATGTTTCTTAGTAAAACATGAAACAACACCAAAATTTGTAAATATAAATCCACATGCACATCACTGGGCCCATTAATGCAAATGTGGTTTCTCTGGCTGAAGACAGTAGAAATAATGTTTCTCCACATCTGACAATTCACTGCTAGGTCTTATAAGTCTTGTTTAGTTCTCTTGCCCATAGTTGAGCACTCTGTGTTAATTCTTTTGAGTTTCTTTTGGTCTTCCTTGTTTTCTATTTCCTCTTTGTGTCCACATGAAGGCCAGGTGTGAGAGTCCTCTTTCAGCAATTCTGAGCAAAATACCAATGCTCCTCCAGTGTCTTCTCTTTATATAGCTTGCCATACAGTATGTGATAGTTGATTCTTTCTCTTATAGTATTGTCTCGTAACTAAAAGGAGTTTCACAGCCAATAATGTTGCAGATGTGTGAAGTGTTTTAACTTTACAGTACCTTACCAATACATTATTTGGAGATAACAAATCAGTGATGTTCTCGGCTGTTAACATTTTCCATGGGGGAAGCTTAAACACCTGTGACCCATGGTTGCAACAACAGGATTAGTGAACCATCAGCTGACCAAAACCTAGCAGTTCTACCTCTTTGTCAGTCTTCCTAGGTAACAATCTGCATCAAAACAGGTTGGTGAACAGAGGCTATGATCACTGTGTTCCCTATCGTAATTGTTTTTTTTTTTTTACTGATATAGAAAACCTAGTATTGCAATACCTCTAGGCTGGAGAGGTTGTTTCCCAACATAGCCTGGAACTAGATGAATCCAATCTTATATAGTAAGAGCCAGGAATGTCAAAAAATCCAGTATGACCCACCATACTCTAAGAGTGAAAGGGTTCCTACCCGCACCAACTCATGGTTTCACAACATTATTTTCCATAACGAGATCAGTGTTTTTCTCTACTGTTGACATCTTCAATAACTGTTAGCTAGGTATATATATTTACTGCTAAGTTAACTGTATATTTATCAGAGAATGAACAAATGATATTTAACCAGTGAAGGAAGAAAGCATTCACTGCACTTCTTATTTCATTAGCAGAAATATAAGAATAGAATCACATAACTCTCTTTTGCTTGCACTTAAAAACCTATATTAAGACTATTTCACAAAGATATGTTTTCATTTCAATTGAGTGAGACTTGCTAAATGGTAAATGTTTTCATTTGTCAGGGAAAAAAATGCTGAACTCATTCTAGTTTTTAATTCTGAGTTAAAAGTGATTAACAGGGAATGTACATGCTGGTAAACATCATGTTAAAAAAGCATTTTTTAAGAAACCTTCACTGCAGAAGCATGTAAATACCACTAGTCATGATTCTTGCTAGAATCAATCAATAAACCCTTTTCTCCTTCAACACATGTCAACCAAAGTTGTCTGTCTTGAGCCAATTTATTAACCCCATTCCAAGTGTAGCCATTCTAAGTTCTTTATCAACAAGGCTTTGCCACATCTTTATTAGTCTTACACCATGTGGAAGTTTATTGAAGAGTCAGCTTCAGAACAGATTTTAAATCATTCTGAAAACATGGCTTCTGCCCTCATCTTTATTGAACTATATAGGACACTTTCTCAATCTCTGATGTGGAGATTTTTGAATGAGATAGTGTTAGGCAAAAAGTCAGCATTTTATTGAGGTATCCATTATGAAAAGTTTCTAGTTCATGAGACAGGGATCAGCTCTTGCAACAACAACAAAAATGTAGTATTATAATATCAGCTCTTACTGGGAGAACAATATTTAAATTAAAGACCTCATATGGTTTTAAGAAAGAAAATCTAAATAGTGACATAATTTAAAAGACATATCAGGTTGCAGGAAAAATATAAAAATATCTCAACTGAAAGAAATATCAGCTGTAATGGACTGTTTTGTGATGTTATGTAATGGAATGGGCTTCATTTTAGAGCAACAAATAAAGTTAATAAAAATTATTTTTTTTAAAAAGTTACACTAAACATTTAAAAACTCTTACATTGCATGAAATATGTGTAATATTTCAGTTGTTATATGTGTCATCATGATTTTACACAATACTAACTATTCTATCTATCTATCGTCCTTTCGAGCCGAAGACGGCACATAGGGCAGAACCACAATTTAAAAAAACAGAAACCTTGCGTGCCAAAATGGCACATATTGCAGAGATCGCTGCTTCCCAAACTTATGGCTGTTAACTATTAATAGTACATAATTAATCTGTAATTTTTATTTATGCATTTAATGATTTGGAGGTTTCCTTAACAAATGAAAGTTGCATACATCCTGTATTTTGCTTTCTTCTAATTTCTTTTTTTTTTTCGCCTGCCTATGTTGAGGCATTGTCAGTTTAACTTCAGACTATCTAAATCATGTATATCAATATGTGTTTTAATCTTAAATTTATAACAACTGACAGAATGCTCATAGTAAATCTGTTTATATAAATCACTCAAGACAGTATTATGAGCTGAACAATTTAGCTCACAGAAGACAACAATCTCAAGCAAAACATAAATAAAGAATATTAAAATAAACAAGTACATAAAAAAAAAAAACTGGGTAAATTTGTATTCTGTTGTGTTATTAAAGTTACATATCCCTCCCTACATGAAATGTGACATCTGGTATCTGTAGGTTTGTTAAGCACAGAATCGGCCAATTGTCTAACAGAGAAACTTAAAGTACAGCATCCAAAATGTTCATATTCAAACACTCTATGATTCAACAAATGTCTCTCTTCTACCTTTCAGCTCCCTCTGGAGCATAGGTCTTCAACAAACACTTTCCAAGTCGTTCTGTTTCTTGCCATTCTTTTAAGATCATTCCATGTCGTCCCCATCATCTTCATCTCTGCTTCTGTCTGTCTTCTCCAAGAATTTCTTGGTCTTCCTCTTTGTCTTTTCCCCTGGGGATTCAAAAAAAGGGCCTGTTGTGTAATACTCTCAGTTGGTTTCCGCAGTGTGTGTCCTATCCAGCGCCATCGTCTTCGCTGCATCTCTTTATCCACTGGTATTTGACTGGTACATTTCCATAATTCTATGTTAGTGATTTTGTCCTGCCAATTCCATCCTTTTATTCTGTGTAAGCATCCATTAATGAAAGTCTGTATCTTCATGTTTGTCAATTTTTGTTGTTCTCCATGTTTCACAGCCATATATTAGGACTGACTTAACATTGAAGTTGAATATTTTTATTTTTGTATTTAACCTAATTTCTTTGGACTTCCATATGTTTCCTAGTGCAACAAAAGCTCCTCTTGTTTTTGAAATCCTTATTTTGGTATCATTTTCTGTTCCTCCCTCTTATCTATATTACTGCCCAGATATATGTAAGATTGTACGACTAGTATAAGTATTTCTCCTAATTTTATTTAGTTATTGCCAACTGCGGGAGCCGCGATAGCTCAATGGTTAGTGAACTGGACTACAAAGGACAAGGGGTAGGGTTCGATCCCAACCGACGGCTTCCGGGTTCACCCAGCCTTAAATGGGTACCGGATTTTTTCTTCTGGGAAAGTAAAGCAGCAGAGGCGTAATACCGACCACATTACCCCAAAAATCATGTGCTGAAGGTCTGTAAAATATAGGGTCACTAACACCATATTTCCCTAGTTTTGAGTTATTTTCATAATCCAATCCATGGCCAGTAGAAAGAGAAATGGAGACAGAAGGCATCCCTGCCTTACTCCTGTTCTTATTTCAAATGCTTCAGTAATCTGCCCTTCATGCACTACATTACATTTCATTTCAACAATACATTGTTTTGTTTAAATGCATTAAACAAATGTAGTTTGTTTAAATTATTCCTGACTAGTAAAGTCACTTAATGAGACATCATGTCATATGTTTCTTTCTCACTCATATATATATATATATATATATATATATACAGGGTGTTTTTAAAGTCGCAGTGCAGTGAATATTTCTAATATTCAGTAAATAACGTAATCATCATCTACGTACCACAATTTTGTAAACCACATTTATGAACAAACCGCTGCTTCCTTTAAGGTTTTATTTACGTAAAGGACGGGCACTACGCTACTTTCACTGTCTCATTGCTTGAAGGAAATGGTGTTGACGATTGAAAACAGGGTATTTCTGGTTGAGCATGTCTTTCGTAATGGCGGTAAATATACGGATGAGGTCATTAGACAATTCGTGAGGAAATTTCCAGACTCACAAGTCCCTCACCGAAATTCTGTTACAAAATTGATCATAAAGTTTCGTGAAACCGGTAGTGTGGTAGATGCATACCGATCTGGAAGACCTTCAATTTCACAAGACCAAATTATGGAACTCCAAGACAGAATTACAATGAGTCCAAATGCATCTTTAAACCACTTGTCTCAACAGGTGCAAATATCTAAGAGTTCTGTTCACAAGGTTTTAAGAAGTGAACTACACTATCGTCCATACAAATTAACGGAAGTGTCTCAACTCCAAGAAAGAGATTATGAATCCCGTTTAAACTACTGCATGTGGTTTCAGAATTTTATTTCTGAACATGGCGCTGCCATCCTTGACGTCACTTTTTTCACTGAAGAGGCCTGGTTTCATTTATCCGGTTATGTGAACAGTCAGAACAATCGGCTGTGGAGCAGTGAAAACCCCCATGAATTTCATCAAGTGTCGCTTTACGATCAAAAAGTCGGAGTGTGGTGCGCTATAAGTCGTATGCGGATAATAGGACCTATATTTTTTAATGAAACAATAAATGCAGAACGTTACCGTACTTTAATTCTGGAACCGTTCATAGCACACCTTACAGAACGGGAAATTATGGAATCCTGGTTTCAGCAGGATGGGGCAACAGCACACACAGCCACAACAACACTCAATTATTTTGAAAGCATATTTGCAAATCGCATTATTTCACGTGGAATCTGGCCTGCTCGTTCACCAGATCTAACACCCCCAGATTATTATCTGTGGGGGGCATTGAAGGGGAAAGTTTATGAAAATAATCCACAGACAATTAATGACCTAAAGACTGAAATAGTAGACAAGATTAAACAAATATCACCAGACATTATTCTGAAGGTTTTCGCAAATATGGAAAGACGAATCACGACATGTCTTGAGGCCCGTGGTGGACATTTTCAACATATGCTTTAGGCACAACTTTATTGTGTTAATACCAACATTACCCATTATAAGCTCGCCGATAGCAGTCAAGTATATTTGAATAATACCATTTATTTTACAATTTGTGTGACGCATTAGTTAACCGCATTTCTGGTGACGTTTTTCTTCCGAGAGTAGAAATTCACTGCACTGCAACTTTAAAAACACCCTGTATATATATATATATATATATATATATATATAACACCAATGAAGATATCACAACAAAATTTATACAGGCGTACATTCATTGTGTGAAAAATGAAATGAAAAATGTCTGTAGTGTGTGTGTGGCACCTAACTGTTGTAACATGGAGTAACCCAGCCTGCCTGATGCACCTCTCTGTTATCTCAATAATTTGACTACGGGTTCCTACATAATAAAATTTGTTGCTCATGAGTGTTATTGTAGAGTATGTGTCAGTTCATACAGGATAACTGACAAATGTGCTGAGACTAGTGAGTGTTATTGTAGAGTATGTGTCAGTTCATACAGGATAACTGACAAATGTGCTGGGACTAGTGAGTGTTATTGTAGAGTATGTGTAAGTTCATACAGGATAACTGACAAATGTGCTGAGACTAGTGAGTGTTATTGTAGAGTATGTGTCAGTTCATACAGGATAACTGACAAATGTGCTGGGACTAGTGAGTGTTATTGTAGAGTATGTGTCAGTTCATACAGGATAACTGACAAATGTGCATGGACTAGTGAGTGTTATTGTAGAGTATGTGTAAGTTCATACAGGATAACTGGCAAATGTGCATGGACTAGTGAGTGTTATTGTAGAGTATGTGTAAGTTCATACAGGATAACTGGCATATGTGCTGAGACTAGTGAGTGTTATTGTAGAGTATGTGTAAGTTCATACAGGATAACTGGCATATGTGCTGAGACTAGTGAGTGTTATTGTAGAGTATGTGTAAGTTCATACAGGATAACTGGCATATGTGCTGAGACTAGTGAGTGTTATTGTAGAGTATGTGTCAGTTCATACAGGATAACTTGCAAATGTGCTTGTATACTTTGCACTAGTGAATGTTTAGTGGTAAATCCATTGAAGAAATGCTAGGTTCTGCTGTGAGTGAGATACCCTATATATGTATGTATCAGAAAGCAACTATATATTCTGTTAAAGTGGATGGGTTAAAGCATTCTGTTTCTTAACAAATACTTCATTGTTTCACAGGTTTTCACCTTATGTCTTGAACTCACATTTTTAGCTTAGAACATTAATATCTCTCCTGTGATAAGAAGCTGTAGTAAAGAAGCGTTTAGCTAACTAGTTCACTGAGGTTAGGTTTACTCAAATAGCCTTAAAAATGGGCACTGGCTATTTTGTCTTGCAAAGCAAGACAGCCTGATGTAATGCTGACCACATTATCCAAAAAAGTGTTTAAAAAAATATAAGGGCACTAATACCATATACACTATTATGAAATTAGGAGTTACAAAGGTTATTTTTTTATGTCTTTTCTACTGTAAGTCTACAAACACTCTTTTGTAACAACAAACCTAGATGGGCCTCAGTAATCTTCTTGTTAGAAGGAAAAGCTACTGTAGTTTTATGAATAAGATGTTTCATGGATGTATAGTATTTTAAGTAAAACATCTTTGGTTGACATGGGAGTCATTGCTCTTCCTCCATGTTATTGCATTCTCTAACATTTTGAGCCAGGCACTAACTTTTGGAGCTTTGGTGGCTGAGTGGGTTTGTGTGCTCACTTCCTGATCAGAAGGATCCTGGTTTTAAAACCCAAAAGTGGCACTTTTTTTTTTCTACCGACAAGGCTCTAGGGTTCACACAGTCTCTAAAAATGGACACCTGAGATTTTTCTGGGAAATAGCAGCCTAGTGTGGCACCAACCACATCACCCAAAAATGCTCTTTTCATAGAAAAATATGGTCACTAATATCGTGTTCTCCATATGCCTAGCAAAACATGGAGGGAACCGTTACCATTTTTAAAATTAAAACTAATACTTATATTTAAGTTAACTGGATCATATCTTTTGTGATAATTGAGCCATGCAATCAATATATTTTTGCTAGAAATGCAGTCCTCTAATCACACAGCCAAATTAGATCTGTGCTCTTTTAACTGATATTAATATTTTATCAGATTTACTACATGCATAAGATCCAGGTAACTGAACTAAACCCTTTGAAGTTAGTGTTATTTATTTTTTTTATACTCTTGGCACAGCAGGAATTTAAGGGAATATAAAAAAGCAAAATAAAAATAAGAATTAGAGAAAACCAATAGGGCAGTTTGATATAAACATTTTTAATAAAAGGAGTAAATAAATTATAACTTTCGGCATGTATTTCCAATACATTAATTATTACTTGAGCTATTAATTTTTTAAATAAAAATTATTATCCTCATTCCTTTTAATTGAAGAAACAAATATCTTGTTAAAAATTTAGTAATGCCAGTATGCTTTGGGTTGAAAAAACAAATAAATGAAAATATGATTAGAGGCCACAGAGATGGGATTTCTCAGAAGAATGTTAAAAGTTTCCTAGACAGCTAAAAAGACCAATGAGGAAATTCTCAAAGAGGCCAAAACAAAAATGGAGCTCCTAAAAAAACATCAGAAAGAAACAACATTTTTCGGGCACATCATGAGAAGAGGAAAGTTGGAATACTTGGTTACAACTGGCATATACAAGGAAAGAGAGATAGCACATGACAAACACTAGATAGCTTGGTGTCATGGCAAGGAAAACAGTCAACAACAGAATTGATATGATGAACGGTGGATAGAAGATTGTGGAAGGACATGATCGCCTACGTCAACCGGTATGGCACATGATGATGGGTTGAAAAAAGTTGATGATAATCACATATGAATCTAATGTTGTCACATAAGAATTCTTTATTTGTATTGTAAAATTACATTCAAGCATGTGGTATTTTTGTTGTGTTGTAGAAATATATCCCTTTTCTGCCAATGTAATTATTGTTCTGAATGTAGAATAAATTTACTTTAATGCCAATTGCGATTATTTATAATTTGTGGAGTGTGATTCTGAACAAATCCATACTTTTTAAAATGTACAGGGCCACATTAGTTCAAAATATACCATCAACATGCAATATGACTAAACTAGAACAATATTAAATAAAATTCATTATAACTTTGATCTGCAGAGTGAATAATAACTCAATAGACTAACACAAATAATGAAAATTGTTAAAACAATCAAAGTTCTATAAAACGTGATTTTCTCAAAAATTCAAATTATAATTTATACTAAAAATCACACAAATAAATGAAACTTATGTACAAATTTTGTTTCTGAATTATTTGTTTATTTATCAGTTTAAACTTTTCTAACTGCACTAAATAAATAGCATCTATCTATCTATTGACCTTCCGAGCCGTAGCTGGCCCATAGGGGGTAGACCCAGATACTCTTTCTCTTATTAAAATTTGTATTTTAGCAGTTTTCAATTCTTGTAAAGATCTTTTATCAAATCTCGCCATCTGTCTCTGTTTTGTGCAAGCAACTCTATCTCTTTGAGGGAGTTGATTCCTGCTACTCTTGCCTCTCTGATCAATGTTCTTCTCAGTGTCTCTCTGGGTCGGCCTCTTTTCCTCTTACGTGTTCTTTTCTACATGAGGGCTTGCTTTGCTATTTGGTTATTATCTCTCCTCATCACATGTCCAACATATGATCATCGTCTTTTCTTGATTACTGAAGATATTAGTGGTTGATTGGCGATTTATCTAATTTCCTCATTTGTTTTGAATTCGTTCCACGCTATACCAAGTATTTTCCTTAGACATGTATTTTCGAATGCGTAATAAATAGGATGCCAGTGTTTAAGTCTAACCTGAGGATATAACAACTCAAGAGATATTGCTAAAAATGGATTTAAAAGATATCTTCAAATTATTTAAATTTTGCAATTACATTACTTCTTCTCTACCATTTTCACCTAACCAATGTTTTTAGAAAACATGAAAAGATGATTCATACTCTGTGATATCTAAAGACATTTTTGCATTAGTATAATTAGATTTGTTCAATGTCTAAAGGACTTCCGTTGTAAAGATGGTGGGTTCTAGGTCACATTCTCTTGATCGCTGCAGTAAGTGCATTTGGAATGATTAATTTCGGTTCTCCGTTGTACTTTTCTGCGTTAAAGTAAAAGTGATGGTCTTCTTATTACATCTGCGCCGCTTAAACGATGTTGTACGCCGGCAACAGTCCAGTTTTGACAAATCAAGTGTTGTGAATGCGACCTTCCAACGTCTAGACTTGATCTGCACTTTACGTCAGATTGGTGCTGTTCATGGCCGTTGTTGGAATTCCTTGACGCAAGTTATTTCCATGCTACTTATCAATGTAAACTACTTCGTCAGCCGCAGTTTTATCTCTTTACGGAATTTGCACAGTGTTTTGTTCGTCTTAGGCTGCTTTTACTAGAGTAATCAGAAATCGAAAGGGAGCGAAATTGTGTATATGACTTTTTTTGTGTTTCCGGCTTTGTTGCAGGAGCTACTGAGTTAAGTGCTCTGTGCACACCGTGAGCTGTGTGTCTCATCCGCTTTGATCATGTTTCGATATTCCAATTGCTTTCGATGAATGATGATATCGTATGACAGGGAAGAGTTGGCTGTATTCACTTTCTGTGTGGTTTCGCCTTATGTCTTTTGGCGTGTGCTGAGACTGCTACGATGGGGACTACAGTTACCTTTCTTTGTTTGGGAGATGAGATTCAGATGATTACGCTGGCACGGGCAGTTGAGCAATTATGGATTTTAATTCGTTTGCAGTGATACCGGGGCCTTCCATAACCAAATAACCAACCAAATAACCAATGTCTAAATAATTTGTTAGCTTTTTTTATAATTTACTTTCACTTTTTTATAATGGCTTTATCAGATTTGTTTGAGTGAATTATTTTCAATTATCCTAGACACTGTTACAGTTGTTTACTTTCATATTAATTTTACTATGTGTTTTCTTGACTTAATTGTCCTGCTTTTGATAGAGGCCATTAAGTTTAACACACATTTTGTCTGCCCCTGTTTCTATGTAAATCTGCTGAAATCTGACATTTGCCTTTTACAAGTAATACTCTCAATTCAATCATTCAGAGAATTTAACTAAACTATTCTTCAATCAAGAACAATACTTTGGAGAAACACTAAAATGCTTAATATGGACACAAAACTCAGGCCAGAATTATGGACTGAAGTCAAAGAAACATGGGACTTTAAAATGGCATGGTATTTGTCTTGCATAAAAAAAAAATGGCATTTAAAAAATAAATTAAAAAAAAAAAAAGATTACTCTATAGTAAGTAGTAGAATCAAAGGACAGTTGAAATCAGTAAACTTTATTTATTGTATGATTATATTATGCTGTCCCTGTCAAAAACAATTATTGCAGCATGATGAATAAAGATGACAGATGTAGAAACAATTTAAAATTGGAAGATAAATGAGTAACCATAGTTGAGATAAACAACAGAAAATAATTGTGACAGTAAGCTGGATAAGCTTTAACTGAAGATCATTTCCTTCCTCATGACAACTTCATTTAATAACAAATGATAGAATGGCCTCTAGACAAGTAATGACGATTACAGAACAATAATTTCAGTGTTATAGGAATTTGATTTCATCGCGTTAACTACCCAAATCTTCTGTCATAATATCATTACTAAACACGTGACCATGAGGGACACTCAAGGAATTTACTTCCTGATGAGCACATAACTTTAATAATTTCAACCTGGAATATGTTGCCCAAATATAAATTGCACATTAATAATAAATTAAAAAACAGAGCGAGACTCTGGTTTGTGTTCATTATATCTATTATTTCCATGTTAGCTTCTAACACAAATGTCAAAAGAAGTAAAATGATAATTAATTTTTTTTTTAAATTGGCAAAAGGAAAAGTGATTTATGTGTACTTCAAACCAGAAATGACAATATAATTAATCATCTCACAAGAACACCACATGGTTCCTTTCTATATGAATAAAAAAAAACTATCTTTCTGACACATAGTACCATTGCTGGTGTATGTTGGGGGACAACGATAGAACCAGAGGGATAAAGGCCGTTTGGTCAAAGCAGTCGCCACGACGTGTGCGACTCAGGATTTTTATTTCACCCCCGATAGAAAAAATCCTTTCTGTCTATCGCAGGCTTTGAACACCATACGTCAGCTTTTCAGCCAGCGGAACAGTGGTTTTAGCAGCACGGCCACGCGCACCTCCTTCTATATGAATGTGTATTATAATTGAAAGTGGTTTTCTTACCAATATTGACTCATTACAGTGTAAATTATTTTGTTTAAGGGTTTCAACAGAATCAGCAAATGGCTATTTTCTAAGTTTAGTGTGAACATGAAAACAAAACATTACAACTGTAGTATATGCAATATCTAAAATAGTCCTTGAAACTTTACTGCACAAACAGGCTTATACAAAATAAATAAATAAATAAAATGTGCAAAATCAAACTGAAAAAAAAATCAGTTACCAACAAATTAAAGCCAGTGTCGCATATTAACAGCACAGACATATATAAAATATATAAAATTAACATCTTTCATATACTTTAGTTTACAACACTATAAACATTTATTAAAAATAGACATTTTAAAATGCAAAATTAAAGTCTTAAGAATAGTGAAAGACTTGATATGACTAAGTTCACAACTCTGTTAACTTTAAGTGATTATCTTTGCACCAAAACACAAAAATAAAAAATAATGAAGGAACTAAAAACTGACCAAAAAGAAACAAATTTTTGAGTCAGCTAAAACTTAACTTGGCAACTCAAAGCCAGTAAAGTATACACAAGGTAGCTAAATAATTGCTATGAACAAACATTTTTTTCCTGTTAAGGGAAGACATAAATACCAAAACCAAAACTTAGTTCACTGAAATTTAAACAAACATTTTCTTACCATTAGAGACCTGCCTAGTATGAATTTAATCCCAGAGGTCTTATGAGCTTTTAAAATATTCATTATTCTTTTAAAAGAACAGAGAAGACAGTTTAGAGTGACCGTAAAGCTTCTAAAGTGATTTTTCTATAACATTCATACACTTCAATGTTTTTTCAATATAAAAAAAAAATAACTAACACACTGTCAATCAGTCTTTGCGTAAATAGACAGATAAACAAATTTAATAGAAATATATATCAATAGCATTTGTTTAAAAAATAACACACATAACACATTAATTTTGTCTACTAAATAAACATTTACTATCAGAGAAAAAATATAATAATGAGGGAAAGATGAACTGTACAGTGGATCATTAACAAATATAAGCTGTACACAATTTGTTGTTACTGCACTATAATTTTGATAAATTACAATATCAGTTTCATATGTTTCAATAACAACATCACAGTGAGATCATTATATTTGTGCCATTACATACTTGAGGCAGCTGCTTAAATGGGCCATTCTGTCTGGCTTTGATGTGTTTCAACTAACCATAACCAACTGCTCCAGTCAGTGATTATGAAATTTATTTCAAAATGGGAATTAAAGAATAATTTATTCCTTACTAATGGTTTTTTTGAATTTCTTAAGTTTCTCAAATGACCTGTCATGACACCATATCACAGCAAAGCTCAATGGAAATTATAGAAAAATAAGCAATATCTCAAGATGTCATGAAGCTTATGACTTGTTGGCTAAAGTGGATCTAACACAGAAAACTGAACTGATAGCAAAATTGGTGTTTGAAAAGGGGAGCAAGATATGAAAGCATGTGATTCATGACATTAAAGTCTGTCTTTAATTTCCCTGTAGAATGGGCTATGACAAAACTTAAACTGTGTCAGCAGTTAATAGGTGGTTGTGACAGACAGTGATGAAACATGCTTTAGACTTAACATTTTAAAATACTGCTAACAGTATCCTGAATGGTCAAGTACAAATAAATACAGGTTGACTGAGATTGAAGAGGTCATCAAGATTTCTATGAAAACTTCAAAACTCAATCACTGAAATGTCAAGAAAAAAACCAAACAAACACCATCTCATTGGCTGCCTGACACTGGATGACCTGTGAAGACTGTTGCTTCCATCAAGCTTCTTGGGTGCTGGCACACTATATGGGGACACGGGCCAGATAAGGATGTGCAAGTTCCACTACCTGGGACAGGGGAAAAGAGAGTGAAAACTCTTAACCCCTGGGAATAGTAAATTAATAAACTCAAACATTGTTTTTTAACATTGAAGAAAACTGCTTCATGCTCACTTGGAAACACTTAAAAAAATTTAGGATCTATTCTCATCTTACATTGCGTCTAAAATATTTAGAAAACAAAATAAAATTAAATTCAGCATTTAAAAAATGTCTAAATTCCCATTTCCAATTGCACAAAAAGTTCTTGCAAGTATTCAAAGTAAACACTTTTCAAATTGACAGTTTCTGATTTTGGTATCTATTCTTTTAAACTTTTCTTACAAAAGTAAAATAAAGGTTTCAAACACAAATTATAACAGAAATGAGATTCAACTTAAAAAAAATAAATATAGTTTAACTTAAGAACAAGTGCACTTTAGTAATAAACATAACACACATAACAAGATTACTAATGTGCAACTCTGAAATAAACAAAATGTGTTATGATTTCAAGTAGATAAAAAAAACAAAGAAATAACATCATTGAACAGTCTATAGCAAAATAAAATATGTTGCTCATATTTGTAGGAAATTTTTTTAACATATGGAAATATTCTGCCTTATCTACTGAAAACTTTTGAGTATTCACGAGAAATGGAGTAAAAGTTGTTTAATCTCAAAATATAAATCACAGCGCTTATCCAAGATCATTTTAGTCAACTGAAGTTTGTTTTTGCCAAAATATTCACTTCTAACATCACTAATATCCTTTTGCAATGTCTACCTTAATTATAATGAGTACATATTAAATGAATCAAACATTTAGATTTTTTTGGTTTTATGACTTAATACCTTTTATATCTCACAACTGATATAACTTCTTTGAGTTTAATTTCAAATTTTATCTGAATTGCCATAATTCATACATCAAGTAATTTCATATATTGCTAAAGTACTAACTTCTTGACATGCCTTGAAAGACACTCAGGATTATCATAATGGACAACTAAAAATTGATTAAATTTGAATAAAAATATTTGAAACTCTGAAACAGATGGCAGACTTCATCAGAGAATCCACAAACCTAGTCAAAATGAGTGATGGTTATGGAACCATATGGTTATAGAACATATGGTTATGGAACCATATGATTATATAGGGCGGACATCATCAATGCACTCCCAGATGTGGGAAGAGCACAGGACTTTGACAAATACAGATCAACGTCACTTCTTCGGATGATGGAAATGGGAGTTAAGATGGGTACAGCCAGAAATGAGAAACTTGGTGGCCGTGTAAGAAGACTTATCAACCAACATAGAACTGGAGTCGTCAGTCGCTGGACACTGAGGGAATTGCTGAGGAGGGGATCTGAGCACCTATGGACATGTTCGGAGTGCAATGATGATGACCCGCAAATAACTCAATGGTTATAGAAGAATAAACACTGTTTATGATTTATGACTTTATTCAGAGTTCACTAAGTTAGTTCTGTTAACCAATTAAATAGGTGCACCTGACGTATTTGTAAAAAAAAAAAACCTATTATTGCAGCAAATATCCTGTTTGTGGGGGATCTAATAAAAAGTTCCTATGAGGCTGGAGAATAAAGGCAGTATGTCCTGTGCAGTGCATACTTTCCATATATTTTAACAGCAAATCTGTACACCAGACCAAAAATGTCTAACAAATGGAAAAAATCTTTACATGTCCATTTCTTTTGTTTTCTTGTTGAACTACAATTCTTTCGAACTCATATTATATATTCTAGATTATACTAGACTACAATTGCCATAAACAAATTTGCATTGAAAACTACATTTTTATTGGTTATGTGCATCCATGTAGGATGGTTTGCTTCAGTATTCATAGTTAATTTCAAATGCAGGTTTGGTAAAATTTGATTGGCTAGAATACTTATAAGTAAAGTTGTTTGCGCAAATCTGCATAAATTTCGTTTTCATAAAATGTTATTTGTAGATTTACTTTAAATTTTTAAAAAAATTAATTGATGCAGACAATTATATTATTGGTCTGTTTTTCCTTACAAACTGTCCTATCTTATAAGACTTAAATGTCTATTTTTAAGAGAAATCTTTACAAATTAAAGGAAATCCTTACATGATGAAAAGTATGGTAGCGTCTATGTGGTGTTCAGGCCAGAGTTATTATTTAACCGGCAATAGGAAAAAAAACAGTTAGACTCTACCAAGACCAAACCTAGCCCACCTTATTTAGAGAATGGCAGATTTTAATCAATTTGGTCACACATTTTACTCATATATTTATAAATCAATTATCCTAATAAACAATCTAAACACATTTAAAAACAATCGTTACAGCTGCTGGTGCCATTAATTCATTCATCGGGTATCATCTCGACATCAAAGATTGGCTACTATGGAGAGCCATTTTACTCTGCCCTTTTGCTTTTACAGTGCATTTTGTCATAGGTTCACCTGTCCATCTGATGACATTATCAGTCCATTTTAGTCATGGTCTGCCTCATGTATCTTACACTTTCCTCTCCAAGATGACTTAGTAGGGTATTGTTTCTCTTCATATGTCCTACAAATGTTAGCTGTCTTGTTCAAACTCATGCCATATTCTAAATTTCTTCTATCTTCACTTCCTTTTGTACCCTTCTGGATGTTATGGGAGATACAAAGTTCTAGTTCTCACCCTTTTGGCATCTTCTAGTGTTCCAACTCTCTCATTCTGCTGAACATTCTTTTACGTGGTGCCAGGACAGAATAGTTTCCGCACTGTGGAAACATTATGCCCATTTTTGCTTTGATAAATTGTATTTTGAGTATACTACTATATGGCATTATCTTACTTCTGGGTGTCTGTTGTCAGGACTAATTGGACGTGAGTATATGCTTGTTTAGTGCAGTCACTACAAGGTGTTCAGGTTTGAGAGTATTTTAAACTATGAATCCACAAATAATGATGGACATACTTATGGTCTTAAATTCAGTAAACTTTCAGATAATAACTTTATCTTAACATAATTATTTGTAAAGCCGCTATCATAGCTGTCATAATGTAAAAAAAACATAAGATGACTTATTTGTCTGGTTCTACAATTAAGTCTGCAGTATTTTTCTGTCTACTACGTATTTCCTTCATCGTCTGCCTTTCAGTATCAAGGGTGAGATAGTTTTTTGCTTAATAGATCTAGTGATGTATTTTGATCTAATTTCTTTACACAGTCTTTTGTCAAAAGCAATATAGAAAATTAGCAACAAATAGTCGAAACATATAAAAACAAAAATGTTAAGTACTACATTTTGCAAAAAAAAAAAAAAAAAAAAAAAAAAAAAAATGTTCCTCGTTATTAGGTAGCAATATTTTTAAAATGTGAAATAAAAGAATTAGAAAAAAAAAAGAAAAAATGCACCATAAAAATACGCAATAGATGAACTTTTGTATTTTAGAGCTACAATTTATACACAAATGAAAAATTTATACTGCAAATTTACAGTCATATTTTTATGTTTCACGGACGAGATCTTTAATTGTAACAACTGATTATTTATTAAACTATTATCATAAATGTTATGTTTTGATACTTTTATATAATGAACAGTCTTTTTCCACTTTTTAACAGAACAATTTTAAGATGCTTCATAATGTTTAAATACTTTAAATGGCAACACGGAATACCATGTGCTCATGTGAATTCCACTACAATGTATATTTGAAAAAATGTTCACAATAAAATTAAAAATATTTCAATATTTAAGTACATTATATTTTTAAAAAATATTTTAAAACTGATAACATTTAAAAAATAAAAAAAATGCTAAATAATAAATAACCAGAAATAATGCAATGTTAAGTAATAATTGTTGTTTTATTTTGTATAGCTACAATTTGTTCATAATCCAACAAGAATTGGTTGCTGCTTTATTATTTCTTGGTATGATTTAACTGAATATTTAATTTGTTTCTATTGATGTAGGATTTTTTTTTTCTAATTTGTGAGATACAATCCTAGAATTTAAAAAAAAATTAACCAAATTTCAACAAATCAGTTTTTTATTTTTTCCCTGACCAGGAAAATTTTCTTGGCCGTTGGTGTTATCAAACAACTTTTTGTCACTCTGGGATACTCAGTGAATATCACTTTGAGGTAGCTAAAATACAGACGAATTTATGATGTCCATCTGAATAGAAATAGCACCTCCGGTCCAAGCAATCAATTTCAGGTCATAAATCAACATGAGACAGAAAATATGAGTTCCCTCTGTGTAAATGGTAAACACACATTTTTGTGTCAAAAGTTCAAAGAAAATGCTATTTTTAGAGCTCCTAAAGTTACAATTAAGTGGTAGTATTTTGTACTACGGAATGTAACGAAGTCCGCTACATGTAGGTGTAATTAAAGGGTTAAGCAAAGTAAACTTCAAATGTAAATTATTTTCAAATAAATTTTTAAATATTTATTCCACTTCATGAAATGTACTTTTCGATAATTGTTATGGATTCATGGCCTGTGAGCTGACGTCCCTCAAACCAATGTTTTAATAATTAAAATATCATAGTTAATAATAATTAAAACACTGTATATTTTAACAAATTAGCTTTAGGGAAATATTATTTTCGATGTTTTAAAACAGTTTTGAATGAATCAATATTGGGGATTTTAGCTTATATTAAAATTATTTATTTTAGATCCTGTTGTCATTGTTTTCTTGTAAGATTATTTTTATTCTCTAGCAATAATTTTTCTTTAATTATTAAAAACATTTAATATAAGAAAAAATATACAAAATGAGAAGAAAAAAAGGTTTTAATGGTTTGAACTTAAAAACAGATTGTCTGTTCCACTTCATAGAGTTAGAATTTATTTCTACCTGTATACACATGTTTAAAAAATAAAGAATTCAAGAGATAAAAAAAGTTACAGAATAAAAAAAAATTTGAATACAGCTTTGATCTTGATTTCTTGAAAGATCATTGCAATAACCTCTGATATAAACAATTGTTTTAATAAGAATAGGCAACAGTGTATATGTTTGTGTGTTGCAGTATTTAGCAACAAACTTACAACTAGCAACAACAATATGGTAAGTGGATGACCATTAGGTTTCACTTTCTACCTTATACTTGGTCCCACTGTCACTACTGCTTTTCCAAAACTTGATCCTTGACCTCATCTGACTCGGGCGGTGCTAAAAAAGAAACAATTTAGCAAGAACTTGTTAATCAATGATCATTAAATGAACACAGTACGGCACGTCAAATAATATATTTTATACATTAGGAGTGAGGTTAACAAATAAAATGTATGGCAACAGCTTTAATAACAGATCAATATAAAAAGCATTGTAATTTTGGCCTCACATATGACTTTCTTCACACACACAAAAAACGGTACACAAATAACATGAGAAATCGACTAAGATCTACCCACATCATAAAAAAATAACAGAATATATTAAAAGAAGACACTTAGCTGCCAAAAGAAGTTCAGTCCTTCCTTTACTTATGGATGATACAGGTTGATCAAGGAAGAAATAGAGGAGGGCAGTCAAAAGTAATTATGAAAGTCACTACCAATGAAAACAAAGACTTGGGGGACTGAACAAAGACTCATAGGACTGAACAAGAGAAAGGTGGATCTCAAATAGTTAGGGATATAGGGGCCAAACTGGGGAAAAATGTATCAGCAACAATCACAGCACACCACAATCAGCATATACAAACACTATACCACTGTATACAAACACCCACCAATTTTATATATATTTATATTTCTTATATACATCACATCTCTGGTTTACATCAAAGCAATCACAGAATGGGCCTAGAACAACACAAAATTAACACTAGAGACCAAACTCTTAATATATCAGATCTGTGTGCTTAGCACACAGTTATATTGATTTGAAACCAGGGTAACATACTCAAATCTTGAAAAAATACTAAATAGCTTCAACATACAATGTCTCAGCAGAGTAATGCACATCAAATGGCAGGACAAACTAACCAATTTAACACTCCTGCAATGTTCTAAGACCCTAACAATCATGTCAATACTCAGAAGCTGAAGGTTTAGAAGGCTGGAGCATGTCCAGCGAATGGAAGAAAACCTCATTACTAAGCAAATACTCTATAGTTAACTAATACACGGAAAAAGACAAATCGGCAGACCAAAACTATGATATAGAGATATTTGTATGACATCTATGAATGACTTCATATGTGAAAATGACTGAGAACATCTAGCAAGAGATCGCACACCATGGAAAGCTTGTATAAAAAAGAGCATAAGATCATATGAGGCTATACTATGGCAAAACATGGAAGAGAAAAGACTCATGAAAACAAATGGAAAACCCTGTGAATCAGTTGGCCTGACTTGTTCATTCTGTGGTTGAGTGTGTTGTCAAACATTGGTAGAATTAGTCACGAGAGAAGCTGTTCAACAAAATTAAAACCTAAAAAAAAATACAATAGCCTCCACTAAACCGTCTGACAAAACAAAATGGGCCATATATACATCCCATAAAAACACACCTCATACATATATGCATATAAATACACATGCACACAAATATATATACACACACACACACGTTTGTGTGTGTTGAGTGTATACCTGGTTACATATATACCCATGGAGGCATATCAATTCAAGGGGAAAATATGGAGGGTGGGGAGAGATTCATTGATCCCTGGAGTTCATGGCTTTGGCGTAAACTAGCAACACAAGGCATCCCCGTCCACTTTATGGGTGAACACTGAGAAGAAGAGATCCATATGGAGAGAGGCAGCCCATACAAACTACAAGCTGATGCTTGAGAGATTGTATGTGTGCATACAAATATTTAGCCTCCTCTCCTGCAAACTTATGCAAAATAAGTGGTTAAATTAATTCCATATGCGATGTCTGTGCCATATTCTTAGTATCACCTGGAAGGATAAAGTGACAGTGGAGGTTATGACTCGCACAGGCCTCCCGAACATCTACACATTGCTCAAACAATGTAGATTATGATGGCTTGGCCACATACACTGCATGAAAGACAGCCGCATACCCAAAAAAAATTCTGTGGACAACTAGCAGATGGCAAAAGGACTAGAAAGGGCCCAAAACTTTGATTTGTAGACATGTGTAAATGCAACATGAAAGGTCTGAACATAAACCCTGCAGCCTGGGAAGAAATAGCTGCAAACCACAATCTTTGGAAACACACTCTAAAGCTCCAATTCAAATAAGAAGCAGACAGATTCATAGAAAAAAAGAATACATGGTGAAAAAAAAGAAAAAAAATAACGTTTCTACGGGCGCTGAAAAATCCATAGTCAACTATGACTGAAGGAGGCTAATACTACTACCATATATGTTCAATGGAAGAACATATTAATTTTTTTCAGAAATTGAGTTTTTATTGCAAACATTGAAATAATCACATTATCATGTGCACGCTGCAGCTAGGGAAAAATGTATTAACATGCAAAATTCAGTTTCTAGTATCTAGGGACTTTGTCAAAGGTAAAAAGCTGGCGAATGCTAAAAAAAATATCACTGATTTTTGCATCTTCATCAATTCTTGTAGTAAAGATGACATTCATTATTTTATTTGCTTACCTCACTTCTTGCTTACTAGTTAGTGTGCTCACTTCCTAATTATTGGAAGGGTCCTGATTCGATCCCCAGTAGTGCAGATTATTTTTTTCGGACTGATAACGCTCCCAGATTCACCCAGCCTAAAAACGGGTACCGGAGATTTTTCTTGGAAGTAAAGGTGGTTTGGAGTGATACCAATCACATCACCCAAAAATGTGCCTTGGTCATGGAAAAATATGGTCACTAACACTATATTTCCCATAAACCTAACAAGGCGTAGAGGGAACCTATACTTTTTTATTCTTTGCTTACCAGCATTCTTTTCCTATTTTTTTTCCTTTTTTTTTTTATATTTTTGCTGCTTGTGAATGAATTTCTTTGAACCTCAAAACAAACATGACATATAAGAAAAGATGATTAGGTTCAAAGAGGAATAAGCAAAAATATGCAAGGATGTGGTAAAGCTGGTGAAGGAAAGTACAAAATAAAAAAAATAAAAAAATAAAAAAAACCAATGTGCAAATGATATGGTTACAGCTTTACTTGAGCTAGACAAAAAACAACAAAACTACTGAGAGACAAAATGTTAATCATGATGTTTAAATTTGTAAATAGAAGACTCATATCTAGAAGTCAGGGTCGATAGGTGGATTTGGTCGTGATAGTAATGTTAAACTGAAAGTATGCAAATAAATTAGCAAACAAATGAATCAAAGAAATGAAAAGAATAGCAACAGTTAAACAAAATGGTCTGCAGAATAATACAACTGTAAAGTCAATGAGCAGTTGATTATGATAAAATCCTCCCCATATAAATATATTACTGAAAGAAATAACACAATATCTTTCTCATTCTTTAGAATGCTGCCTTTGCCTGAACTATTCTGTACCTCACCCCAGTTGTACACCTACCATTTAAAATTAACATCATATCAGGTAACCAGGTATTTAGATTCATTGACCTGTTTTAATACGGTCCCATTCACTTTAGTTGTGCAGTTTAGATGTCTTTTTCTTTGTTGCATCACTTCTGTCTTCTTACAGTTGTGGGCTACGGGTTTTATTTTTACTTCCCACCACTATCATGTGTCAATTATTTTATGTAGCTTACTTCCACTCTTAGAGATTAAGATGATGTCATCAGCATACCTCATAGTGTTTTTATTATGACCACCAACTAATATTCAGGGTATGTCCTTCATGGATTTTAATATAGTCTAACTATATATATATATATATAAAATAAATCTAGTGATAGTACACACCCTTTATCATCATCATCATCATCATCTGCCATACCGGTTGGCGTAGGTGATCATGTCCCTCCACAATCTTCTATCTACAGTGCATCGTATCAGTTCTGTTGTTGACTGTTTTCCATGCCATGACACCAAGCTATCCAGTATTTTCTCTCTTTGTCGCCTGCAATCTCTCTTTCCTTTTATTTTGCCAGTTGTAACCAAGTATTCCAACTCTCCTCTTCTCATGATGTGCCCGAAAAATGTTGATTGCTTCTTTCTGATGTTTTTTAAGAGCTCCCTTTTTGTGTTGGTCTCTTTGAGAACTTCCTCATTGGTCTTTTTAGCTGTCCAGGGAACTTTCAACATTCTTCTGAGAAATCCCATCTCTGTGGCCTCCAATCGTCTTTTCATTTGTTTTATCATCATAGAGTTCCTTAATATATTATGTTTCGCCTTTCTCTTATACTTCCATGTTCCATTAATAATCCTCTTTTCTTTGATTTTAAACAGTCAGTTTTTGGTTGTGTCTTTCTTCCTGTTAATTACTCAATTTACGAGGCATTTTCAAATGAAACCCATACCAGTGGCTTTATTACAAACATAGGCAAGGCACATCAGTAGGTGTGTAGAAGAAGATAAAGCAATTGTTATGAAGCAAATACTCACCAGGGTTCTTTATAAAAAGTCGTCATAGGCATTTAGTTACGCAACCCACTGTCTGAGTAGACTGCGGATGCCATCAGAGAAAAATTACTACGATTGTTCATTTAATCATCTTGTCACATAAGCCATGGTGTCTGCATCAGAATGGAATCATTGTCCCTTCAGAGATTTTTTTTAAGGGTCCGAACAAATGAAAGTCACATAGTGACAGATCAGGGCTGTAAGCTGGGTGTTGCAGAACTGCCCACAGTCTCCTTGTTCACAATGCACAATGTTCGCGATATGTGGACAATCATTGTCATGCAACAGAATCATACTACATGAAAGCATGCAGGTCTCTTATTCTTTTGGCTGTATGCACATTGTCTAGTGTGTTTTTGTTGTAGATGGCATTGATGTTCCCACCAGGCTCTTTAAAGTCTGCCTAAAGAAGCCCTGCATGATCAAAAAATGTAGATGGATTCCGTATTACATAGGCCATTTTTTCAAAGGTCTGCAGCAAAACTAATGAATACTGCGTGGAGAACGAATACATACATAATTGCACACTGGTATGCAGCTGAGGCGGGTTTCATTTGAACATGCCTCATATTTGTAGACAGCATTGGTATCTCTTTTGTGTTCCATTTCAATCTCTGACTCTTTGTTTTAGCCATGTCTCTTTTGCTATTCTACCATGTGCACTGGTTTGCTATTTCTATATTTAATCACAATTTTTAATTCATATTTGTCTTGTTTATTTTTTCTTCTTTTTGTGCATTATGTCATTCACACCTTCTTTCTTGCTGAAGGTATGATCTCTTTTGATGTTTGTTGTATTAGTTCTTTCAGCATTATCTATTGATCAATTATGCTTAGTATTTTCTCTAATGCATTGTACTTGTTCTGAATTATGATATTTCTTGTATCTTGCATGATTTAAGTAGATCTAATAAATTTAATATGATTTTAACTGCAGCTCTTTTTTGTTACTTTTAATTTCAGTCAGAGTTTTACAATGACTGGTACATACTTAGTGCATTCAGAAAGTAATGCACACATAAATTTTCTTGGGAACCGCAAGTTCAAAAAGTATGAAATTTTTACACAGCATATATGGATATGGGAGCCGCGATAGCTCAATGGTTAATGAACTGGACTACAAAGGACAAGAGGTAGGGATTGCTTCCAACTGATGACTTCCGGGTTCACCCAGCCTTAAATGGGTACCATATTTTTTCTAGGAAAGTAAAGCGGTATGGGAATACCATTACCCCATACCCCATCCCACATTACCCCAAAAATCATGTGCTGAAAGTCTGTAAAATATATGGTCACTAACACCATATTCCCTAAACGCTACTTAGCGTGATTGGGCTCTATACATTATATATATATATATATATATATATATATATATATATATATATATATATATATATATATATATATATATATATATATATATATATATATATATGGATATGTCATGTAAACATTGGTTTCATTCAATATAATCCCCATCCACTTATACAGCTTTTTACGCCAGCGTGCAACAAGTGCATGTACTCCTAGTTTGTACCAGTTTTTGTCTTGATCATATAGCGATTTCTTTGCTGCATGAATCACTCCTTCTTTATCTTCAAACCTTGTTCAATGGAGAGCATCTTTAAGTGGACCAAAGAGATGGACATCAGAGGGCGCCAAATCAGGGCTGTATGGTGGATGAAGTACAGTTCAACCCAATCTGGTGATTGCTTCCCTTGTTGCCAGACATGTGAGGGCACGCATTGTTATGAAGGAGAAGCAGGTCTGCAGGATTCTTGTGTAGCCGAACTCTGTGAAAAAGTTTATTGAGTTTTTTTCAATATCTTAATGTAAGCTTGCGAACTGATTGTCTCTTCTCTTGGCATAACATCCACAAGAATCACACCTTCAAAGTCCCAAAAGACAGTGACCATAACCTTTCCAGCTGAAGAAGATGTCTTGCATTTCTTTCTTCATGGTGCCACTCTACTGACTGTCTTTTTTGTCTCAGGTTCAAAATGATGTGCCAGGTTTCGTCACCTTAACAAACTTAACATAAAAAAGTTTTCTCCATCAACAATTAAATGCTCCAACACTTCAGAAGAAATTGTTTTTCTTTGTAATCAATGCTCATTTGTGAGATTTTAAGGAACCCAACATGCACAAACCTTAGAGAATCCAAGAGTTTTTATAATTGCATTTGCACTACCAATGCTGACCGATAACTTAAAGGCCAATTATTGAGTAGCGATGCACCAATCAGCAAGAATAACGACTCAACAGATTTCAACATCTCTGCATTGGTGGTTGTGGCAGGCCGTCCACAGAGCATCCGATCAAGATTTTCCATATCTCCGCTTTCCGATTCTTTTATTCTCTGAACCCAGCAATTTACTGTGCACCTGTCGACCGCAAAACTTCCAATTACAACACATAGGTGCTTGTGAATGTTCACAAGTTTCCTTCTCTAAAATGTGAAATTTTATCACAATTCACTGCTTATCGTAAATTCCTACCATGCTCCATTTCAACGGGTTTAGTGCAGTCATATTATTTGGTCGATTGCAGTGCAATTTGGTGCACACAATTGACACATGCCTTATTTAATTTAAAGAGTGCAAAATGTCATACTTCTATGTTTATTAGCTGAGAAAACCAATGTTGTGCATTTCTTTTGAATGTCTCTTGTACTATTTTAATCTTTTTTAAAAAATAAAAATTCAATTTTCAAAGTTTTTTAATCTATTATTTATCAGTACATGTACATAGTTTTATTATTAGTGATATCTCCTAAGCTTTTCAATATCCAAAAATGCAGTGTAGCTTAGACTAGGTGTTTTCTATCATCATCTTGTGCGTTCTTGCACATTCAATCGGTTTGTCATCTCTCTCATTCTTCTCTCCTGTTTTCAACCACTTGTTCAACTCTCTCATTTCCTACTTTTTGCGTGGAAATCACATAGACTAGACAGGAGTCTCCCAACACCTCTTGATAGGTGGGCGAGCACATAAGGGTGAAAAAAAAAACACCCATGTGCTAAGATGTTGGTTCAAGTCTAATACCTTTACCTTTTTAGACTTAAAGTGGACTAGTGAGGTTTGCACAGAAATCAAAGGCATATATGAACTCAAAAAATATATTTTTAAATTAAATAATTGCCATTCCCCACCAAATATATATATATATATATATATATATATACATACACACACATATACCATATATATATGTGTGAACATACATTCACAATGCATAAAACTATTTAAACAATTTTTTTAATTCAACATCAATTTAAACAGAGTTGCCCAATACATTTTTATTTTTACAAAATGAACGTGATCTCCCTATTAATTTGTCTCAAAATAATAATAATAATTTAAGGAAGCGAAGCATCTCCGCTGAGAAAGCAAGGTACCAGACATATTAATTGTTGTTTCAAAATTGTTCTTGTCAAATAGTTCGCTTCTGTCATTAGCTCTGCATTTTTTAATGTTTAATAATTAATTTACTGAATATTTTTTTGAAAAAAAAAGGTATTTTTGAATTTAGCGCTAATTTAACCATAATTTAAATGCAAAATTTGAAAGAAATCTGATGATCACGATGTGATGATGTCATGTCCAGTCACTTTTAGTAATACTTAGAACTTCTTGCAGAATCTATTAATTATTATCATTAATATTTAATATTATTATTTATAATTATTACTATTATAAATTAACACTTAAAATTTACATGTATGGTTTTTGTCCCAAAAGTATGGCTTTTTTTGGTCTGGTGTACAGGTTTGCCTAAAAAATATATGGGAGGTATGATAGGAAGAGAATTTTTTTTAATCTGGAGCAAAAGGGATTGTGTTGCTGCATTTTATATATATATATATATAAACATACTAAACTACAACTACTAAAAATACTCTGTAGAGTTACTGATGCAAGCACACATCAAACTATTGAACATAGAAACTCGAAAATGAAAGTACATATAAGTCATATTTAATTCATGAGCAAACACAGAGCTTATTAAGATGTTCCTCATAAAAAATTGATACATTAATAAAGCTCTAGCATAAGGCAGATTTAGGGTGTCCGGTTAGCGCAATCGATAGGCGGTTGGCTTACCACGGCAACAGCCGGGGTTCGTAATCCTGGCGAGGACACCTGGGTTTTACTAATTCCCTAAAAATTAGTAGGAGCCGCGATAGCTCAGTGGTTAGTGAACTGGACTACTACGGACAAGGGGTAGGGTTCGATCCCAACCGACGGCTCCGGGTTCACCCAGCCTTAAATGGGTACCGGATTTTTTCTGGGAAAGTAAAAAAGCAGCACGGGCGTAATACCGACCACATTACCCCAAAAATCATGTGCTGAAGGTCTGTAAAATATAGGGTCACTAACACCATATTTCCCTATACGCCACTTGGCGTGACGGGGGGTACTTTACTTTACTTTTTTTTATAAGGCAGATTTGGGTGTCCGGTTTGCGCAATCGATAGGCGGTTGGCTTACCACGGCAACAGCCGGGGTTCGTTCCCTGGCGAGGACACCTGGGTTTTACTAATTCCCTAAAAATTAGTGGGAGCCGCGATAGCTCAGTGGTTAGTGAACTGGACTACTACGGACAAGAGGTAGGGTTCGATCCCAACCGACGGCTCCGGGTTCACCCAGCCTTAAATGGGTACCGGATTTTTTCTGGGAAAGTAAAGCAGCACGGGCGTAATACCGACCACATTACCCCAAAAATCATGTGCTGAAGGTCTGTAAAATATAGGGTCACTAACACCATATTTCCCTATACGCCGCCACTTGGCGTGACGGGGGGTACTTTACTTTTTTTTTTTTTTATAAGGCAGATTTGAAGTCAGAGAAATAGTCAGGGATAATGGGACTGGCCAAACATGATAATCATTAATTAAATAAATATTTTTACAGCTTTACCTAATCTATATAATAAGAGGCTGAAAGTAAGATAGAGTGACAATACCAAGGAAACTCTACAACATCAAATGGCAATAGTGAATTAGCCAGAAAAACAAGAATTAGAACTTTGTATCTTCCTTGACAACAAAAATTATATACCCCCCAACTAGTTTTTTCGTTGCCTTCTTCTTCTTGGTGAGACATGATCTGTTTACCTTCAGACCAGGGACTGGGTGGTCTAGAGGTAGGATATTGGCCTCTTGAATAGAAAGCTCTATGTTCAAACCCTGCCATAGAATATGGGCATTTTTCTCTTCAAATCAGTGGTTTTACCCTCTCCTGGCCACTAGATACTGAGGTCTGACGTCTAGCCCTCTCAGATAACAATTAAAAATAGGAGATTGAGTGTGCATTAAAGAATGCACACCTATGGACCTATGCAGCTAAAAGTAAAAAAAAAAAGAGCAGACCAAAGTGGCCACTATCTGGGAAAAATTGTCAAGCAATTTTACCCATGCTAAAAATGGATGCAATGGGCCAAAAGGTGCAGATCTCATGGCTTTGCAGTGAACTAGTGATACAATGCATCCATGCCCATTTAACAGGTGAATGCTGAAGAAAACTTTTCAGAGACTATGTCTTTTAGGTTATATGAGTGGCTATTGGAAATTTCCAGAATGTAGCCACTTGACATATTAGAGCAAAAATCTAAAGGTCAATCCTTCCAAGAGCACAGTTTGTATTTCATCTCAAAAGTGTCCCAGGATAAAAATTAAACAGTTCTCATCAGTCCTGAGTTCTTTAGTGATACCAACAACTGCTTAAGAAGCCCAGCCTCTTAATTTTATCTGAGCATGCTCATCGAGTACTTGAGTAAAAGGATATGTTTCTAGCCAGGCCATCACTTTAGTTACTGCCAATGATCTCTATGGTCAAACAGTTTGTAGTTACCACAAAAGTACTGCTTTCCTCCTTTATTTTTCTTCCTTTGACCTGAGCAGTGAAGACCCATCAATTCTGATTGTGCTGAACAACTGACCCATCAGTGTAGATTACTGCCACACCCTCAGGTGAATTCTCATAGATCAAGTCCTGCTCCTCCAAGACCACAGGGTTTTGTTGTCTGCATTCTCTGTTCAAAGTGAAGTAAACTGAAAAGGATGTAGAGCACTCTGATAGCACCTGTATCCACTCTCCCTTGAGCTCAATGTCCCCTAGTGGACAAATCTGTTGAACAATGTCCTCAGCCAACACCATCCTTGATTTTCCTCTTTTGAGCATTCTGCCCTTTCTCCTCTCATTCTCGTTGTGTGATCTACACCAGCACAGACTCTGAGGTTGGCGCATGCAGAGTGCTCATTATTCTGTCTGTGATCAAGTCCAGATTCTTGCCACAATCATCATCAGGCTGTCTATAGCCAGGTCTCCAATCACTTTAGTTTTATTTTTCATGCAGTTTCCTATCATATATTTCAGTCTGACATATTTAATTTTGGTAGTGATTATTTTTCTTATTGTTCTTAATCTTGTGTTGGTACCACAATGTTGGTATATATAAATTGTGTTGTGGAGTGCTCGTTTTACCTCAAGTGTTGTTTCCTTGTTGGCTTGTAGTAGTAACATTTGTACACTGATTTAACAAGTTTTGTTGTATCTTGAATTTATTTCTTCTTCTTTCTTTCTTTTATCCTGCGCTGCTATTTGTAGGTAGCCGTCATAGGCTTAAGTAAATTTAGTGTTTTTTTTTTTATCAAAGGCACTTTCTGTGGCTTGGCACATAGTGATCTTGTATAGTTTTATTATGTTGTAAATTCCCTCAATCCGTCTCTTTCTTGGTCTACCTCTATATCTTGGTTGTTCCATGTTGTTGTTATAAGCTCTTGACGCTGATGCTGAGGGGTTCATGTGCATTACATGTTCAAACCACTATAATCTTTGTCTCTCTATGTATTCAATTACAGGTAGAATTCCAATGGTGTTTCTGATTTCATTGTTCTTTACACGATCTCTTTGAGATTTGTTCACAGCTTTTCTGAGGCATCTCATCTCACATTTTGTCAGTTTTCTTTCTTGATCTTTAGTTAGAGTCCATGTTTGACATTGACAACAAAGAGATGGAATAAAGGTAGAGTTTATCAAGTTCTTCTTTGTGTCCCCACTAGTTACCTTTAAGCATGATTGCAAGCTCTGTGACATGCTTGTCAGGAGCAGCATTCCTGCCTTCATCCACAACCATCAGGGCATTATCCGTTTCAATTGTAATCTATGTAAAACTTGCATCCAAGTCCTCCAGACAGATACGGTTCTCTTCCTTAATGGTCCTTTTGAGATCAAAGAAGGATTCACATGTCTAATCTATTGACCTTTCGAGCCGTAACCGCCCATAGGGCATAGACCAAGATACACCTTCTCCTATATGAATTTTGTTCTAGCAGTTTTCTTTTAAAGATATTTTATCAAATCTCGCCATCTGTCTCTGTTCTGTGCAAGCAGTTCTATCTCATTGATGGAGCCGATTCCTGCTGCTCTTGCCTCTCTCATCAATGTTCTTCTCAGTGTCTCCCTGGGTCTTCCTCTTTTTCTTTTACCTGTTGTTTCCCATATGAGGGCTTGCTTTGCTATTCGATTATTATCTCTTCTCATCACATGTCCAACGTATGACCATCGTCTTTTCTTTATTACTGAAGATATTAGTGGTTGATTGGCGATTTCTCTAATTTCCTCGTTTGTTTTGAATTCGTTCCATTCTATACCAAGTATTTTCCTTAGACATTTATTTTCGAATGTCTTCAACTTTGTTTCTATATCTCTTGTTGTTTTCCAGCTTTCACACGCATACGTAAGGGTTGATAGTACATTTGATTTGAATTTGAAATTCACATGTACATTGTGCAAAATTATCTATGCCATATGTAAGCAATGTAGGATGACCTACATTGGCGAATCAGGACACTGTCTTGGGAACAGATGTCGGGAACATCTGTATGACATCACTCGAGATGCAGACACACCAATAGCATCTCACTTAAACTCTAAGGGCCATCTGGGTAAGGCAGATGTCCAAATTACCGACCTGTTGTCATGTTCTTCTGACAGCCACAGCCAATTCACTTTAGAGAATAATCTGATCACCTGTATGGGTTGCCTCACCCCACGAGGCATCAATGTATCATTTTCTCACAGGTAATCTAGTACCCCTCTCTCTTCCCCCACTCCTCCCCTCTCCCCCTTTTCCATCTTTCACTCCCATCTCCCTTCCGTCCCCCCCCCCATTTTCTCTTCTCCCCAGCTCCTGTTTTGCCCCCCTACACCCTGATGTAATCTCCTTGGGCGATATTCGATAATCCCCCTATTATGCCTCATTTATAACCATATTGTCTGAGTAAACTGGGTTGTTTGCTCTTTTTCACTCCATATCTACACTTCCCTGTCTCTAGTGATTACCTGTGTCATGCTTGACTGTCTATCAATTTCTACTGCATAGTTATCGCGTCTGACTTCTTGTCTAATCTTGATTTTTAGCTTACTAATTTCAAAATATTATCTATTTTTGATCCTCCGATATGTAGCCCATCTCTCTTTTGTTTCATCATTTCCTCTCTTATCCCTCTGTTTATTACTCATTGATTTACTGGTAATGCTCATTCTAGCTGCAGTAATCTTTATTTTGTTGTTTGTTTGTGTTGTTCTCATTTTATCAGGAAGGCCACATGTAGGATGGAACGTCAATATTTTGTTGTGTTCCTTTTTTGCAAAGGTGCCATCACACCTTACAGAAGTGCACGCTACATCCCCCTACTTGCTCCTGCTACCAGCTTTATTGCAGCACTGGAATTATTTGCCAGTGCCCTCTTCTTTGTTTCTATTGAGATAGCAGGGCACTTTCAAATTGGTGAAACTTTGTATGTAGCTTTGTTAGCACTTTGAATCCTTGATTCAATCTCTCTGTTTATCCTTCCATCCTCTGTAAAAACACCACAAAGATATTTGAATTCTTGTATTTGCTTTAATTTGTAATTGTCTATTGAAATGTTAATGCTTCTTGGTATTCTACTTTATATTCATGGTTTCAGTTTTGTCTACAATTATCTTCGTATCGTGCTGAAAGCAGTTTCTTTGCAGAAAATTTATATGTCATTGTAGATGTTCTTCTGTTTATTTTTGTCGCCATTTTGTATTGAAAGTTTGTAATGACTATCATTTTAGTTTCGCTTGATAAATCCAAAGAACTTCACACAATCCTATTAACACATTCACGAATATACAATCCACAGATGATTACTAGTTGAAAATAAATTCTATACTAAGAGCATAGGGTATAAATTTTGAAACTCATTTTATAACCTAACAAAAAACACGTCAGGCCTGTCACGTCTATTTCTGCTGGTTATTAATCATCATATGTCACTAGCCTTCCTAAGTACTTTTTTTTACCCACTTGTTTTAACTGTCTGCCATCTATCATTATATTGCTGTTCTGCTTTTCTTTTGTGATGCTCATGGCTGCTGTTTTGTTGGTGTTGATTTTCATGTCGTACTGGTGATAAGTCTACTAAAGTTTCTTGTAGGTTTTCTATTTTCCCATGTCACGGTGCCTGAGCGATTAGAAGCTTGTTAGTTTCTTCTGTCTCACTTGAATTAGCTGACTTACTTATGTAGTACATGTATGTAATAAACAACAGGGATGTTAGTATACAACAACTGTCTGTAATCAGAGCTGTCTTTCCTAGAAAAACAGTATTACAGACTAATGATCCAACCCTATACTACTTTGTACCAAGTTTTCCCTCCTTTAAGATGAATCGACTATTATGCCCTTCCTTCAGTGGTTCTTGTTTGTTGATTTTCTCCTCAGCGTTTGCTTAACCTGGTTGTACTTTTTGATTGCACATTTGATGTTAATTCCTGTACTTCATTTGCACTTCTACTATCCCAGATGTCTTGCCTGACAGCACCAGCTAGATTGTACATGAGGTAACCACCCATTTTGTGTGTAATAAATCTTACAGGTTCTTTCTGCAATTTGAATTTGTAAAAAGTGTAGGCTTTCTTTGTTATAACAAAATTGAGGCTTGATCTGATATTTGCTGATAATATCTTTAAGTTATAGGAATTTATGTTATAAAACAGCTCATTATCTTTCGCGAAAAAAAAATTGTGCTCTTGGTTACCTTTTGACATGTCAGTTGAAGGATTAAGCTTGTAAACATGAGGCATATATTCTTGATCTAGTTTATGTTTATGGTGGCCTTTGAAATGTTTGCATCTGATACAAAATTATTTTCTTTCTTTAAATGAAATCATAATGAGAATGGTAGTTGTGAAAAACAAGCTTTTTACAGGACAAATATCTGCAGACAAATATGTCATGGAAGCAGTCAAAGGGATGGTATAACAAATTTTATCCAGCATCTCCAATACACAATGATACTGTATAGGAGTTGCTATTTTCTTCAACCTCAAACATCACTAGTGATAACTTTCCGTTTCTTTACAAAGATTGTGTGAGCGTTTACTTAGCCTTATTTTTATATGCTTGTGTTTGCTTATTTTTTTTTTTTTTTTAATAATTATTTCTGAGCTGTAACTGAATGCAAAACAAAGTCCTATTTGATGTTTCAAAGGGACTGTGTGGCCTAGAGGTAAGATGGTGGCCTGGAACATCCGGAGTTCGAATCTTGCAAAAGGTGGTGGGTAGCTTTCTATTCACTTCAAATCTGGGTTTATTCATCGCCTTTGGGCCCCCCCCCCCAGTGTTCTTTGAGTTGTGTGATCCCATGTCTGGCCCTCTTTTAAAATGGCATAAAAACAGGATCTCTCATGTGTACTCGTACATGTTAAAGAAACCTTGGCAGTTAAAAGTTGAAAAGAGTAGGCCAAAAATGGTTGCTGCCTGGCAAAAATTGTTAAGCAAATCTACCCATACCAAAGACGGATGTGTCAAGGTTAATATCGGGGCTTTGCCGTAAACTAGTAACACATCCACACCCGCTTAATGGCTGAACATTAAGAAGAGGAGATGGTTTAAAATAAAGGGTAACTGTCATGACTTGTGGTGTATTGGAAATAAGGTGCTGATATGGCCATCACACATTTATAGATGATGTAGTTAGTGTCATACCAGAAAACATACTTTACCAGAGAAAGCTTCTGGTGCCCATTTCCAAGTACAGGGCGAACTCAAAAATCATGTCGGGTGGATGAAAATATGTCAAAGGTGGGAGCTGAATACGGATGAGTGCATTAATCACTTCAGCAGATAAGCTTCATTTCTTTGTAAAAATGAGCACGAGAAGCTTCAGCAAAATGCAGTTTAAAGAGCAAGAAAAACTGGAATTTGTAGATAGGAAAATGATAGCACATTATAGAGTGTACCTTCTTTTTTTTCAATAGGGCCGACCTCTGAAACCATGTTGATTGCGTAAAAAACTGGTGGTGCTTCAGTACCTTTTTGTAGTTGAGACGATACCTGCACTCATCCGTTCAAACAAAAGTTTACTTCATGTTCTTCAAAATAATAACTACATAAACTTAATGTGCATTTAAATTTAATAACAACACATATAAAAAAGAAGTGCTAATGTGAAAATCTTTTTCAATAACTTAATGGCAACCTCACAACACCATTACAAGTTGGTCATTATCACCAATGGCAACCTCACAACACCATTACCAGTTGGTCATTATCACCAATGGCAACCTCACAACACCATTACCAGTTGGTCATTATCACCAAAAGAAACAAAATCAGAATGAGGTTGATCTTTGTGATAACCATGCAATGTGAAAAAAAAACAATCTGACTGGTAATACAATATATTCATATACCATTAGTTAGTTAATCTTGTCTAAAACACTAGGAACCATGTCCTTAAAACTTTTACTTTAAATAAATAGAAATAACAGAAGAACAACAATGGTTAGTGAACTGGTCTACCGAAGACACACAAGATTTGATTTATCCTTCCAAACAACCATCCAGCTTCTAAATCTACCTAGTTTTAAAAACAAAATGTGCACTGGAGGTTTTTATGGGGCATAGAAAGATAGTCTGGCATAGTGCTGACGACAGCATCAAAAGTATGAGGATGGTCAGAGAAGTATATTTCCTAAAAGCCACTGATTCAAGGTAGGATTTTCTCTACACTCTTCCTTTCATATAAGCTGAAATGATAAGTTTAAATAAGGAATGTTGTATGTGATTTTGAGAACTGATTGATTGATAGTTAGTTTGTTAAGTATAATAAGAGACATCACAACTCTATTAGATATGACTACAGTTGATGAGTCTACTCCCCTCAGACTGCTTGCATTGACAAGTGAAAATCAACCCTAGATTACGATACCTATTCGTGGGTCATAGACCACTTAAATGTAACATTTGGAGTTCGGAAAATAAGATTTTCTTTGAAATTTTGCTAGACATCTGTGTGTTTACTCTAACAGAGATATGGGAATTGGATGCTCTAATCATCTCCTGGCTTAAGTTCGATTTATGGCCTGAAATTCAACCGTAGGGTGCCATAGGATGAGAGCTGGGTAGGCACATAGGTGCTCTGTTGTTCCCAGTAGATGATATAAGGTTTGCATTATTGTTGCTCGCTGATTACATGCACTTTTACACAATATTTTAACTTGACCCACTCCACTCATACCCATTAAAACTCTCAAATTCTGAGAGCAGTCAATCATAATCAACATAACAAACTTTTCCACACAAAAAATATGTATAAACTGTTTGGGTAAGTTAATTATGGTAGGTAGGTAGTTTCTATCTATTATCCTGTCGAGCCGAAGACGGCACATAGGGCAGAACCACAATCTCAAAAACAGAAACCTTGTGTGCCAAAATGGCACATATTGCAGAGATCACTGCTTCTAAAATCTATGGCTCTGTTTCCATAACAATGCTTTTTACAATGACAGCTTGTCAAGTCATCGATCACCTCCTTAGTTGCCTCTTACAACATGCCTGGAAGGTCACAGTGTCACCATTCTTTACTCCCTCATAATGAGGCCCCGGCAACACACGGGAAGGTAGTTTAGGGTAAGTTAATTATGGTAGGAAGGTAGGTAGGTTAACCATAGATTTTAGAAGCAGTGATCTCTGCAATATGTGCCATTTTGGCACGCAAGGTTTCTGTTTTTAAGATTGTGGTTCTGCACTATGTGCCGTCTTCGGCTCGAAAGGACAATAGATAGATAGATAGGTAGGTTAGGGTAAGTTAATTATGGTAGGTAGGTAGGTTAGGGTAAGTTAATTATGGTAGGTAGGTAGGTTAGGGTAAGTTAATTATGGTAGGTAGATAGGTTAGGGTAAGTTAATTATGGTAGGTAGGTAGTTTAGGGTAAGTTAATTATGGTAGGTAGGGTAGTTTAAACTAAAACTAAAAATTAAAAGAGAACTACTAAACACAATTCAAACAAGATAAATTACATTTTTGGGACATGTTAAAAGACACAGCAGCCTACTAAAAGTAATCTTGTAAAGGAAAATATAAGATAAAAGAGGCAGACCAAGACTAACATGGATGAGTAACATCAAAAGATGGACAAGTCAGCCTATGACAACCTGTACCATCAAAACAAGAGACAGAGTGGAATGGCGTTCCATTGTAGCCAACCTTCAAGGTGCAGACAGCACTCTATAATGAGTGTAATGTAGTGTAGTGTAGAGTAAGGTAGGTATGGTAGAGTGGATTATGAAGGGTGGGGGAGGGTAGTTATGTTGGGTAAGGAAAATTACATAACATAGGTTAAGGTAGGGAGGTTATGTAGGATAAGGTAAATAATCCAGATACCAAATATATATAAATTTAGACTACTATACAGGAAAAAATGTATTTTAGGTAAAATTGGCCATACACATAGACTTCTACAAAGTAAAGAATTAAAATAAAACATGCCATAATTCCGGTTAATACAGAACAAGAAATATATTTTTGTTTAAAAAAAAAAAAGTGCTATATATTTATACCACTATTAAAGAGATATAACATGTTTGGTAAAAATGGCATTTCCACTGACTAGTGTAAAGGAAAGAATGCATTTTTACAAGGTATGTTCAAATGAAACCCATCCAAGCTGCGCAGAGTGGACACATGTAGGAAAAAGGTGATCTCCCACATGATATAATAAGCACATTCCAATGGCAAATTGTGTATGTATTCATTCACTATGAAGTATTCATTGGTTTTGGTGCAGGCAGTTGGAAAATGGCTAGTGTGATATGGAATCCATCCAAGGTTGATCAGTGAGCTGTGATTTAGTTTCTACAGTGAATGGGCATGAAGAGACTCAGCATGGTGTTAAGCATGGCACAATGCTTGTGAAACACATTGTGAACATTGTGCAGGAAGCGTTAGCAAAGAAATGACGAGAGGTTCTGCGACATCCAACTTACAGCCCCGATCTGTTACCATGTGACTTTCATTTGTTCAGACCACTTTAAAAATCTCTAAGGAGATACCATGGCCTTGGTGGCAGAATGGTTCAATGATAGTCATTCTGTACCCAAGGAGGTTGCGTGTCTAAATGCCTATGGCAAATTTTTCTAAAAGGAGAGTCCTGGTGAGTATTTGCTTAATAACAACTGATTTATTTAATTCTGCCACACCTGCCTTATCATATGTTTGTAATAAAGCCAATGGGATGGGTTTTATTTTATCATGCCTCATATATTAACAAAAAGACCATGCCCCTAGACTACTATAAAGGAAGGAATTAATTTTTCTTTTAAAATATAACAAAGCATATACCTCCAAAAGCCACATGCCAGATTTGGATGTTGGGTTCTTGTATGCATAGACAACCCATCCTCCAATGGAAGCCAGCAGGCCACCAATGATCATAAGTAAGATGATTACCACAGCTACTGGAAATTCATCCTTCCTGTTGCACTTGCCACCCTGAAGATGTTAAAAAGATTATGTTACTTTTACTTCAAATCATACTCTACAATGAATGAAACTCATCTGTCATTAATGTTTTGTTTGTTGGACTAGACTGCTTGTTTATGCCTGATTGTGATCATTTAACTCTCTCTCTCTCTCTCTCTCTCTCATATATATATATATATATAGGGCCTTTATATATACACAAAATTCTAGCTTTGCAGTTTACAAAGTGGCAAGAATGTTTCATGTCATCTTTTACCTATCACTGCAAAATACCATTTGCTCTAAGTTGTGTTCTATTCTCTCAGTACAAGCTTCACCACAGTCATGTATATTTATGACTATAACCTATAACTTCCTTAACCTATTGCTCTGTTGAACAAAATATGGTAAACCGATTACTGCATTTGTATAGTAGTCATGAGTAAATTCATTCTGTTCACCTTGAAAAGTCATTGACTGATACACTTATAGGGCTCTGGTACCATAGAGAATGTTCTGGTCTGTTAAAAGTACTGAATTGTTTAATGAAATTAAGAAAGGGTTAAAAATAGACTGATATTTATGGAAATAGATGTGGAAATGTCAAAGAATTAGGAAGAAAGAACACAACAAATATACACAGATATAACATCACTGAATGTGCATTGAATGTTCATAACAGAAAATGAGATAGGACCTCCAATGACTATAACCATATATATATATATATATATATATATATATATATATATATATACACACACACACACACACACATAAGAATGGCCTGAAAAGCAAACATACCATAATAAATGACATTTTGAGAGCATACATATAATACTTCACTATAACTATAAAATATATAACTTCACTGGTAGGATGAATTGTTTTTTACGTGCATCCTAGTGTAGTCATTTATAATATTATAATAGTAGTAGAGGCATCCACAAATATGTTAGCTCTAGAAAGTAGCCAACATACAATACATGTACAGGGTGTTTTTTAAAGTCGCAGTGCAGTGAATTTCTACTCTCGGAAGAAAAAAACGTCACCAGAAATGCGGTTAACTAATGCGTCACACAAATTGTAAAATAAATGGTATTATTCAAATATACTTGACTGCTATCGGCGAGCTTATAATGGGTAATGTTGGTATTAACACAATAAAGTTGTGCCTAAAGCATATGTTGAAAATGTCCACCACGGGCCTCAAGACATGTCGTGATTCGTCTTTCCATATTTGCGAAAACCTTCAGAATAATGTCTGGTGATATTTGTTTAATCTTGTCTACTATTTCAGTCTTTAGGTCATTAATTGTCTGTGGATTATTTTCATAAACTTTCCCCTTCAATGCCCCCCACAGATAATAATCTGGGGGTGTTAGATCTGGTGAACGAGCAGGTCAGATTCCACGTGAAATAATGCGATTTGCAAATATGCTTTCTAAATAATTGAGTGTTGTTGTGGCTGTGTGTGCTGTTGCCCCATCCTGCTGAAACCAGGATTCCATAATTTCCCGTTCTGTAAGGTGTGCTATGAACGGTTCCAGAATTAAAGTACGGTAACGTTCTGCATTTATTGTTTCATTAAAAAATATAGGTCCTATTATCCGCATACGACTTATAGCGCACCACACTCCGACTTTTTTATCGTAAAGCGGCACTTGATGAAATTCTCACTGCTCCACAGCCGATTGTTCTGACTGTTCACATAACCGGATAAATGAAACCAGGCCTCATCAGTGAAAAAAGTGACGTCAAGGATGGCAGCGCCATGTTCATAAATAAAATTCTGAAACCACATGCAGTAGTTTAAACGGGATTCATAATCTCTTTCTTGGAGTTGAGACACTTCAGTTAATTTGTATGGACGATAGTGTAGTTCACTTCTTAAAACCTTGTGAACAGAACTCTTAGATATTTGCACCTGTTGAGACAAGTGGTTTAAAGATGCATTTGGACTCATTGTAATTCTGTCTTGGAGTTCCATAATTTGGTCTTGTGAAATTGAAGGTCTTCCAGATCGGTATGCATCTACCACACTACCGGTTTCACGAAACTTTTTGATCAATTTTGTAACAGAATTTCGGTGAGGGACTTGTGAGTCTGGAAATTTCCTCACGAATTGTCTAATGACCTCATCCGTATATTTACCGCCATTACGAAAGACATGCTCAACCAGAAATACCCTGTTTTCAATCGTCAACACCATTTCCTTCAAGCAATGAGACAGTGAAAATAGCGTAGTGCCCGTCCTTTACGTAAATAAAACCTTAAAGGAAGCAGCGGTTTGTTCATAATGTGGTTTACAAAATTGTGGTACGTAGATGATGATTACGTCATTTACTGAATATTAGAAATATTCACTGCACTGCGACTTTAAAAACACCCTGTATATAAGTTTGTCAACTTTGTTGCGGGATCTTCTGGCATGATAGTGGTGGAAGCTGCCCATGTCATTTGGGGTCGATCGAAGCAGTTGCACAAGCTGCGATAAACCTCTATATTGTTTGATAGAGACACTAAGGCCTACACCTACACTGAACTGCTCAACCTCAAGGCATATGGGTAGGATGTAGTCATCTAAAGAAGAAGAGTGCATCAGCCATGTGGGCAAGTGGCTTAGAACAGCTCTGAGGAATTTTGTCACTGACTACAAGGAGATAGGTATCACTTTAGGAGGATGTGGCCATGGTCACCTTATGCAGAATGTCATCTGCAAGCTGACCATTTATTACAGCAGAGCAATTGGGACACAGCACAGTAGAGATGAAGAAAGGTGTGCTGGTCTCTCTCATCCATGACTACTCACTGACCAGCAGCCCTCAGTATCGCTTACCAGGTAAACAATCCTGGTGGTTTTATCTACAGGCTATTTCTGAGGAGATGGTACCTGGTACCCATTCCAAGATGGTGCACACCCCTCTCATTCGTGCCAAGCTCCATAATTACCTCAAGCCAGTCTATGACAAGCTAACTGAGGACTGTCTGCGAAGCAGTCATTGCACAATCTCATGTGGAATCTGTGTTCAAAAGATAAGCACACTTCGCATCACCAGGTGAAATTTGCGATTCTGACAGGCATCCAGGAGAAGTTCAACTCTAGCCCAATTGCTGCTCAAGACACAATTGCCTTTTTTGGTTTTACCAAAGGTTTTCCTATGGAAAGACTGGGAGTATGCAGGGAAAGAAAGAGAGAGAGGGGAAGTGAAAAATACCAGAGGGACCAGGTCAACAAACGTCGCAATATTGTGTTTGTAGCCTAACTGAGGCAACAGGAGGAACTTATGAGACTGGAAGGTGCCCAGAATATGCCACAGGCCACTTTTGATTTTGTATTTTTTGTTTGTATTTGTAGTCTGTTGTTTTTAAAACTGTAAATTAAAAATGTACTATATTTTGAGTCGAAGTATGTTGGTAATATTTTTAAAAAATGTTTTTCTCAGTTTCCTATTTTCGTTAATTGTTCAAAACTTTTTCAATGGTATCTCAGTAACTACCTGTTCAAATCTCATGAAACTTGGAACATTTATACTCTAGTATATTGTGAATTTTAATACAGAAGCATTTGCTGATAATGCTTATGAAATTTTTGTTCAAGGGTTATTACTAAGCCACCACCCTTGATTTGCGACCAAACTAACAAAAAAATAAAATAAATCAAACCTTTTAGCACAAATTTTCTTCAGTAGCTTTATGAATCCCTACAAGTTTAAGTCTATCTGGATCACTAACCAGCACATTGGTTCAATAACAATGCTCATATCTGACCACTAACCAACACATCAGCTCTGAGGAGTGTAGTTGAATGTTTGTTTCGATTTAGCTGATTTTCATTTTTATTTCAACCAATATTTGATTTCCGGATTTAGAAAAGATCTCACTAGTACTTCTTGCAGATACCAGCATGGTCTGAGCATTGCACGGTAGAAAATTTTTAATTTGCCTTGTATCGCTAAATACATATATATTTGTTGTTTATTATTTCTAAAATTTCTGTCAAATAATTGCTACACCCACTGCTAGAACTTCTTGCAGTCAACCAAAACGATACAGTGAAGAACAAGCTAGATCTATGTTTGCAACCTTGTTATTGAGTGATTCAATATAGAGGATTCAGACTCAGACTAATAAAAAAATAATAATAAACTTGACTTGTAAATACTATTGTTGTGACGTCACATAAATGTGTCATATTTTTCATTCTGGGGTCTTTCACAATAATGTGCATAATTTTGTTATTTCTGAACATAAATTAATCAAATTAATTGTATCTTGAAGGAATTTGGATTATGTTGCATAATATTTCAAGTCAAATGAATAGCAACACTTCTAACCATGGAAAAGGTAAGTGAATTACAATATTTTGAATGAAAAATTATCTACTTAAATATTTTATATTTTAAAAAATATATTTATTCCTTCAAATAATCACATACCATAAAAATATTGCTATTTTCATTTTATGTATCCATTTTCCTTTCCAGGGATGTATTACACATACCACATTTATCTAAATTATTGTGTGAAGAAGTGAAATGAAAAAATATATGGAAAACTTTTTGAAACATGAAAATTAATCTTATACAAACTTAAAAAGAACGTGTTCCTGATGTTGTCCTGAAAGAAATAAGCCTGGAAAATTATATGCCTCTGTGATGCTTACTTAATGTAGTAACATAATTCTCTAGAATTTCAATATGGCGCTGTTTGTCTTGATTTCCATGGCAATGAGATGATTTTAACAGGTAGATGATTTTTTTCATTCACAGTCCATAGTATATTCATTTCATATCCAAATAAATTGCTTTGGTTATGTAAATTGCATTAAAATAATGTATGCGACATAATGAGAAATCTAAGCACCATTAAAACAACAATCATTAAACTAATTCTAAGCCAAAGATGTAATTTTAAGCTAATCTTGAAATAACAACACTGGAAAGGATAGTGCAGCTTATAGGATCATATAGAACAATGTGCAGGGATAGAAGCAAAGATTAAATTATAATTAATTATATCTATGCTCAGAAGCGTAACTTCTCAATTAGATCATCTTGAGGAAAAAGAACAGTTATTGTACATAATTATTATGGGAGTTAAACACTCTTGAGAAATAGTGTATATACATAATTATTATGGGAGTTAAACATTCTTGATAAATAGTGTATATACATAATTATTATGGAAGTTAAACATTCTTGAAAAATAGTGTATATACATAATTATTATGGAAGTTAAACATTCTTGAGAATAGTGTATATACATAATTATTATGGGAGTTAAACATTCTTGAGAAATAGTGTATATACATAATTATTATGGGAGTTAAACACTCTTGAGAAATAGTGTATATACATAGTTATTAAGTTAGTTAAACTCTCTTGAAAAACAGTGTAAATAGTTATTAAGGTAATTAACTCTCTTATGGAATAATTTGTACATAATTATAAAAATAGTCTACATTTTTTGCTGGATTGCACATTATTATTATTATGTGACCATTATTACAAGGCAGCTTATTTCTTTTGAAGATTAATACATAGTTATTAAAGTAGCTTATTTCTTTGTGTAGTAGCATTTGCAACACAGAGTTTGCATTATTTTGAGGAAATGTGTTATCAATTCTCAATTAACATATAAAATCGATACTAGTATACCAAGATTAATGTTCTACATTCAGTAAGTGTCTAGACATCATGATCCTATTCTAAAACATTTGATTTTGTGATAAAGTAGTACTAGCAGTAGTGGGATCTTGTCAGTCTCAACCGACAATGGATTTAGTAAATATCTTGTAATAAAGTGTTTTTAACAAATTAATGCCACCAGCCCTATGAGTCCTTGTATAATTCAAAGTAATGACTGAAGTTAAGTACACAATTGTTGCTGTTAAATACATTCTTGAATAAACAAAAAAGTTGAGCAACAAAACAATTGCATTCCTGTGAACAAGAATAATAGATTAGCAATTTAATAACATATTTCTCTTCTAGTTATTTCTTACAAAAATAGAACTATTCTGTACACAAGGTCAGCAGGTGCTTATATCTTTCAACAGTTAGCATTGTGCAGGTATGCCAATGATATAGTAAAGTAAAGCTACGACCTTCGGCAAACTCACAAAAAGGGCATGGAACAACACGAAACTAACTCGAAAGACTAAACTCCTAATATATCAAACATGTGTGCTTAGCACACTATTATATGGATCCGAAACCTGGACAACATACTCAAACCAGGAAAAAAGACTAAATGTCTTCCACATGCAATGTCTCCGCAAAATAATGCACATCAAATGGCAGGACAAAATAACCAACTTAACTGTCCTGCAATGTGCTAAGACCCTAACAATCATGTCGATGCTCAGAAGTCGAAGGCTAAGATGGCTGGGGCATGTCCAACGGATGGAAGAAAAACGCATTCCTAGGCAAATACTATATGGCGAGCTAAAACACGGAAAACGACAAATCGGCAGACCTAAACTACGATATAGAGATATCTGCAAATCATCTCTGAAAGACTTCTCCATCTGTGAAAACGACTGGCAACATCTGGCAAGTGATCGCACATCATGGAGAGCACGTATAAGGAACGGTATAACAACATTTGAGACTGTGCTAAGACAGGACTTAGAAGAGAAGAGACTCATAAAAAAGGATGGTAAACCCTGTGGACCAGCGAGCCTGACCTGTTCATTATGTGACCGCGTGTGTTTGTCAAACATTGGTAGAATTAGCCATGAGAGAAGCTGTTCGGCAAATACAATACCTCAAAAAAATACGCAATAGCCTCCACCAGACCGTCTGACAAGACGAAAAGGGCCATATATATATAGTAAAGTAAAGTACCCCCGTCACGCCAAGTGGCGTATAGGGAAATATGGTGTTTGTGACCCTATATTTTACAGACCTTCAGCACATGATTTTTGGGGTAATGTGGTCAGTATTGCGCCCATGCTGCTTTACTTTCCCAGAAAAAAATCCGGTACCCATTTAAGGCTGGGTGAACCCGAAAGCCGTCGGTTGGGATCGAACCCTACCACTTGTCCGTGGTAGTCCAGTTCACTAACCACTGAGCTATCGTGGTCAATGATATATGTAGATTATTTTACCACATCCTGACTTGAGGGAGAATTATATCTCATGTTATCTCAAAAAAATTAGGAACATTACGCAAAAATACCACAATTAAAATGGGCATGTTTTCTATGGCATCATACCAGATTGAAGAGCTCATCCTTAAATAATCAATTGGTTCAGCAAGGAGACAAAATAAAGAATGTAGACTCTTGGTGGCAAATGGTGTATGTAAATTCTTTATTGCGAATGGTTCATACAAATTCTTTGCTGAAAATTATTTGTGTAAATCTTTAACTGTAAATGGTTCATGTATATCTTTTATTGTAATTGGTTCATGTATATCTTTTATTACTATTGGTTCATGTATATCTTTTATTGCTATTGGTTCATGTAAAGCATTTATTGCAAAATGGTTCAAGTAGATTGTTTGTTGAAAGTGGTTCTTGTAAATTTTCTACTGAAAGTGGCTCAAGTAAATTGTTTGTTGAAAACAGTTGTTGCAAGTCTTTTACTGCAAATGGTCCATGCAAATCTTTGGTCATAAATGGTTCATACATATACTTTAATGCAAATTGTTCATGTAAATTCTTTATAGCAAATAGTTCATGGAATCCTTTATAGCAAATCGTTCATATAAATTGTTTGTTGAAAGTGGTTCATGTAAATTTTCTGCTGAAAGAGATTCAAGCAAACTGTTTGTTGAAAACAGTTCTTGTAAATCCTTTACTACTTTGGGGGCCTCGGTAGCCTAGTTGGGAAAACCACCCTACTGGACTACCGACGTTCGGACAACCCGTGTTCGATTCCCGCTGGAAGCAGTGTGAATTGTACTCGTGGTTGGAAAAAAAAAAATACCCCCACGGTCGACCCAGCCGTTGGCAGAAATGGGTACCAGGGTATTATCCTGGGAAGGTGAGGAATGTCGCTTCGCATCTGAGTTTTGATGCTTGAGGCTACACTATACAGAAATATCCGAACATTTCCGGATAGGCGGCCGAGCACATATGGGTGTAAACTCGCGTGCTAAGACGCCGGTTCAAGTCTCGTACTTTACCTTTACCTTTACTACAAATGGTTTATGCAAATTCCTACTTTTTGCAATGATTTATGTAAATCCTCTGTAGCAAATAATTCATTAAGAAAAATGTCACAACTGAGAATTGAATCCAAAACCTTCTGATCAGTAATGGCAGCACTAACCACTCAACCACCATGACCTCAGCTACTGCTTGAAAGTCATTGAAAATCATTCTAAAGAGTGGACCACTCCATCTGGTGCTTTCCTTAAGAAGGATATGTATATTTTACTACACAACTACATTAACACTACATAATGGATGTCCAGTGACTTACAATGTCATTGAAGTATGAAGTACTTGTAGCTTCCAGTACAAAGCACGACCATTTCAAGGTGAGAGTTTAAAGCTCTTCTTTACTGACTTATATCTGGCAAGATATTTTTCTGGGAAGTAAAGGCGGCCTGGCGTGATACCGACCATATCACCCAAAAATGTGCCGTGGTCATAGAAAAATATGGTCACTAACACCATATTCCCCATATGCCTAGTAAGGCGTGAAGGGAACCTTTACTTTACTTTTACTATATTTGGCAACAACTATGTGAGCTAAGTACCCATTCCTTTTTCAGCTGGGCTGAGGGGTGAGTGTCTAGCAACGTTTGAACAAACCTCTATATTGCCAAGCTCAATGAAAAAATTGAATGACATAGAAAAAAAGTGAATATTTCTGCTTCTTGGGAATCGATGAAGAAAGTAAAGCAATTCCGGGAGTCCATTAAGAAATGGCAGCAGCCACATTACCATAGTGGTTATTTTGCCACCAGATTTGAACTCCCTACTTACCAAACATCTGTCTTTGGAGGAGACATTTTGAATAGGGTCTGTAACAGGCTTTAATGGTGTAGGTAGTGATGAGCATTCACTGGCATCCTTAGTGTGCTACAATTGAAAGAGAAAATGAACTATGCAAAAGACTAGGATGACTACAAAAGGTTTCAACATCAACATATGTAGATGGTATATGTTAGGTAGCTAACTATACCAGAATGGGGCATGCATTGTCAAGTCATTCAATTATATTTTATTGCAATTATATTTGGTTATTATTACTTATTTATAAATGTTACTTCAGCTATTTAAAAAAAAGGGAAAACATTATACAGTATTTATTCCATATATATTGTGTGTTAGCTTTATAAGACCAAAGAAAAAAAAAGGGGGGGGGGAGAGTGTGGGGGTGTTGTATTTCTGTAGAGCCAAAGAATAAAGACTGCATGTCAGTGCAGTTATCATGTGATGTTCAGGTTAAATTTTATAAATTAGCACCAATTAAATTTCAATTTAAAGTGCAACAAATATTTTGCCAAATTCCTCCAATTTAGGTTTACAAAAATGTTTGGGGAAAGGAAAGCTGACAGTAAACTTGTAAAGCACTTATATATAAAGCACAAGGTGGAGTTAATAAAATTACTCAAAGGCTCATCTATTAGAAGACAACATAAAACGTTGATTTAGAAATGTAGAAATAATTCTGAATCATAACATAGCACAAATTAATTTATAATTAACAGAGCTGACATTATTGCAATCAGAGCAACTCTGACAATTCTTAAGTAATGTCAACAGTCAGTCAAATTTATTTATAAATGCTAGTTTAAAGACTTTATGGATGAATGGTTAGTGCACTCAATACTGATCATAAAGGTCTGGGCTCAATACCTAGATGTGACAAATTTTTATCAGAACAATATGGTTTCATATAGTTTAACCAGCTTTTGAAAATGGGTACCAGAGAATTTCTTCTAGGAGAGTAAAGTAGTTTATCATGATGTATCACCCATAAAATGTGCTTTTTAATCATTAAAAACCATCTACTCACCATTACACCTTAACCCTTAGTAGACAATCAGCCATGTATCATTAGAACAATCTGCCTCTAACTGTGGCCGGAGTGTTTGTTCCATTAAAAATAGCCATTGTTTCAATTTAAACAAATCCATATTTTTAAATTCACTAGATGGTCATTTCTGCTTGCCAGTCCTAGAAAGTATGGTGAAGTGTTCTGTCATTTTTTTTACTAATTTTTTTTGCGAAAATGTAACTGAAATTCTCCTATATCTGATCGTTTTGTGTTGATCTGTGTACATTTTATATGGTTTCTTTTCCAAATCCTGTAGTGTAAGATTTGTTATGTTTTAGATATGTTATTTGTGCTTTAAATTTATTCATTCATATGGATTCTCTTTGTTTACAGATGTAATTTCAAAATGAAAGTGGATTTTCAATTTGATGATAGTAGGATTTATTTACTTACAGAGATAAGTGAAACAATTTTCTGAATTTATTTATTTTCAATTTTTAACACCCTCTCACTGTGAATGGTAATAAATATGTTGTTTGTGCTTTAAAATGATTGAAATTAATATTAAAATGTGTATATTTAGATATGCTATGATAAGTCAGTAGATTTTGATGTTACTTTTGATTAGAAATATTTTAGTGGAAATTTAGTTTGCATGTTGTGGGGTTTTTTTTATTTGCTTACTCATAGCACATTTTTAATGTGATTTTTATAATACACACAGATGATAATATTGTAAATGAATAGATCAGCTTTTTCTGAACATTTTTAAATATGCTACTTGACCAAACAATGACAAACTACAGGTATATTGCTAAGTTTCTTAAAACTGTTATGTGTACAAAAAATGTGCTAAAACAGGAGTGTCAAAAGAGTGCTGCACTGCTCTTTACTCTCTGTCTACTAAAGGTTAAGGCATGAAGGATTCCTTACTTATAATAATGGTACCACATACCTCATTTTTTTTTTTTTTTTTGCGTTTGCCAGCTTTCAACTCTGGCGAAGTCCCTAGAGACTAGGAACAGAATTTTGCATGTTAATTCATTTTTCCCTGGCAGCTGTGTGCACAGGGGTCCCTCTTTGCACAGGCAGATAACTCCATCTTCAGATGTATACCTCCTGGTTAAATATATTTATAATCTGTTCTCTCTTACTTGTATTGTGCTTAATTCTAAATTCCTACATTTTCAGGACTGTAGTTTCATCAATTTCATATACATGACAATTATGAGTAAATTACCAAAATTTTTCTCTCTTTTTTGTCAGCAGCATTCTAATATTAGCAATAAATATACTTATTATTTTGGTTAGCATTATATGAGTTTAACAAAGAAAAAGGTTAAGAAAAAGGACGTCCTGTAATATATATTGTCATAAGGGAGTAAAGAATTAAACTTCATCATACCAGATCATAGCACTATGGTAAGATGGAATTTAACCTATATCATTTGATCACTAAGTCAACACATTGACTATATTATACTAATGACACTTTCAATTATATGAGTGAATGTTATATATATAGCCAACAAGTTGGGTTGAACATGAACCTCATAAAGACAGAATCTGTGATGATCGTTGATAAAATCTAAATCAGTCAAAATAGAGAACAAGGAGCTAACAAAAACAATATTCACATTCATGGTAAGCTTACTAACAAGAGATTGGGGCTCAGTGAGAGAATCAACAAAAGATGAAAATAGTCAAGGAGAGACAGCAAACAACGCTTCGAGCGAGCTGAATATACAGCTGGATTGACAGACTTTACGACGACAGTGTGAATAGACGTTTCACCTCCAGTAGCCACAGAACAATATGTTCAAATTTCAGGTCATAAATCTAACGTAACCCAGGAAATTATTACAGTATCCAATTCCAGTGTCTGCTTGGGCAAACACACAGCTGTGTAACAAAGGTTCAAAGAAAATACTATTTTTGGAATTCCAAATGTAAAGCTTAAGTGGTAGTAATTTTGACAACAGTATCGTAAAAATGTGAGCCACAGATAGAAATCGTAATCTAGGGTTAAAGATAATTCTCTGAAATGATGAAACAAAACCAAGGCTCACTGTTTCATACAACTACTTAAAGGTAATTCTCTGAAATGATGAAAAAAAACCAAGGCTCACTGTTTCATACAACTACTTAAAGGTAATTCTCTGAAATGATGAAACAAAACCAAGGCTCACTGTTTCGTACAACTACTTAAAGGTAATTCTCTGAAATGATGAAAAAAAACCAAGGCTCACTGTTTCATACAACTACTTAAAGGTAATTCTCTGAAATGATGAAACAAAACCAAGGCTCACTGTTTCGTACAACTACTTAAAGGTAATTCTCTGAAATGATGAAAAAAAACCAAGGCTCACTGTTTCATACAACTACTTAAAGGTAATTCTCTGAAATGATGAAACAAAACCAAGGCTCACTGTTTCATACAACTACTTAAAGATAATTCTCTGAAGTGATAAAAAAAAATTCAGTATATAATGAAAAAAATGTTGAACTGATATAAACCAAGAGGAAATGAAAAGGTGAAAACAGGGCCTGCTATGCAATGAAGTCAGAAGGGAGAGCAAAAGATATGCAGATCAAAGACAACCTTGCAGAGGACAGTTGGGGTAGAAATACACAGTGTGAGCCAAACATTGAACACAAGTGTAGGTTGATCATCAACCCAAGTGGAGAGATTTTGTTGTTTCCTTAAAAGATGTAGTCCACTGATTGCTTTGTCAGCGATATAATAAAACAACAAGCATACACCCAATGCTATAACTAAATATATACCACAATATCTTCATACTGACAGAAAATAATTAATAACTAGAGACTACACAATATATAACAAATCACATACATATTTTATATACAGTAAAGTCTCGATTATGCGGTACTCAATAATCCGGAATTCTCAATTTAACTGACTTTTTTTTTTTTTAATTATTATAGGGAGAAAGCTTGAATCATGTTTTGTTCAGTTAAATTAAATGCCTTTATCCGGAAATCGAAAACGCTACAACACGGTTTGTGCGCTGCGCTTACTTCTACAGGCTCTATCATTACACAATATTGCGTTTACAATAGTGTATTTACAGTAATATACTTCAAATAGGAGCGAACATATTTTATTCAATCCAGACATTGTGTCTCCAAATATTCCAAGTAAAAGTGACAGACAGTCTATATCTTCACTTTTTCCCCCGACTAAATGTTTTTGTCGGGAAATCTTAGTCGTGCCAAAAACACTTATCTACATGATTTTACAAATTTGCTTAATTTTCTCATAGCCTGCTTTAGATCTAAAGTTGGTCATGAATTTGTCAAAAATATGGCGTTTGACAGTCTGACCGAACATTAGAAGCAGACGTATTGTTTGTGAAAATTGAAGAGCCCATAACTTTGATGCTTATAAATCAAAGGTTGAGCAGCCGGCGTGCAGTGACATAGAGATGGTGAGAAGAAAGGGGGAGGGGTTCAAAAATTACCGACTGGAAATTCAAAAAGAGTAAGATACAGAGTTTGACGTTAGTTTGTCTCAGACATTTGTGCAAGCTGAAATTCGTTCCATCAGTATAAATTATACATGATATGCTATAAACGCATGTGTGCATACTTTTTAACGGAATACATTTTTGTGTTAAATAATGGCCTCTGCGAGTGCAAACCACACCTCAATTTCCCGCAAAGGTAAACGCAAGCGAACTGTATTGACACTGAACCAGAAGATTGAAATCGCTAGTAGACTTGAAAAAGGCGTTAATCGCAACGTTTTGATGACTGAATTTGGCATAGCCTCTACAACATTATATGACATACGAAATCAAAAAGATGAGTTGTTTAAGTTTGCGTCGGAGTCTGAAAGCAGCAACAATATACACCAGAGACGAAGTATGAAACGGCCAAAATTTGAAAAACTCGACGACGTCCTTTATGTGTGGTTTTTAGAAAGAAGAAGAAAAGGAATGCCAATATCAGGACCCATGTTGATAGAGAAAGCTAGTGAATGTCACACGAATTTAAATATTTCTGAGCATTGAAATTTTTCAATCATGTTTTTTCATAAATTTTGAGTTTGGTTTTCTTACTCTCGATTATCCAGAAAATTCAATTATCCAGAATGGGTTCTTCCCCGAGCATTCCGGATAATCGAGACTTTACTGTATATATATATATATATATATATATATATATATATATAACAATAACACTGTAAAGATAAATAACTTTGAAACATTGTCTCTATTTTTAACGTTTAGCTACCTGTACAGTGATAATTTTCTTCTGTATTTTGATAAGTTTCACTTTCCTATTTTGTTTTTGCCTCTTCTATTTATTATAAAATTATCTATTATGTATTTACTGAACTGAACATCCCATGAAGTATAGCTATGGTTTGAAAATAATATCAATAAGCATTAATATATAATGAAATATAAAAACTTATTTTAAAATGCTAACTTGTACACAAACACTGCATGCAACAATACGTACAAAGCCTAAATATAGCCCATCTAACAATGCTACTTCCAATTAACTGATAAATTTAATTGAATGGAAAGCACGAAAAAAATATACAAATGGACTTATACTCAAAAACTTACAAAACGTTGGCAACCTTCTCTGTCCCAGTGCTGACGATACCAGTCAAGTCCATCTGAACATCGGCCAATAGTGTTGCACCATCGACAGTCAAACCTAACGCCAACATGGTTTACACAGGTATTACAATCTAATAGTCGGTTGCAAGCTGTAGAGATGAATACAATTTTTCATTTAACTTCAAATAGCCATTACTGTTATGTTAAGAAATTATTACACTTAAATATTTATCAAGACTAACATCAAGAAAGACCATAAAATCCAAAAGAAAAACTTTGAAGTCAAAATGGATGATATTTTACATTTTATAGATACAAGAAGAAAGAAAAAACTAGTCAAAAATGAATATAAATGATTAAATCAAGAAACAGAAAATAAATGTGACATAATGGAAGTCTGGCTAAACTTGAAATGCAAAGATTTCATAATACAACACAGGAATTAGTAGTTATTTGATAGATCATTCTCAAAGCACACTGTGAAACTCCATAAAAGCTCAGATCCCCTCATCAGTATATCTCTCAACATGTAGCAACTGATAACCTCAGTACTGTGTTGATTTACCAGTCTTTTTTGATTCCTCACAAATCTCTCTTGTCTGATATCAACCCTTTTTACACCATATTCTCGCAGTCTTAGTTTTACACCATATTCAAAGTTGTACTTTTACATTGGTTGCCAAAATCACTTATTCAACCTGCCTGCTTAAAAACATTTACAATCACAATCATATCAACTGTTCATTACCTCTAAGAATGGGTATGAGTGTCAGCAGAGTCCTGTACATCCATAAAAATGCAGCATGAAAGAGATGCATATACTATCCATAGACACAATTTATGAAATTACTGAAGGGAAACAAAACCAAACTCTGGCTGTTCAAAGTAAAAGAAAGGAGAATTGATGATGGAATGAGGAACCATGATGGAAAGTAATACAAATGCAACCTAATGATGATGAACAACTAGCATTATCATTTTCAATGCCAAAGTTTGTGGATTTGTTCAAAGCAATAACAATAGCAAGGATGAAGTTATACTTACCACTCAGTGGTTGAAAATATGTCACATTATTCCTGTTGCAATGTTACATAAAACTATAGGAGTTCCAGAATTTTTTAATCATGAAAAGGTGGAGTTGTGTAAAATAAAAATCTTAACCTGTACACTACATAGCTACTGCACCCAGAATGCAACCTTTAATCTCAGACCCTCATCTAACACCCTCCTACAGACTTCAGAGCATGTTTTATCTAGTCACGGATTGGTGTAAAATAAAAATCTTACCCTGAACATCACAGGGCAACAGTATTGGACATGCACCAATAATTTTATGTCCCCCAAATAAAACACTGAATCAGACATAAATAATGGGGCTTTACTTTTGCTAAACTATATTCTTCATCTCATTTTCAAATATTTATTTTGCCATCACTTTCTCTTATGTTACTTTAAAAACAATGTTTAGTATAACAACCTTCAACAATTTGATTCTTTTATTAAAAGGTAAAAGTATGAAATGTGAATCAATTACATAGCATTGAAACAATAACAGAAAGAACTGTGCCATCCTGCCACAAGTTGATCAGAAACTTCCATGCTGACATTCCTTGACCATCCCAGAGCATGACCTTTTTTCTAGTGGCTTATTTTAATATATTACAGTCCTTTCTATACATGTTGATTAAGCACAACCTAAACATTATTATCACTCAGTCAAGAAAATATTAACAGATTGAAAAAAATGTAAAGATTCCCTTCACGTCTTGCTAGGCATATGACGAATATGGTGTTATTGACCATATTTTACTATGACCACGGCACGGCAAAAAAAAAATCTACTTCTGGATACCAAACCCAGACCCTTTTAGTCAGAGAAGTCTTTTAGTTTTTATATCCTTATATATATTTTTGTGTTGTTGTTTGTTGTTCTAACTGAAGGCCTACTTGGCCGAAACGTCGACTTTTGTTTTGTTAATTACCACGTAAAGCTGTTACCATACCACTTTTTTCTGTCTTTTTTTTTTAAAATCGTCATTACCATCAGCTTTACAGCAGCTTTGTATCTCTATGCATCATAGTGCATCTTGATGCCATTGCTCTCCCTTTTAGTCAGGAGTGAGCACACTAACTACTCAGCCACCGAGACTTCAAAAACAGATAGAGAAATATTTTTTAATAGTGGAAACTCCAAGGTAAGAGAAAAATATGAATTACACAGGGAAGCAGGTATTTTTTTTCAGCACTCAAACAACAAAAAACATAGAAGGTAATAGACAGCTTGAACTCTTTGACACAGCATCTTGCTATAGAGATCCTGCGCCTACAAACACTGCCAGGCCATTTATTAAAAAAAAAAAAAAGAGGAAGAAAATTAAAGAACAGATAATATAATTTTTTTTCTGGCAAATCATGCTTGCAGACTCCTACATAACTCAAGTCTAGAGCTGCAGTGTTTACAATTGCAAATATCTTTGGTGACAAGATGTTGTGGGTTTGAATCCTGATTCATGCTGTCAATTAATTTTCTGTTTTCTGCTGTTGATTTTTCAAAGAACTGTAAAAGTACCTATGTCCCTGTGCAGTTCTACAAAGTTTATGATTATTAACACATTCTATGGTGCAAAATGTGATGAAAAACCCAAGAGCTGCATTTTGCGGCTTTTAATTTATTGATGTTTCCTCATATCCGCAAAAAACCTTGTAATTCTCTTATTTAACTCCTTCCTTGCAGCTAGAAGATTGATGCGCCATCCATGGCTCCCTTGTAGTCACTACAAACAGTTGATAAATCATCTGCCTATGGTTACTAATTAATTTGTGTTGTTTCTCATTTAATTTGTAGTTTTAAGTGTCTACAAGTGAAAATCTCTAGCTTCAGAAGTTTAATAATAAAGAATATGTCGTCAAGGCAACGATATTTGATCACTTCTTGTAGAGATCAAAGATTTTCTGGGATAATAAAATTTGTGGATGTTTTATTGACAACACCCAGAAAGTTTGCATTATTTCACAAGATGATTTAAATCAAACTATTTATTTCAAACAATTTTAGAATTGATTCTAATGTTTGTAACTAATAATAGTACACAGTTTTTATAATATTTGTTATGGCAAAGTATAGTAACATTTTACAAAACCGTTTTGAAAATGTCAGTCAAAATTATTTTGAAATACTGTGATTTCATAAGCACAGGACCATCTTTTGTGTAAAATTATTAAAATAAAATAAAGGTTTATTGAAGATATTTTTATGATTTTTGTGAACAAAAATGCTCCAAAATTATTATTTCTGAAAGTATTTCCTTTATATAAAGACAACATGGAATATGACTGATGTGTGGGAAAGTTAAAAAATGCTCTGCCATTCTATTTACTGCTTTGATTGCTCCTTGCTGCATCTTATGGAACATTAGAGTTTATGTAAAAGAAGCATAAGTGGAATTATCCTTACTTGGAAGTGGTGTGAGAATAATGACTGCTCCAGTTGTCACGGTTGACATGGGGAGTGCAACTTTGTGGTACTCATAGATTGTTCTCCTTTTCAAATCTTAGATAGAGCAAAAATTCTGTTAATAAAGTGACTTACAAAACATGCCATGCCATGCACTGTGTCCATTAACAAAAGTGATAATAAATCTCTAAACATATGAGATAAATTTATAAACATAAAAGATTATCATCATTTGAATTTATAGACGTAATATAAATAATATTATTTTATTAATAACAAAATATACAAGTGGATATCAAAGTAGATGGAAAGAATCTAGCAAGAGTTCAAGAATACATCCATCATGGACATATTATAATAAATGATAAAAATATGTATGACAGAAATAACAAAAGAGTAGAAATGGAAAAATAAATCATGAAAAACATAACAACATCAAAATATATATAACATATTATAACATTAGAACTATGAATTGTAAAATGCTATATTTACTCAACATTCCTGTATAGTGCAACATGAACATTCAATAAGAAGACATAACAGAAAATTGAAGCCTTTGAAATGTGGATATATAGAAAAATGAATGAGTAGAATTTGGTGAAAGGAAACGAAGACAAACAAGGAAGTTCTGAACTAGCTGAAAATGAAAAAAGGAACTACTTCACACAATTCTTAAAAGGCAACATAAATTTTTGGGACATGTGAAGAGACACAATACCCAACTAAAAGTCATCTTGGAAATAATACAAGGTAAACAAGACAGAAGCAGACTAAGACTAAAGTGGACTGATAGCATCAGAAGATGGACAGGTGAACCTGTGACAATGTGCATCAACAAGACAAGACAGAATAAAATGACACTCCATGGTAGTCAACCTTCAATGTGGAGACAGCACCCAATGAAAACAAAATAGATGAGATCACCTAACAAGACTGAATGGCAATAATAACTCAACTAAGCACCTGAGTAGAAAACAACTTGAAAATAAAAAGCATTAAGAGTTGATCATCATCATCATAAAAAAAGCAGTATTATTTGTCACTATTCTCACTTTCACTCATACTCTGCATACACATACAAACATGCAGTCATGCACACACATACATGTGTATATACATACATACAAAATTTAAAAAAAAAACCAACCTGATTAGTTGTTAGGGTACCATTAATGGTCTTAACTACTTTCTCACAATTTTATGTTTTTCACTGCTGCTTGTGATTTGGTGTAGTCAAGACTTGCCCATTCCTTGATTTTGACCTTCCTGTTTTTTTTTTGCCTGTCTGCTTTTGTGTCAAACCCATTTCACATTTTCTTGTATAATGTATTCTATCAGACCTAAGGACCATGTTACATGACAATATCATCTGAATTTTGTTATATCACCATCAGCAGATCATTATAGTTGACCACTTTCTGTTTTGGTTCTGTGCTGGACCTCTCTTGGTATTGTGGTCATTCTATATTTTAAAAATTATTTCATTTTGAATGCTTGATTTATTTTAATGTAATTCTAATGTTAAGGTGCATGTTTCATAAATATATGGACAGATGGAAGGTGCATGTTTCAAAAATATATGGAAAGATGGAAGGTGCATGTTTCATAAGTATATGGAAAGATGGAAATGATGAGGGATCTCATCAATTTAATTTTCAAGATGATGGCTAAGCGCCTAACTTTCCAGATTAAGTTTAGTTTTGCCAGGGCCTCTGCAATTACTGCTAATAGTTAAAGTTTGAAACTATGTTAGGTACAATCAATCTAATCTATAAGTTCACTAACTGACAGTAATTTAGTTTAATAAAATATATCTTCTTCAGCATTCAAGTCTTTTCATCATGTGAACTTTGTCCTGTTTCATGATGGAGGGGTAGGAACAACATCATGACACAACATGAGCTGATGACATCATCAATATTTGTATATGCATATGTACCCTGATTTTTTCCCTAAATCTATGCCATGGGTGACACACTCTGTCTTCTGCAGGCTGGATAAAAAAAAATATAAAATGATCAAACAGAATGATTAACTTACTATATTTAGGAATGTAAGTATCATTGTAATAAGCATCAGATACACCAACTTTCACTGGATGTTCTTCTGTATTTATATCTGTAATTGGGTAAGGTACCTTAGAAAGAAGAGCAATTCATTATTATTTGAGATCTATTGCGCAATTTAATTCTAGATGCTTAATTATAATAACAAAGAAAAGTTAGTTACATATTGTTACAAATAAATAAATTTTAAGAAATACTTTTTAATGAAACAAATCATGCACTTAAATGCATGAAAATCTTCTTCTTTGCATTCACCTGTTAGGTGGGTGTGGATGTGTTGTGTTGTGTCGTTAGTTTATAGCCGTGATATCTGCACCTTTCAACCCAACAGATTTGTCTTTGGCATGGATGGGTAAATTTATTTCATTTTTTTGCCAGGACAACAAACATTTTTAGCCTACTCTTTTTGACTTTAACTGCCAAGGGTTCTTTAAAGACCTCCTGTTTTTTGAGAGATGGCTAGGCATCAGTTTCACCACAAAGAGAAAGATTGAGGGTAAAGCTACAAAGAAACCGTGGGTTTGATTTTTTAAAAGTTCAACCGCCTGTGGTGGGAATCAGACCCAGGACCTTCTTGTAGAGGGGCCAACATCTTACCTCTATGCCACCCAGTCCCTCTGCATGAAATTGAATTTTCACTTAATTTTTATTTTTTTCCTTAGCTGTGACCTGTAAGCTTTGTGGTAATTTGTAGGGCAACAACAAAATTCCTAAATTTTGCATGACTTTTGGCTATTCTGTGCAGGTTACCCCAATTTCTGCCCAAGTTAATGCAAGTATTAAAATGTAAGACTGCTGTTAAACTGACAAAAATGGTGAAAGGAAAAAAAATGTTACATAGATAAAAAAATGGTATGGTTATAGCTTTTCGTTGATGAGGGACAACACAAATTCAAAACGATGTTGTGACTCATTATAGACCCTCTGCTGGAGCAATGGATAAAACATAAAAATATATTAAAAAATAAAAACTACATAGCAACTGCTTGATTATAGAATATCTGAAATGATAGAATACCTGAAATGATAGAATACTTGAAAAAAAAAAATTTATTATTATGAAATATGAATGAAACTTTCATAATAAGATTTCCTATTTCAGATATTCTATAATCAAATTACGATGTAGTTTTAATTTATTTAAATCGTCCAGCAGAAGGTCTATACTGAGTCACAAGATCAATTTGATTTTGTATTGTCCCTTACCTTTGTAAAGCTATAACAGTATCATTTTTATCTACATAATATTTTTGTTTCATTTCGACTGATGGCTTTTTCCACTGTTATCCACTACATTGCCCTTAGCCTGCCTTTCTTATGTCTTCCTTCCAGAGTCCATGGCAGTTCTTGTAATTAATTCTGGATTTAGGCACATAATCTATAAAGATGCAACCAACATCTGCTAGTTGTTACTTTGTGCATTCTCAATTTGGTTGCACCTTCTGAACAATTCCTGCTGACTTAATTGATTGTGCAAAGTATCTATTAAGAATTTTCTTCAGTCAAGTTATATAAAATGATGACAATCTCTGTGATTTTGTACTTCACCTGTTATTCTTCAGTATCAAAACCATAAAAGATCTCTGAAAGTACACAGCTCCTTAGACTAGTTTTTGTGACGTGAATGGTTAATCTTCAAACTTTGTTTAGATTGACTGAAACTACTCTAGCCTTTTAAGGTTAAATCAAGTATAAAAAGCTATTTGTGCTACTTATTCAGCAATACATTAAAAAAATTAATTAAATAACATATAAATAATTAAAAAAATGAAAAACTGACCGATTTGTACAAAAACTTGATTGAATCATCATTACTGAGAATTGTCTGGAAATGGAATTTGCCCTCTAAGAGAAGAAAATGTTTAAAATATGTATTTAATTAGAAAGTAGGCCCAATTTATTTTTAAATACATCACAGCTTAACTGCAAAGTACATTATAATTTAAATATTTAACTGCCATTCAATTTACAACATTTATCTGTAAATGTATATCTCTGTGATTTCCAAGAGTTTATTTTTGTTCCCAAGAATATGCTTTAAAGCTATTGGACTTGTCTATTGCAACATTAAGAGACTCTCTTTTGGGACTTCCAGTCAATATGGCAGATAGGTGGTAGGAACCGTTGAGGCACTCTGAAAAGTGTTCATTATTGCAGTTTCCTCATGATCCAAGTTCGGTTTGCTGCTGAAGTTACTGAGTTTAGAGCTCTGTTCACACCGTGAGCTGTATTTTTCATCCAGATTGTGTTTCAATATTTTGATTGCTTACAATGAATGATGGTATCATATGATGAAGGACAGTTCAGTTGCGTTCACTTTTGGTGCGGCTATGCTTTAAGTCTTTTGGCATGTGCTGTAGCTGCTATGATGGGGACTGCAGCTGCCTTTTTTGGTTTGGATTCTTCAATGAGATGAGATGTTAATGTGGATGATTCCAATGGCACGGGCAGTTGAGCAATTATAGATTTTAATTTGTTTGCAGTTATACTGGGGCCTTCGGCTAACTACAACTACAACTATCTCTTACTATTGCTGACAGAGGTTTTTACAGAATGTTTTTCATTTTTTTTTTATGATTCACAGACATATGTGCACATTTAATCTGTGACATGTTGAATGGTAAAAATGAAACACAATATAACTAATAGATTATCAATTATGTATTGCTAAGTTCATGAACAAAAAAAAATCAATAACTTCTAATTTACTCCAACAACAAACTGGTAGGTTGTTTTTAAAAAGAATCAGTCTACATCAAATAAAGTGCAATTTTTCTTAAAAATGTATTTCCCATAGCAGGATTATCAGTTGATTCACTGCCCTGCCAAACTGATCTGCAATTTTAATACCCTCTAACACATTTCATCATCATCATCATTGAGTGCCGTCTCATCGAAGGTTGGCTACCATGGAGCGCCACTCCACTCTGTCTCTTGCTTTGATGGTGCAGATTGTCATAGGCTGACTTGTCCAAATTTTGATGTTATCCATGTTAGTCTTGGTCTGCCTCTGCCTCTTTTACCTTGTATTTTTCCTTCCAATATTACTTTTATTAGGCTGTTGTATCTTTTAACATGCCCCAAAAATTTTATTTGTCTTGTTCTAATTGTATTTAGTAGTTCTCTTTTCATTTTTAGTAATTTTAAAACTTCATTTTTAGTCATTTTAAAACTTCATCGTTTGTTTTCTTTTCCTTCCATCCAATTCTACCTATTCTTCTACAAGTCCACATTTCAAAGGCTTCAATTTTCTGTTCTGTTTTCTTGTCTAATGTCCATGTTTCTGCACCATACAGGAATACTGAGAAGATGTAACATTTTGCTATTCCTAGTTTTAGCCTAGGTGTTATTTGTTTTTATGATGATATTTTTCATGGCATTAAAATTACTTTTTTGCCATACTTATTCTTTTGTTTATTTCAGTTTTACATTTTCCATCATTAGTTATAACATGTCCCAGGTTGTTGTAGCTCTGAACATTGTCTCCAGGTGTATTCCATCAACTTTGATATTTATTTGTAGGTCTTGACAATTTTCTTTCCTTATGATCATAGTTTTAGTCTTTTTGATATTCATATCTAATCCATATATTTTGCTTTCATGTTTATTTCATTAATTAATTGTTGTAGATCTTTAGGGTTTTCTGCTAGTAATACAGTACCATCAGCATATCTTACGTTATTGCTTATCTTTCCATTAATGTTTAAGCCTGGCATTTCTGTGATGTTTTTAAAGATTTGCTCAGTGTATAGATTGAACAATCTTGGTGATACGATGCATCCTTGTCTTACTCCTCTTTTTATATCAATGGGTGTCGAGTTCTCTTTGTCATATTTTATTATTGCTGTTTGCTCCCAGTATAGATTACATATTAGTCGTATGTCAGTGTCATCTAGATTTATATCTTTTAGGCAGTCTATAAGTTGATTATGGTGTATTCTATCAAAAGCTTTGGTGTAGTCTATGAAGCATGCATATATTGGTGTGTTTACTTCTATGTACTTTTCAATCAATGTTCTCATGCTGAATATGGCTTATATTGTCCCACTGTTTTTCCTGAATTCAAATTGCTGCTCATCTAATTTAGTATTGATTTTATTTTGAATCCTTCCTGTATAACTTTTAGTTAGATTTTTCTTACCTGGCTCATTAGGCATATTGTTCTAAAATCACTACATTCAACTGCACCATTCTTTTTAGGCAATGCAATGAAAGTTGATGTTTTTAGTTCATTTGGTATGTATCCTGTATGGTATATGTCATTGCATATGTCTGTGATCACTTCAATGCCAAAATCTTTTTTAGTGCCTATATCATCTCTATCTGTATATTGTCAGGTCCTGCTGCTTTTCCCCTTTTCAGTCTTTTTATAGCTTTTTCCATTTCAGATTTTAAGATTTTATAGCTGGATGTACATTTTATAAATGGTTTTTTTGTCCCTTTCGTCATGAAATAATTCTGTTACACATTTCACCATTTTCAAAACACTCTTCTAACCAGAGGAAACCATGAGAAAGACATGCACCTTGATATATGTTGACTGCCCCATCTCTATGGCTACAGCTACTCTATGGTGAATGGATTAGTATACAACAATATAATATCTATATATAATAACGTTAACTATAACCTAATATCATTTGTTATTAGGTGTCAGCAAAGCAGATGAATAGTGATTAGATTTTTGGTGGTGTTATCTGATTTAGCACAAACATCATGCAACATTATTTATTTGAAAGTTTTTTAAGTTTATTATATTATACATAATGTATTTCTTAGAAGTGTAATATTGCAATGACATCCCTCAAACCTAGTAGCAGTAAGACCAGCAGGAAAAGGAAGCAGACATAATCTGTCTGGTGGAGACATTTTAGTGAAAGTATTTTATAATAGGACAGTGGGGAATGTCTGAGAGTGATTCTTTAATTTCTATAAATGTGTTGTTAACATCACCATTAACTGAAAGGTTTAATTTAAATAGTTGAGGCAGGCTTACTGAGAATCAGTATGAAGGCACCTGCTGTATTAACTTAATGATATTATGTACAGATTTATCAATCACAAAAATAAATACTATAAAACTACATGAGCAATATAAAAAAGTCAACACCATCAAATTGCATGAAAAAAATATGCAATAAATAACCTACAGCACAAGATTGTTTTCAAAATCAAACATAAAGCACAGTGAACTCAGTAAACAACTTACTTGAAGTTTGATCCTTTAGCATGACATTTTTCCACTCAACAATAAATCTGTCTTCTGAAATTAGATAAACCTTACAAATTAAATTTTCATCTGCTTTACTGAGCATCTATCTAGCAAGCAATTCCACAACCCACATAAGAGACCATGCAGTTAATATATAAAGGATTAATTAGATTAACTGTTGAAATCACACACAGAAAGATCAACTCCAAGGCTATTTATTTCCTATAATATTTTCCTCAATATTCACCTTTAAAATGGCTTCTCTTGTACTGTGTAGCAGTTTACAGTGATTGCTGCAATATTTTACTATTCAGAAAAAAAATATCAGACAATTCACTACATTTTTAATATAAGGTGTCCAACTCCTCTTTAATTTCTATTTATGGAGAGAATCATAACTGGTAAAATAAAAGGAAAGAGAAATTGCAGATGACAAATAAAGAAAATACTGGATAGCTTGGTGTCATGGCATAGAAAACAGCCAACAACAGAACTGATATGATGCACTGTAGATAGGAGATTGTGGAAGGATCACCTACGCCAACCGGTATGGTACATGATGATGATGATGATGATGGTGGAGGGAATATTCACTTGTTAACTTGGTTAACTGCTGTGCACTAACTCTGCCAGCATGAATTAGCTTTGAGTTTCTGAATCTGAGCATTGTGCAACTCAGTTTTTTTTTTAAATGATTAAATTAACATGCCACCAGTCAACTATTAGCAACAGGTAGATGTTTATGCATTAAGATAACTGTGAAATTACATAAAATGATATCATAGTACCAATTATAATTCAGGTAGCTAAAACTAAAATTCAATATTTGAACTGAAATGCTACAGAAGAAGGATACTTCAAATATCTGAGTAGAGAAAATAATTTTTTAAAATGCCTTAAGGAAATTTGAAATTTAAACAAATTTTTGCGAACCTAATTAGTCAGGGAACAATAAAATATTTTAACCACACCAAGTATTACAAATCAGTATTAGAGGGTATAGTCTCTGGAATATGGAAAAGGGGACAACCTAAAGATAATTGGTCCAAGAGGTTAACAACTTTACAAATTGCAATCACTGAGGCAGCAACATAACCAGAACACAACAAGAAATATCTAGACTTGTATTTACAAATGTTAGCAATGTCTTCAACAGAACAAATAACCTGACGATGATGAATACATATCAGCACAAAACAATGTCTCGAAAGTGATTAACTTTAATTAATTAATGTTATTCTTAAAAGGAACCTGTCTCAATGCACTGAAGATGAACCCATATGGCGCAAAGTCTTTCTTTCAGCAGATTATGAGTTTAAGTGTTAATGATTCTTGTGCTTATCTCACACACTCTTACTCTGTTAACTCAAGAGCCCTTACCTACTCAAGCCCGAAATGATTCAAAATATCCACTCTTCTTAGTGTTCTTCCATTAAGAGGGTGTTGGTGCATTGTCACTATTTTGCAACAAAATTATAGTATCTGCACTTTTTTAGTCTGACACATCTGTTTTCAACATAGGTAGATTTGCTTCACAATATTTGCCCAGGCCACAGCCATTTTTGTCCTACTCTTGTTTACTTTTAACTGCCAAGGGTTCTTTAACAATTGTAGGCGCACATGGGACCTCCTTTTTTTTTGCTGTAATCCAAATGTTCATTGAATCTCACTACCCAGAAACAAGGGGAGAGTAAAGCCACAAAGAAACCATGGATGAAGTGAAAAATTTCCACTGCCTGTGACGGGATTTGAACTCAGGACCTACCTATCAAACTCTAAACCACCCAGTTCCAAAAATATCAGTAATTTCCATATTAAATACTTCACAAATTGTCAAATTCCTAACAATTATTTCATTGAGTGACTCCAGTATTTCTTCCTTGTCCATGTGGTTCAGTTATAAACCATATCACTCATCTACTTACAATAACTATCTATCTAAGTTTAATTTTAAAGTGCAAGGCACAACAATAAATATAAATACAAAAATGTGTTCTTGACTAAAAGAATTTCAAATTTTCCTACTTTCACTCTGGTAATATATGCTGGAATTACTACTCATAGATGGGTCAAAATTTGCCATAAGTGGAGCAATATACTGTGTTACTGTCAGCCACTGGTGAAGAAATGGGCTCATATAGATGAAACCTGAAATAGAAGAACCATTTTCTCATGTGAAAAAGTAATTAATTCAAAAATCATAATCAATTGCAATGGTATGAAAATCAAATATGAATTATAAATATAATGAATTGTAAAACAGTTTTGGTAACTTGAAATAGTAAGTAAACACTTTAACTAAATGGGACAAATGAAAAGAAAAACAGTTAACTGAATCATCATCTTTAAGTGCCATCTCCACATAGAAGGTTGGCTACCATGTGGAGCACCATTGTGCTCTGTCTCTTGCTTTGATAGTGCAGGTTGTCATATGTCCATTTTTTTATGTTACTCGCCCATGTTAGTCTTGGTCTGCCTCTGCCTCTTTTACCTCGTATCTTCCCTTCCAAGATTACTTTCAGTAGGCTGCTGTATCTTTTAACATGCCCCAAAAATCTCATTTGTCTTGTTTGAATTGTGTTTAGTAGTTCTATTTTCATTTTTAATTGTTTTAAGACTTCATCATTTGTTTTCTTTTCTTCCATCCAATTCTTGATACTCTTCTATAAATTCACATTTCAAAGGCTTCAATTTTCTGTTCTGTTTTTTTGTCTTATGTCCATGTTAACAGAATGGTTAACTAAAACACAAGTGAGCATTAAATGCACATATAAAAAATATCTGGCTGACAAAATTTAAAAGCAATGAAAATACTTGATCTGAGAATACCAAGTGGTGTCCTGAGCCTTATGTTACTGTTAATATCACTCATTGTTTAGAATACTTGATAGCTCCAACAATGATGATCATCCTAAAGAATGACTACATATTTGTATTATTAGCAATGATGAATAAGCCAAGTAAATAAAATCATAATATTGCAGAACTGAAAAAAAAGATGTGGTTTGTTCTACTTGGCCACTTACGTTGCCTTGAAATCTAACTCTGCTTACCCAGAATAGCTGCTGACTACCAGGCCCCTGATACTGCTTTCATTATCTTACCAATGGATATTAAATTGCTATATATTCTACAAGTGAGCAAAAATGGAAAAATCTACAGGCATGAATAGAATAACAAATTATGCAACCAAAACCTTTGATAATACCGGAGCTAAATTACTGTGTAAATAATGAAAGCGGTATGAACAGACTCTTGAGTCCCTGAAGGCTAACAAAAATCCATAACAAGTCTGAATGAATATTAATGACAGAGAGATAAAATACCAATGTTAAGAACTAGATCAATTATACAACCCAAGCTGAATAAGGTTCAGTTTAAATTTATAAGAGAAAGAGATGACACCTTATTGTATATAAAACAATGAAATAAAATGTATGTATGATAATGAGATAGAGCTTAAAATAGCATTTGCTGATCAAGTAAATGCTTTTGGACAGGGTAGATAAAAACAAACAATAGACCACATTAAACTGCTGTAAAGTACAGAGGGAGTTGCTGGATAATATAGGTAAACCTTGCCAAGTATATCAAAATGTGATGAGAATAACTGACAAAATGACAATCACACATTAATTGAACAACAGAAGGGAGATGTGTACCATCATCACTGATAATAACAAACATATGGAGGTCCTGAACCATCGAGAATTTTTGTTGTCCAGAGCACTTAGCAGACCAGTAAAAAAAATGAAATAACAGGCCTACTTTGAGGACACTTACAGTGGAAACTTTACAGTTTAGCGATAAATATATATTAAAGTACTCTATATGATCATTTAGTAGATAATATGCTTTTTATTTCAGGAGATAAATCGATGTGACCAGGTCACTTAAGAGAATCACAATTTTTAATACCACTGAATAGTCATATTCTAAAATGACAATCTTGTCACATGTAGAAAAAATGTAGCTAGCTGAATGATGGGACTGATTTATGTCTTTGTTGTGACTTCTTTTTTTATGCCTTTTCTTTTCTTGCTATGTTTTATTTTATCTCTTTATGTATTTGATTTTCATGTCATTATATACCGGTGCACGCCATTTCTGTTTATCAGTGGCATCCTACCAGATTTTTCACTGTTGATGTTTAACTGCTTCATGACATACAAGCAGGTTTCTTTAAAACGGAGTATTTGTCTGCCAATAGGGTGCATGCCTGTCACCAGCTTACTGTAAAGAATACCTTTTGAAATTCTGCCATCTTCCATATGGGTCACATATCCCAGCTATCTCAAATGATGATGACTTTTCAGGACATATATATATTATATATGTATATTGTTATATTGTTTGTATTTAAAAACAATGTAGATTTAGTAGATAACAATGGAGTAATTTTGGAGGATGCAGTTAAAAGATAAATTTGCCATGTCTTCCATCTTGTAAGGGTTGCCATTAATTTGTAAGAATTATTCTAAAAATATTGACTACTAACAAGGCTATTTGTAAGGGAAAATAGACCATTTGTGTGCAAATTTCTGCATATTTTCATCACATAAAATTTAATGAAAATAAACAATTTCTAAGATATTGCAAAAACAGCTCAGTTTATATATGTGCTAGCCAATAAATGTGCAGAAAACTTATGTTTGAAACATTATTGAGGCATATCAAAACAATCTGAGGCATTTGTTTTCAGGTGCATCCAGTTTATTTTCTATTTATTTAGTTGTTTTGCAGCTCCTGCATGCATAATAAGTAAGGGTAGATAATACATGTGATTTGTTTCTATAAAGATACACATAATAAAAGAAAAATGTAGTTCACTACAGCCTCAAGGATTGGGGAATGGTGTGTGTGTGTGTTTCTGAGGATGAAGACAAGTATGTGAGGCCCTTTAATTTATGCAAAAAACTTGTTTGAGGTCTGGTATACAGGTTAGCCTTTAAAAAGATGAAGGATATGATTTATATCATGTAGTCTCCAAGATGGCGGATCTAGTCCACGTCCTCTCGATTGCTGCAGAAAGTGCATCCAGGGTCTGATTAATTTCGGTTCTCCGTTGCACTTTTCTGCTTTAAAGTCAAAATGATGATATACTTAATACATCTGTGCGGCTAAAGCGAGGTAGGTCGTAGGCCGACAACAGTCCGTTTTTGACAAATCAAGTGTTGTGAATGTGAAATTCCACCGTCTAGACTTGATCTGCGCTTTACGTCACATTGGTGCTGTTCATGACCGTTGTTGGAATTCCTTGACGCAAGTTATTTCTATGTTACTCATTAATGTAAACTACTTCGTCAGCCGCAATTTTGTCTCTTTGGGGAATTTGCTTCGTGTTTTGTTCGTCGTAGGCTGCTTACACTGGAGTAATCAGAAATCTAAAGGGAGCGAGATTGTGTGTTCGACATTGTTGTGTGCTATGTCATCGCAATGGTTCCCTAGACCGGCCGTGCGCTAATCTTACGGTCTGCTGTTTGATGTGCGACGGGGATAATTTGAAGACTAACTGTGTGTCTATATGTTCGAAATTGGAGTCAACAACGATGGCCTAACATCATCAAGTGCTACGACAATCATCATTTTCAAGAGGACGTGAATAACAGGTATATGGGGATAGGCGGCAAGAACAATTGAAGGCTCTGCATGAAAAGTGTTCCTTGTTGCAGTTTCCTCATATTCCAAGTCACATGTTTGTGTTAGTCACCTCTAATGACTCTGGCAAATGGTGCTCATAAACCTGGGAGGGCTGACCATCTAAGGGCAGAATCCCAATACAGAAAAGATCATCTGCTTCCTTGCAGGAAGATTGGGGACAATCAAAGGCTAAGGAAAGCAAACCTGAACAAAATGCTGGCTGAAATCGGATGCACTGGGCCATTGGCGCAGAACACAGTGCAGCGTTTTAACAGGTATTCAAGCGGAGTGGATCTAACAGACTTAAACAGACAGCTGTCTTCGTGTGAGAGTCTGGAGTCCTACTCTGATTGAGTCTAATCGCAGAGAGAGAGAGATATTATGTAATGTCCTAATATTTCTTTAGCATCTTTAATTCATTAATTGTTTATGTTCCTGAGGGTTTCTTATATTTATTCTCCCCATAACACACCCAATAGCTATTGTACTGTGCAAACAAATGAAAAGACGATTAGAGGCCACAGAGATGGGATTTCTCAGAAGAATGTTGAAAGTTCCCTGGACAGCTAAAAAGACCAATGAGGAAGTTCTCAAAGAGGTCAACACAAAAAGGGAGCTCTTAAAAAACATCAGAAAGAAGCAATCAACATTTTTCGGGCACATCATGAGAAGAGGAAAGTTGGAATACTTGGTTACAACTGGCAAAATAAACGGAAAGAGAGATTGCGGGCGACAAAGAGAGAAAATACTGGATAGCTTGGTGTCATGGCATGGAAAGCAGTCAACAACAGAACTGATACGATGCACTGTAGATAGAAGATTGTGGAGGGACATGATCACCTACGCCAACCGGTATGACACATGATGATGATGATGACACAATTTTCAGGCAAATTTTTCTAACTTATTCTACCTTTATTTTCAGTTTTTAGTATAGTGCTTTCTCAATGAAGTTGTACAACAAAATCTTTCAACAGGATTAGTATTCTCAGTCAAGCAGTCCACTGCAGAACAAACTCACTGAAGTAACAATGCAGTTTCATCATTTAACTAACACAATACAGTTTTCCTCCCTGGAAGTAACATAATATAGTCTCCCTTACTGGAATAACTGAAAATAATATAATCTCCCTTAGAGATGCAACAGTTTTTTTTTTCCTATCAGGGTTGAAATAAAAAGTTTGATCAGTACAACACATAGCTATTGTACTGTGCAAGCAGCCTCTACTCTCTACCCCAAAGAAAATCTTTGGTACACACTAGCTATGAGATAAAAGTCATTATGATAGTAATAGTCACAATTTAGTCTCCTTCATTGGGCTGATAGTATCAGATACAAGAAACTGTTATATTCTCCATCATATGCCTTGCCAATTTCCATAAGTTTTAAGGAACATAATCATCTAACAGTTTGTGTGAAAACAAAATTAGATATAAACATAATCAAATAAGAAAAAAACAAGCCCAATATTTCATACATGAAACAAAACAAGCACAAAAAATAAATACACAGATTCCATGATGATAATGATCAAATTTTAAGGATTCAGCTAGAAAAGTTGGCTTTTAGACCCCTCAAATTGATTTCATTATTGCGATGACTTTATTGATTTAGCGGGTTCTATTGGGGTAGTGGAAGCTTGTCCTTCCTAGAGGTTTCTACACTATTGGTTTGTATATCAAAAGACTCCACCACTGTGGCAATCCTCACCTCTGTCAGTCAGTCCATATTGACACTGACTGCAACAGGGACCTAACCAAGGAGGTGAAGTGAAGTCTGGTCAACAGTTGGTTGAATGGATGAAAATAATTGTTCACTGTCTGTAAGTGCTCAGAATATATTTGCCAAATAGATATTTAACCTGAGAGAAAGCAGGATGAATATTACTCTAGATATTGATATATATATTAATGTATAATATTCAAACATTAGGGAACTGTAGTAATAGTGGTTAGTGAATTGGACTACAAAGGAGAAGAGATTAGGTTCACAATCAACAGCTCCCAGATTCACCTTGTCAAGAAGACTGAAATATATCAATTATATGTTCAGATTGAATGAAGAAATACCTTCCCATCCTGGCATTCAGGTAATTTTACTATCTCTTCTTCTTCTTTCCTTCCTCATCTGCCTTTCAGCATCGAGGGGAGATATAATTTGCGGTCTTTTGCTCTTCTGTTCGCCTCTGCTGCTGTTATGTTTCCTAGTGCTTCTAATATTCCATCGATCCATCTTTTTCGTAGTCTACCCTTGGGTCTGGTGTTCTCACAACGTTTTTTGAAGGCTCGTTGTGTTTTGATCTTTCTGCCTTGTCACGTGGCCAAACCATTTTATCTGTTGTTTCCTTATATATTCTATGGCGGTGGCTATTCCTAGCTTTTTTCTCAGTTCTTCATTTCTGATCTTATCTCTCAGACTGTTTCCTGTCATTCGTCTAACACATTTCATCTCTGTAGAGGTTATTTTTCTTATTGTTCTTGCATCTAGGGTCTAGGTCTGGCATTGGTAGCACAACATTGGGATGAAGATTGTATTGTATAGTGCTCGTTTTACCTCCAGAGTTATTTCCTTGTTGGACAATAGTGGTGATAACTGTCCAATGATTTGACTAGCTTTGTTGCATCTTGATTCGATCTCTGCTGTTTTGAAAATTAGCGTTTGTCATTAGACTTCCTAGGTATTTGAATTCCTCTACTTGTTTTAGTTGTCTGCCTTCTATAGTTATGTTGATGTTCTGTTTATTTTTGGTGACATTCATGACTTCTGTTTTGTTGATGTTGATTTTCATGTTGTATTTTGCGCCTGAGCTGTTGAGTTTGTTTAAGTGTTCTTGTAGGTCTTCTATTGTTCCATGTATTAGTGCCTGATCATCTGCAAATAAAAGCTTGTTATTCTCCTCTGTCTCTGATGGGTTGGCTAGCTTGCATATATAGTCCATATATGTAATAAACAGTAGGGGGGATAGTACGCACCCCTGTCTTACACCTGATCTAACTTCAAAGTGGTTTGTGTAGCCTGCTACTGTTCTGACCCTGCAACTGCTGTTGATGTAGAGACTTTTAATTAGGTTGGTTGGATGTTGGCTTACTCCGTATGTTGTTAGTATCTCCCACAGTTCTTTTCTGTTTACTCTGTCGAATGCTTTTCCTGGTCAATGAAGGCTATGTATAAGTTTTGACTGTGTTCTATCTTTTTTTTTCTGCAAGCTATTTTAATGTGAATAGCGTTTCAGTACATCCTCTGTTTTTTCTGAACCGCATTTGAGAATCGCTTAACTCTAGTTCTATTATTGGTCTCAGCCTTTTTCCCAAGATTTTGGCGTATAGCTTTCCTACATGGCTGAGAAAAGATATACCTCTATTTTACTATCTGGTAAAAGAAATTACGGTAGATCAAAAGAAGCACTACGCTGAACAATTACTAGGGAGGGTTCAATATTGGAACTGAGAAACAACTAAGATTTACAAGAACTAGCAGCAAATCATTAGTTGTGGAGATCTATGACTTCCGTCCTATGTGCTATCTTCAGCCTGAGAGGAACTAACTAACTAAATAGATACCTGGATTTATTTGAGAAAGTAGGGTAGTGTGACCTCACAAATAAAATATGATACTGATCATGGAAAAATATTACTAACACCATATTCCCCAAATGTCTAATATGACATGGAGGGAACCTTCACTACATAACATTAAAATACCCTATTAGTTGTGATGTGTGCTAGCTCACCTCCTGTGGCAACAGTAACATTGGTAACTTTATGACCGTAGAAGTAAAAATCAAACTTCAGATCTATCACCTGAAATAAATAGTAACAATGAAAGAATGATCCAACTCTTGGTGAACACATTACATGTGTGTAAAGAATAAAATACAGCAATAAGTAAACAGATTATTACAGATGAAAGTCAACATGAATTTACTACAGCCTGCAACTCTTTCTGTATTAGGGACAAGGTTGCACTCCCTGTTTTGTCACTTTCATTTAACTTGCAGAAGTGTACAATACTCTTGTTCATAGTGACTGAAAAGCTGCAGAAATGGTCCAGCATCAAGCTCATTCTGAAGTAGCAGATCCTGGAAGCATAAGCTTCATCTCTCTATCATTTCAGGTGTCAATAAGTAAGTTACCCATCTTGCATATACTTTACAAAACTTCAGCTCAATATGAATGATAGATAGGATGAATTAATCCAAGACTTCATCTTAGAACTTGCTCATTAAGTGGGCTTGGATGCGTTGTGAGGCTAATTTATGGAAAAACTGTGACATCTGTGCCTTTTGGCCCATTACATCTGTCTTCGGCATGGGTAGATTTGCTTAATAACTCTGTCCAGACAGGGACCATTTTTGGGCTACTCTTTGTACTTTTACCTGCCAAGACTTTTATTTTTAACATGTGTGAGTGTACACAATATCTCCTGTTTTTTGCCAATATCTAAGAGGGATAGACATCATATCTCACAATCCAAAGACCAGGGGTTTAAAGCCATGAAGAAACCATGAATTCAAAGTGAAAAATTTCCACCACCTGTGGCAGGATTAGAACCTGAAACCTTCCTGTCCAGGGGCCAAAGTCTTACCTCTAGATTACCCAACTTTCTTATACAACACTTACTTGTACGTCCAATAATGATCCCACCTCCTTGACTGTGGCAAGTTAGTTTTTCTGAATCATGTTATCTATGGCTTGTCTGCAATATCATCTTACATGAATGTTGGACCTGGGTGAGGAGAATCCTCTCCTCTAGTGATGATGTTTCATGAACTTCTCAGCCCATTCATACACTTGTGTAAAACTCAAACACCTTAATTCCAACCCAATGATGAATCTCTTGAGTTTCATGCCCTTGCAAAAAAAATAATCTGAGAAAACTTTTACTTGTTGCACTGTTGCATGAGCATTACCATCATTTTGAACTATTTCCAAAGTCCCTATGCATGCTGATGGCATGCCAACACTATCTACTGATATCTCAAAGCCTCCACATAACATACATACAATATTGGCAATGCACACAATTTTTAATACAACTTTTTTTATTTCTCTGGTTTCTCATGAACCATCTTTGTATGTGTGTTTGTGTGTATATGTACTATATGGGCATTAAGTATGATCAAAAGATGTCCTGAGCTTAGTACATTCCCCTCAATTTTAAAACTGATATTTTATGGGTTATTTGGTTATGGAAGGTCCCGGTATCACTGCAAACGAATTAAAATCCATAATTGCTCAAACGCCCATGCCAGCATCCAAATTAATATCTCATCTCCCAAACAATGAAAGGTAACTGTAGTTCCCATCATAGCAGTCTCAGCACACGCCAAAAGACATAAGGCGAAAGCGTGCAGAAAGTGAACACAGCCAACTGTTCCCTGTCATAAGATATCATCATTCATCATAAACAATTGGAACATCGAAACATGATAAAAACGGATGAGACACACAGCTCATGGTGTGCACAGAGCACTTAACTCAGTAGCTCCTGTAACAAGCCGTACTTCGAATATGAGGAAACTGCAACTAGGAATACGTTTCATGCATAGCCTTCAATTGTTCCCGCCGCCTATCCACAATATACCGGAAGTTCATGTCCTCTTGAAAATGATGATCGTCGTATTCTTCGTCGTTGTTGACTCCAATTCCGAACATATAGACACACACTTAGTCATCAGATTATCCCTGTCGCACATCAAACAACAGACCGTAAGAATATTGTAGCCTAGGGATGCACGATGAACCATTACGATGATGTCATTTTATGGGTATGGTTTCAATGTGTGTTTCACACACACACACACATGCATGTGCACACACACACATGTATACACACAAAACAAAAAATAAAATCTTTTAGTTATATGTTTATGAATGCATGACATTTTAGTAGTTAATGCTTGTTAAAAAAAATATCAAAGATTGGCAAATCTAAGAGGTTTTGGGGATGCAATATTCAATTTTTAACAATAAAAGTAATACATTTTAAGATGCACTTTCTTTAAATCACGTTGAATGTGTAATGGAATATATATGTTTTTTTTATATTCCTGGAAAACCACAAATAAGCAAGTCAACTTAAGTGTCGGTAACAAATAGATGTGATATATATATATATATATATATATATATATATATATATATATATATATATATATATATATATATACCAGCAACCCCATTAATTTTGTTTTGTTGTATAGTCATTAAAAAAGAACACATGTGAAAAAGATCAATTATAATCAAGAGAAAGTGGTTAGAAGAGACAGCAAGAAAATCTCAAAGTAGGTTCTCAAATGGAAACCAGGGGGTAAAAGAACCAGGAGGTTGACCTAGAGAAACACTAAAAAGAACACTGAGATGAGAGACAACAACAGCAGGCATCAGCTCTTTGGCAGAGATTGACCAACTTACCCAGAACAGAGTCACATGACGAGATTTAAGGCGGGTCTTACACAAGGCCAGATACTTGATAACAAAGATCATTGGACACAAAGTGTCTAGAATTTCTGTCCTGTGTGCCATCTCAAAAGGCAATAAATAGATAGAATTATGAGAGTTATATAAAAATCTGGTACAAATAATTAAAATGTATTTGTGACTTCCTTGAATTTGAGCAGCCAATAAACACAATTCCTTAGAGACTGCTAACTTGGTACATCAAGATGGGCTAACTGAGGTGAATTAGATTGTGGTACCTGAATCACATAGTGAAGAATTATAGAATGATAATCTCATTCAGAGGGAACAAACAACAAGCAGCTCAGCAAGATGACAAGAACATATTAATGGATAACTTCCACAATCTCCCATCAACAAAAAGATTTGCCTCACACTTTTAAACATCTGGATATGATTTTGTGTGCATATATAGTGTTATTAAGTGCATTATTTTTTACATTAGAATGAAAGGATAGTAGTATAAAATTATGAGAGAAAAAAACTTGGAAAGAAATAACTGTTTCCAACAGTAACAGCTTCAACACTATTCAGGAGATGTATTTGAGTTTCACTATTAAAATGATCTTTCATATATTTTTTATGAGGGAAACAAAAATTTGAAAATATAAATTGATTTATTTTAAAGAGACGGTAAATCAGTCTTCGTGCCACGTTATTGATATTTAGATCTTCATTGTCTGACACAGAGTTTAAGTATTAATGGAAATTCCTGTGACTGTTGTAAGAGGATAAAAGCTGCTGTCATGTGGAAACATGATAAATGTAAAGGTTATTGTGTTTGCATTAAATTTTCATGTGGATGAAAAGGTTTATTGACTGATGTGTGTATCAGGACAGCTAGATTAAAATGACTACATACAGGCAAAGGGGATTCAATGAAGACTCTTATCATTAATAAAATATCAAAAAGTACAAAACCTATGTTTCTAATAAAGCTACAACAACTAATAAGTTTTTGAAAAAGGCTGATTCTGTATCATGTTTATGTCAATTTACATCATTTTATGAATATTGCAAAGTGTTTAATATTGTCAATTTTATTAATGTTTGTTCAGTATGACTAAAGAAGACATTATGGTCTTTAACTCATATTGTTTGGATTGTCACATTTTACACATATATAGATAGATAACATAACCAAAAATCTGGCAATTGAGTCTCTAATTTCAGAGTTTAAATAAAATTCTTGCATATTTCATCCAACCCAATATCTTAAAAGTATTTTGGGATATTCAGTTTTGTAAAAATGTGTTGTGCAATAGTGGCCTGTCAGTTATACCTGTTGTTTTTTCAATCTTAAACAACAACTGATCAGATTACTTCAAGTAAGTAAATTTTATTGAAGAAAATTGTTTCCTGACTTCATGAGTGTGTTGTAAGTGATGATTTTTGGCTGAAAAAGCTTTCAAAATTAATTTGTGAATTACCGATAACAAGCTTCAAAATTAATTAGTGATTACCATTGCAGAAATCCAAAATACGTAAGTCACCTTTGTCTATGTCCCTGGACATGCGGGAGTATGGGGAAATGAGAGAGCGGACAGGTTGGCTAGCTGCGCTGTGGTTGAGGACGGGCAACCGATGGATCGGGCGGACATCATCAATGCACTCCGAGATGTGGGAAGAGCACAGGACTTCGACAAACACAGATCAACGTCACTTCTTCGGATGATGGAAATGGGAGTTAAGATGGGCACAGCCAGAAATGAGAAACTTGGTGGCCGTGTAAGAAGACTTATCAACCAACATAGAACTGGAGTCGTCAGTCGCTGGACACTGAGGGAATTGCGGAGTAGGGGATCTGATCACCTATGGACATGTTCGGAGTGCAATGATGATGACCGCAAAAAAATCAATAACAATAACAATGTATATGTACAAAACTATGGACATGATGGATTATTATACATTTAAGAACTATTCAGACTTTTCATTTCGTAATAGTGATCATCACAACATAGAGATTAGGGATAAAAGGGCATTGCTCTTTCCTTGTATTAGCTCTAGTTCTAAAAATAACAGATGCCTTCATCATCATTATGTGCCATACTGGTTGGTGTAGGCGATCATGTCCTTCCACAATCTTCTATCTACAGTGCATCATATCAGTTCTGTTGTTGGCTGTTTGCCATGTCATGACACCAAGCTATCTAGTATTTTCTCTCCTTGTCATACGTGATCTCCTTTCCTTGTATTTTGCCAGTTGTAACCAAGCATTCCAACTTTCCTCTTCTCATGATGTAACTGAAAAATGTTGATTGTTTCTTTCTGATATTTTTTAGAAGCTCCCTTTTTGTTTTGGCCTCTTGGAAAAATCCTCATTGGTCTTTTTCACTGTCCAGGAAACTTTCAACAGATGCATTATAAAAGTTATAAAACAGTAAATGACAAATGACGTTTCATCATCATTGAGTGTTGTCTCCACATTGAAGGTTGGCTACCATGAAGCGCCATTCCACTCCATCTCTTGCTTTGATGGTGCAAGTTGTCATAGGCTGATTTGTCCATCTTTTAATGTTACCCATCTACATTAGTCTTGGTCTGCCTCTGCCTCTTTTACCTTGTATTTTCTCTTCCAAGATTACTTTTAGTAGGTTGTTGTATCTTTTAACATGCCCCAAAAACAGCATTTGTCTTGTTTGAATTGTATTTAGTAGTTCTCTTTTCATTTTAGTTGTTTTAAGAATTCATTGTTTGTTTTCTTTTCTTTCCATCCATCTCTAGCTATTATTCTATATATCTACATTTCAAAGGCTTCAATTTTATGTTATGTTTTCTTGTCTAATGTCATTGTTTCTGCACCATACAGGAATGTTCAGAAGATATTACATATCATAGTAAAGTACCTCCGTCACGCCAAGTGGCGTATTTAAGGCTGGGTGAACCCGAAAGCCGTCGGTTGGAATCGAACCCTACCCCTTGTCCTTTGTATTCCAGTTCACTAACCACTGAGCTATCGCGGCTCCCTATAACATATCATATATACCATATATTAATGGGATTGAGCACTAACAAATGACGTTTATAGAAGTAAAAATGGTCTCCTCTTCAAAGTGCACCTAACTGTTCTGCTAATATGCCCATGTGGAAAAACTAAGATAAACTGAAGCTTTGAAGCTGAAAATGAGCAACTCAAAATTATTACTTGCCATTATAATCAAAATAGCTTGGTGTCATGGCATGGAAAACAGTCAACAACAGAACAGATACGATGCACTGTAGATAGAAGATTGTGGAAGGGCATGATCGCCTACGCCAACAGGTATGGCACATGATGATGATGATAATAAAAATTCTTAAACATTAAGTAAATTTTATTTGTGAGTGGAAACATTTGAAACTTTACCATTTTGTGTAAATATGGGTGTGTTTTGCAACAAATGATATTTCTGGACTGACATACCAACATCATGAATCTGTAAATATAATTTCAGGTGCTGTTTTTTCCTTTAGTGTTTTTAAATTTTATTTTTCTCCTTCTTTAGGTTTACCATAAAATTCTTTCACTTTTCTTGCAAAAATAAGTTTGTAAATATTTTTCCTAAAAAGTTCATTTATTTTGATATACGATACATCAACACTAAAGTCTGGAGTTGTAAAAAAAATATGTTATGTCACTATGTTATGCACTCCTGCCTTCATTATTTTTGCTAAGCAAGGTTGTGTAAAAATATGGTTTTTAAGGACATACACTAAAAGTTAAGTAAGTCTTCAGTTCTCTCTACTATTTTCTGTTCATGAGCTTGTAAAACAGATGTTTACTTACTTCTGCTTTCCTTCTATGTGTTCAGTTAAAGCTCATTTTTCCACATTTAATGATGTCTTGTTTTATTTTAAATGTAATTTTTTTTTTTTCAATGCAATCTCTCTGAATTTCAATTTGATATGACAAACATTTCTTTTGTACTCCAAATACAATGGCGCTGTTAGCAAATATTGACAAGTCAGCAAATGATCTGCTCATATTGATCTTGCAAAACAAATAATAGGATAACTTCATCTAGCCTGCATGCCATGAACTGGCAGTAAGGAGGATTGTGTACAGGTCATGTGATCAAGCAAAATAAATTGTTACAGAAATCAACACTGCATGAGTAACATTGCAATGATTATCCACTTCAAGAAGTAATAAAGATTAAGATGAAGCAAAAATTAAATATAAGAAAACAAGTTAATACTAGGGACTACCTATACATACTGATAATTCATTTTTATGTGTGTGTATCATGATTTATATGTTAGCCTGTACATGTAAGTGAAAGAGGAAAAAAAAAAACAGAATAATGGCTGTGTTTTAAAACAAGTTTCTCAGCTTCAACCTAATATCTTCATTGTTTTGGGTTATGTCTATGTGCAACAATGTCATGGGAGGCAATTTTTTGTGGTATTGGATTGGCAGAGTGAGTTATGGCATTGCTTATTTAGTGCGTCAATGGGTAGTGGTTCTATTCTTGGTTCATAATCTACATTACATTTATATATCCCCCTGATGTTTATTGAGCACTTTCCTGAGAGGTCTTCCTCTGCAATGTTCACTCAAAGACTACTCTTGTTTATCGACCACCCATAACCCTTTATTACGTTAACTATCTGTGACTGACGTATTTACGATACCATAGTACACATTATTACCACTTAAATGTAACATTAGGTGCTCAAAAAATAGTATTTTCTCTGAACTTTTGAAACACAGCCATGTCTTCACACTAGGCGAGACAAAGGGACTCAGAATTCCTGGCTCAGCTTGATTTATAACCTGAGTTTAACCTCATGGACCGGACATGTAGTGTTACAAAGTCTATTATTACAGTCATATATACAGTTATATATAATAAATTTAATTGCAAAGAGATAGTACTGGCTAATAAGGATCTCAAAGATGGTTATAAAAATATATTAAGAAAAGGAAAGAAAAAGAAACTAGTATAATATAAGTAAAAAAGAATCTAGTAGAATAAAAAGTTTATAATTAAAGAAATGAGTGAGACTGATACCCTTTGGAGGAAAAAAAAAACCCACATAGACTATCAAATGTTTCATTTTGGAAAAACCGACTGCAATCATTAAAGGAGCAAGAAATGATACAGAGACACTAACATTGTGGGAGATATTGTAGAGATGAAATGAATGTCTGTTTAGATCAACTCCTGGTAAGAACATTCCTAGTTTGTGCTGGCGTGCTTTGCATCTCATGCTTTACTGAGCATGAAGCACATTGAGGAACCATCAAACTTGTACTTAGCGCACTGATGATGCTGGAATAGTTTTATTTTCTTGCCACATATAACAGTGCTAGAGCCAAGTGACTTTTATCCTTGTGCAAGGCAAGTTGCAACAAACAGAATCAGGAAATGTTCATTATAGCTGATGGCTTGTGCCAGGATTGGTGAACCAAAACTATCCAGATATTACTCCACTTCTTCGCAGTGCCCCTAAAAAAAACAGACTAACCAGTCTAGTCTGACCAAATGAGTAGGGATCAAGAGAGAAGGCTACTTGGTACTCAAAAGTGCTATGCTGAAGTCAGATGTGTTGGATCAAAAGGCACAAAAAACAGTTCTACTGCAAATCACAAAACAATGTATCCATGCCCACTTAACGTCCTCTAAAGGGCGGATGACAAAGAGGTCTAACCATTTCTTTCATCATCGGGTGAACATAAGCAAACAAGCATGAAATGTTTTTTCAGGACGCTAGCACTCTTCATTGCTTTTTGTATCTTTACAAATTCTAAAATGAGCAGAGGGAAGTACTCATTTTTTTATCAGTTGGGTTGACTGAAATTAGACTTGAATTGAGCCACACATTTCTACCTCTAATCCAGCGCTCTAACCACTATGCAACATATGCTACTCTATAGGACACTATTTGTTTTATCATTTTACAATAGCAAATAGTTATATTTGTGATGGACATGACTGCTGGACCTGGTTAAGAAACACAGTGATATATTAAAAATAAAAAAATAGAAAATGAGAAGACAAGGAACAATTTTAATAATAATTAAACTACTTTAAATCTGAAACACCCCCCCCCCCCCCAAACCATTAATTAAACTAATTTTAAATCTTTACAAAAAAATTTAAACATTAATTAAATTAATTCTTATACTTCAGGACACAATTTTTAACATCAATTAACTCATTAAAATGAGATTGAAGTTTCTGCAAAGAAAAATAATTTGGAAAATTCAGCAAGAGAAAAATACCTTTAAAATCAAAAGTGAAAATTTGTCACAGCATTCTTAATACTTACAGCAGCAACTCTGTGTCCGGACGATAAGGTTTTATGTCTAGCAGCACTATCAAGTTCCACCCAGTGCTCAAGCAGCTTGTTCTTCATGATGTTGGATGTGTAATAGTCATGGTAATCCTATAAGTAAAGGTAATCCTGTAACACTTTGTGACTTATGTGAAACATTGCATTAGTGCCTATGTTTTTTCTTTCTTTTTTTTTTTTTTAGTAAATCTGTCACACTAATGATTGCTATCACAAAATCAGATACTGCTTGCCTTTAATGCTTTTTTCCCAATATACTTTTATAACAGAAGACAAAACTGAAGAGGGAAAACTTCAAGAAGTTCTCTACAGTTTGATACTACATCTAGGAAAATGGTCAAAAGCAAAGATGATAAACAGCAATCAACTTCAAGATTAGATATGTTTTAAATTGTCAACCACAGCTCAGTTTTCTCAATATGTTTTCTTATTTACACACCCATGCACATTGTCTCAATAGTTAGTATCTTCATCATCATAATCTATTCTCCTTTTTGTTGAAAAACTTTTTTCTAAAATGCAATATAATTTATCTTCAACATTTGCACCAGCAAGATATTAGAAGAGTGCTTCACAATTGTCCACAATTCTGGCCCCTTTTAAAGCTACATAACCTGCAACCCCTGTTAATAATATCCCAATAACATGCAACCTTCTTTCCTAACAGTAAAGTAAACTTGCTACCCCCTTCCATAAAAATCTAGTGACCTGCAACTACCATTTATCATTGTTAAGTAAACTGTTAACGTGCCACATCAAAAAAAAAAATAGTTAAACAAAAAAGTGTGAAGATATTTACAGTGAAATTTCCTTTAAAAGTAATGATAATTAAAAGTAGCCTCCTTCATTTTCCCATCCATAGAAAAGTTAACTCCATTGTGGGTTACAACTAGAGGATGGGAACAAAGACATGAGACATTAGAATCATGGAGGCTGAATGAAGAACTTACATGAACTACATCAGCTTCTTCAAATGGATTTTCCAACGAACTGATGCTTTCATTATTGACTCTTTCTGTCATTTGTACTTGATGGGTAGTCACAGTAAGTGTGGATGTAGCCCTGACAGGACTTGTGGTTGTTGTCGATGAAGAAACTGTACTTATTGTGCTGTTACCTGCTGAGACTTGAGTCACTAGAAAAGATAACATCACCAAGTGATATTAAAGCTATATATAATTTACCAAGTGATATTAAAATAATCAAACACTATTAGTATTCCTTCAACAAATAGTGTCACAGAAGTCAAGTAATTTAATTTCAGAGCAAACTTTTAATTCTGGAATTGTTTTGTCTCTTTGGACATAATTCTCTCCCCTGAAAATGTCATATATTAATGTCATCAAATTCAAACTGATCATCATTGATCGTGAATTGTCAAAATATTCTCAGACGACCCTAAAAATACCAGTTATACAGTAATAATTCTCCTTAGATAAGTAGCAATCCTCAATAAATAAAAAAACTTTCACAAACGAATTTATCAACACAAACATTTCTTATAAAAAGGTTCTTCTCTAATCAAAAGATTTATTTAAATTAATCTACAGATTTATATCTCAGACATTTCCTTAGATGGCTTACCACACCTAAAAAAATTGTGTTTTCTGTAAATTTTAATGGAAAATCTCAGATGAGGATTGTCTATAAGAAAACAGTGAGAATTAAAATATTAAAATTCTTACCCAGTTTTAAGGTTCAGCTTTAGAAGCATATTTTTTTTTTATTTCTAGCTATAAATGTTACTGAAAATTTTACTATTTACTTTATAAATGTATTATATATGCTTTATATACAAATGTTTCTTTATGTTAACAGCTGCTAATTCTTTGTACATTTTATTTGTGGATATTTCTAAAGTTTTAACTAGTATCAATAAAATTTAAGAAATATCCACTTTAGACAATGTATAGGAAAGTGAAGGGCCCTGTGGTGTATAGGGAATATGGTTTTAGTGTCCATAATTTTTATAGACCTTCGGCACATGATTTTTGGGGTAATTTGGTTATGGAAGGCCCTGTATCACTGCAAACGAATTAAAATCCATAATTGCTCAACCGCCCGTGCCAGCGTAATCATCCGAATTAATATCTCATCTCCCAAACAAAGAAAGGTAACTGTAGTCCCCATCGTAGCAGTCTCAGTACACGCCAAAAGACATAAGGCGAAACCGCGCAGAAAGTGAACACAGCCAACTGTTCCCTGTCATACAATATCATCATTCATCGTAAACAATTGGAATATCGAAACATGATCAAAACAGATGAGACACACAGCTCATGGTGTGCACAGAGCACTTAACTCAGTAGCTCCTGCAACAAGCCGGACTTTTGGGGTAATGTGGTTAGTATATGCTGCTTTACTTTCTTAGATAAAAAATCAGGTAGGTAATTGAAGGCTGGGTGAACCTGGGAGCCGTCGATCAGGATCGAACCCAACCTCTTGTCCTTAGTAGTCCAGTTCATTAACCAATGAGCTATCAATGCTCCCCTTTAGACCATGTAAGTACATATTAAATTCACATAAAATGCTCAACCAACATCTTTAATTACAATATTACTACCATAACTTCTTGAATTACAATATTGCTAATCACCCTGGAACAACTTAAACTACTTTTATTTTTCTCATTATAATTTTGCTACCATCACTTCTCTCATATTACAACAACAACAAAAAGAATTCTGCTGAAAAAGCTTTAAGAAATAATAAAGTGCATGTCTTTTAACAAACCCTTCTTCTCAAGATTGTTCCCAAATACTTTTTTTCACAACAATTTTCCTTTCATTCACTCACAAATGCAATTCTCTAATTTAAATTCAATACCTCATCTCTCTATAAAATGCAGAATATTTTGCTGATTTTCATTTTCAAGATTGCATCAGAATTTCAACATTCCAAGTCTGGTGCCTCATTAGTTTCTCATTTTTCCTCACATTTTCTTTCTGACCTCCCAAAAATGTACTTGCATTAAACTTCAATAGGAAAACTTACTGACCTGTAACCTTTCAAAAATGTCTCTCCTCTTGGTAAACAAATATACCACAAACTTCATCTCACACAAAATGGCAAAAGACAGAGCAGACTAACAAGTAAATTATAAACTGAGAAAGGTAAAATATTTTAGGGGCTGAAAGTAATTTGGGTAATGTGCTTTGGAATCTGCAAACCAGTAGTTTAAAACGTAAATCTGCTGATTAGATAATTAGTTTACTCTTGTTATAAACAGATAAGAAAGAGAACAGCAAAGATGAAAGGAAAAGGCACACACACACACAAAATGAGGGGAAAAAATCAGAATGCAGTTGCTGTAACATTGAAATCACAGAACTTGTCTCACATAAAAAAAAATATACTCAACTCAAGTCTTACACATGAAGGAATTATTATTTTTTTTTTAGTGACTCACAATCTCAGGGTAGATGAGGTGAATGCCTAGTCCATTGCAGCAGCAGGAATTTATTGACACCAGTGCTGCAGCAGGAATTTATTGACACCAGTGCAGCAGCAGGAATTTATTGACACCAGTGCTGCAGCAGGAATTTATAGACACCAGTGCAGCAGCAGGAATTTATTGACACCAGTGCAGCAGCAGGAATTTATTGACACCAGTGCTGCAGCAGGAATTTATTGACACCAGTGCAGCAGCAGGAATTTATTGACACCAGTGCTGCAGCAGGAATTTATTGACACCAGTGCTGCAGCAGAAATTTATTGACACCAATGCTGCAGCAGCAGGAATTTATTGACACCAATGCTGCAGCAGCAGGAATTTATTGACACCAATGCAGCAGCAGGAATTTATTGACACCAATGCAGCAGCAGGAATTTATTGACACCAATGCAGCAGCAGGAATTTATTGACACCAGTGCAACAGCAGGAATTTATTGATACCAATGCAGCAGCAGGAATTTATTGACACCAGTGCAGCAGCAGGAATTTATTGACACCAATGCAGCAGCAGGAATTTATTGACACCAATGCAGCAGCAGGAATTTATTGACACCAATGCAGCAGCAGGAATTTATTGACACCAATGCAGCAGCAGGAATTTATTGACACCAATGCAGCAGCAGGAATTTATTGACACCAATGCAGCTGCAGGAATTTATTGACACCAATGCAGCAGCATGAATTTATTGACACCAGTGCAGCAGCATGAATTTATTGACACCAGTGCTGCAGCAGCAGGAATTTATTGACACCAGTGCAACAGCAGGAATTTATTGACACCAGTGCTGCAGCAGCAGGAATCTCCCCAAGTGACTCTGAAAACGATTTCGTAATCCCAACTCCAAATTTGACTTTATACACAAAAACATATATGAAGTAAACATATACATACATATATTGTATATAATATATATATAACTTGTTGGTTTGAAATAAAAGTTTTTGGTTCTGGTAAGCTGTCTTTCAATTATAATGAATTGTATTGCCAACACATTTACAACTTTGACACAAATCAAGGCACTTACCTTTCAGTATTTAGAATATTTTATTTTTTGTTCAGAGGGAAAAAAAAATGTGTGGCTCATCCAATAAAAGTTATGACTCTACAGTTAAAATTTCTTACATTTTCAGACTACAAAAAATTATGTACAAAAACATAAAAATCAGATTTCATATAATCCAGACCACACGAAAATGTATGACTGATTATTAATTCAAACTAATTTTAATTTTAATTTTTAATTCTAAAAGTTAGAGACTGGCAATTTTTCTTAAAATTGGACCAGAGAATTAAATACATATCTAAATGAGTTATTTGCTACACAATCAAAATGAATTCATTTACAATTTAGGAAGTGATTACACCAACACATATTAACAAATAAGAAGTAGTTTATGTTTGCTGTTGTTTTCTCTTTAATGTTTATGCTGCTATTTTTCGAACTTGTGTTTATTTTTGCACACAAACACTCTGAAAATGTCTGTACGCTAGAATGGGGAATGATTAAATGGGTTAATTAAAAAGTGTGACATTTTTTTCATCATTAAATGGACAAAGATAAAGCAGCAAAACAGCAGAAAATTGTGAAGAGATGCCAAAAATGTGATGGCTGTCAATTTGGTTACTTCAAGAATAACCGAACTGTTTTTAATTATTTAGTTCCGTATTTTTCACCAGGAGGTATATTTTTTTTTATCACTCATCATGTGGCTACCATTTCTGATCCAATTACATCACAGAAGCTGGTATTAATGAGCTGAAAATTGTCACAAAAAATATTTTCAATATATTTATGTTTAATATCCTGCAATAGTTTACCTTCAACTAAATTAGTTGCAAATCTTTGAGTGGCTCTTTCAACTCTATATATATATATATATATATCTATCTTTTGACCTATAGCCAGCCCATAGGGCATTGTAACCTCTCCAGTTACAATCTCTGAGATTGCCCTTTTTTGGAATCTTAACAATGATTCCTTTTTTCCACTTATGAGGCACCTTCTCTGCTTTCCAAATGATGATGAACATTTTCTGGAGGTGTATTAAATGATGGCTATCAATTGCCTTGAAGATCTCAGCTGTTAACTTATCCTCGCCAGCAGCCTCGTTGTTGTCCATACACTTTAAGGAGGTATATACATATATATACATATTATCATCAAGTACCGTGTCTGCTGATTAGGTAGGCTTACTCTGTTGTGGCCAGTGCAAAGGTAGGTAATTTGGTCTATTCTTCAGAGTTGATAATAACCATCCTTTGCATTGTATTTTTGGGGTTTTTGTTTCAGGTGTGAATGGTATTGCCCTTTAATGATATTTACCATATATAAATGATTTTAATAATTTGATTGCAAATGTACTATCAACCCTTACATAAGCATGTGAAAGCTGGAAAACAACAAGAGACATAGAAACAAAGTTGAAGACATTCGAAAATAAATGTCTAAGGAAAATACTTGGTATAGCGTGGAACGAATTCAAAACAAACGAGGAAATTAGAGAAATCACCAATCAACCACTAATATCTTCAGTAATCAAGAAAAGATGATGGTCATATGTTGGACATGTGATGAGAAGAGATAATAACCGAATAGCAAAGCAAGCCCTCATGTGGGAAACAACAGGTAAGAGGAAAAGAGGAAGACCCAGAGAGACACTGAGAAGAACATTGATGGGAGAGGCAAGAGCAGCAGGAATCGGTTCCCTCAATGAGATAGAGCTGCTTGCACAGAACAGAGACAAATGGCAAGATTTGATAAAATATCTTTAAAAGAATTGAAAACTGCTAGAACAAAAATTCAGATAAGAGAAGGAGTATCTTGGTCTATGCCCTATGGGTCGGCTACGGCTTGAAAGGTCAATAGGTAGATAGATAGAATGATTTCAGACACACAGCCCTTCATATGTGTGACTGCAATCCTCCATTAACAATAAAAGACTTTTACAAAACAATATACTTCAGTAATCATGTACAGACTGCAGTTGCTACAAAAATAATTTTAAGATATGGTTTTCTACATTATTGTTTGAGACCAATTTGATTCCAAATAATATCAGCAACAAAAATACAGCCTGTCTGAACACAGATTGTTTAGTCCATCAGTTGTTAATCTGCCCAATATTGATCCAGCAGTTTATTATCTTTTGCTCTTCAGTTAACATTTTTTTTTTATAAAGTCTTAAATTAACAAGGTCTCAGTAAAAAATAAAAAAGAAAGAAAAATTAACCAGTTTTTAAAAAATTACATTTTTTAAAATGTTTATAAAATGTTTATAAATTGTTCCATAATTTACTATTAACATTCCCAATGTGTATGTTCCTTCATGATCAGAAGCATAAAACCACTTTATGATCAGAAGCATAAAACCACTTTATGATCAGAACCATAAAACCACTTTATGATCAGAAGCATAAACCCACTTCATGATCTAAACTGTAAAATCACTTCATGACCACAACCATAAAACCACTTCATGAACAGAGTAGTCTCTTCTTTCTTTCATTCGCCTAAAGACTACTCCTCTTCATCATTAGCCCTTAAAAGGATATCAAGTTAAAAATAGATGTGTTACAATTTCCAGCAATGTGATATTTGCACCCTATGACCCTTGACATTCAACTTTATTTTGAAATGTCAGGTTGTACCTCTTTGATTGCTACTCCTTGACCAAATAATTTAAGTCTTTTTTATAAGACAAGGTTGAGTAGGATCAACATCAGGTCTTGTTGCCACTGATCCTGACAAAGAGTCAGCAATGAGATACTCACCTCATGCAGACTAAATGCCACCACCAGAACTGTAAAACAACACATCCATAAAATTTATTTTGGGGGCCCTAATATTTACGTTAATGATCTAACGTTAACATGTTTGACCTTTTGTAAAAATGCTCTGTAGGTTATTAATCACAAATGATAAAACTGTCATAATCCGAGGGATCAGAAAATGATGGTAATTATTTGCAGACATAATCACAATTTTGATAATATCTCTCTTGATGGAAATTAAAATAAACATTACCTGACTGGGTGGACTGCTCTGTGTCAGGATGTCTACTTGTCCCATAACTAGTTGTGGTGGTTGTAGTTTCAGTATTTCCCAAACCAATAGTAACATTGGTACTGTTACCAGTATTATCACTGTGACGGCGAAACCGGTTGTGTGAAAGGCGTGAGATCTCAAATGAAAGGCTGGGGTCTGATGACATTGCCAAGTGATTTGTAATTTGATATTGGACATCTGAAATAGGAAACAATTGTTTGCTCTGTTACTGCTTTAATCAATCTAATCAACAATTTGAGCAGTGACACCACACAAGAATATCAATAGCAAATATAAAACTCTTGAATCAGGAATACATACCTGAAGTGAGAATTAGCAAGAATGAACAGTCAATACTATGTGATCAATAGGATGAAAATCATACAATGCGACAAGAAAGGCAGATTCTCAAGATGATTTAGACAAAGGACAGCAAGATGAGAGACACCTTGCAGCAGGCACAAAATATTTCAACATGTGGTTTACTAATTTAGGTGAAAAACCATGAGAAGAAGTATTAGTGCTAAGTGTATTATAGAATAGGATGAACAATATGGTAGAGTTGTAATTGTTAATCAAGATGAATTGTATAGTTTTGAAAAGAAAGCTGAATCATGACAGAGCTAAGTGTGCACTTATAAATTGCAAAAAGTTCAACAAAGATCACACTGGCTGTGTCAGAACCTATAGGGGATATATATATATATATATATATTCCTCTGTTATCTCGTTTCTATGGTCACAACCAATGTCTCCCTTGAAGAAAAAATAAATTCCTGAATTGAAAAGGCAGCTTCCACATTTGGTAAACTTAAAGATAGAGCATGGGCCAACACCAATTTAACACTCAGGACTAAGATTCAAATTTACCAAAGTTGTGTGCATAGTACACTTCTATACAGATCAGAAACTTGGACTACCTATGCAAGGCAGGAGAAAAGGTTAAACAGCTTTCATGTACGTTGCCTTTGCAAGATTATGAACATCAAATGGCAGGACAAAGTAACTAACTCTAATGTCTTACAACGAGCCAAACTCCCATCGATCATGGCAACACTTAGGATTCGTAGACTAAGGTGGCTGGGGAAATAATCATATTCCCAAACAAATATTGTATGGAGAACTTAAGGAGGGAAAGAGACCAAAGGGCAGACGAGTGTTGAGATATAAAGATGTTTGCAGGGCTTCTTTGAGAGAATTTTCTATAAGTGAAAGAAACCGGGAAAATGTGGCTGCAGATTGTAGCACATGGAGAGCAAAAATAAAAAATGGCACAGCAACTTTTGAGACAGTGCTGATATCAAATTCAGAAGATAAAAGGCGCAAGAAAAAAGAGACAAGGCCAGGTACCGCAAATACACCTTGCTCGTTTACAATTTCAATTCACCCACAAGAAGAGGCAAATTCACCCACAAGAAAAGATGTTCAGTAAAGCAGCACCTAGTATGAGACACTAATGCTTTACCAAACTACTGACTTATCATGATTGCTTGCTACCAACTGTCTGCCAAGATGCCAAAGGCAATATATATATATATATATATATATATATATATATATATATATATATATATATATATAACTAAAAGACTGTATTATGGACATCTAAGTGAGAATATGTAGTTACCTGGAAGAGTTGGTATGCTCCACGTAGGCTGATGTGCCAACCTAATGTAAGATTCAGTGTGTAAGTAACTGATTTTTGTATGTGTAAGAACTCATTCTGTGTGTCAAATAATGGTGGCATAAAGAAATCATCAAAAGAACCCTGAGTTTGACACCAGTTTTATGTATGAAGTTTATGTGAACTTTATGTTGTTCTTGTTGTTGATATATGCATATGTCCCATTAATGTTATAACATTATTCCAACACATACAATATCAGTCTCAATTGGACTTCGTTAAGTCACAGCCAGCTTCACTGGTGAACACATGTTAACAAGTCCAAGACATTAACCAGTCTACAAGTGTAGCTTTCTATGAGTTTAGATGAACTACCAAGTGAAAACAACACTAAGCATCCATCATCGAGTGCCAGTAGCACAAATTCACAGCCAGTAAGAAGAAAAAGTAAGAGAGAAAAAAATGAAGAGAGAATACATAAAAGTATGAGACTATTATGGTTAAGAAAGAAATGATGGGAGTGACATAAAGAGAATGAAATAGTGATTAATCGTAAAATGAGGTAGAGAGAGAGACAAAGAATGAGACAAGACAGATGGGATATGCAGGCATGCATTTGTTTTCCTCTTAAGAATAAGGATATTGTTTAGCTACAAGTGACTGACAAAATAAATATTGTGTGTGGCTCTATTAAGAGAAAAATTGTAGGGAATAAAATGACGGTACAGACATCGAGAAGCTAAGAGAAAATAACACTGGGCAGCTTTTAAAGCGCGCGGAGAGGGGGTGGGGGGGGGGGGTGGGGGGGGGGAAGCGGGAAGACGTCATAAGAAAAACTGTGAAAAGGGAATCACAAACCAGTCTGAAAATAATGTGTAAATTCATGGGGTGAATGGGTGGAATGTGAACGGGTGGGTGAGTGAGTAGATGGATCGATTGATGGTCTGATGTAAGGATGGAGGGTGGATTGTTGTATGGATGGATTGGTGGATTGATGTATGGATGGATTGGTGGATTGATGTATGGAAGGATGGGTGGATTGATGTATGGAAGGATGGGTGGATTGATGTATGGAAGGATGGGTGGATTGATGTATGGAAGGATGGATGGATTGATGTATGGAAGGATGGGTGAATTGATGTATGGATGAATGGGTGGGTTGATGTATGGAAGGATGGTGGAGTGATGTATGGAAGGATGGGTGGATTGATGTATGGATGGATGGGTGGATTGATGTATGGATGGATTGGTGGATTGATGTATGGAAGGATGGTAGATTGATGGGTGGATTGATGTATGGGTGGATTGGTGATACAGTGATGTATGTATGGATGGGTGTATTGATGAATGGATGGATGGGTGTAATGATGTATGGTAGGATGGGTTTATGGATGGATGGGTGGATTGATGTATGAAAGGATGGGTGTATGGATGGATTGATGTATGGATGAATGAGTGGATTGATGTATGGGTGGATTGGTGATACAGTGATGTATGTATGGATGGGTGTATTGATGAATGGATGGATGGGTGTAATGATGTATGGTAGGATGGGTGTATGGATGGATGGGTTGATTGATGTATGAAAGGATGGATGTATGGATGGATTGATGTATGAAATTGGTGTCGAATTTCTTGTAGTAGAGTATATATTCATATCGTTGCCCATTTGTGCTGTCCTTGTTTTCTGAAGAAGGCTGCATGTAGGCCGAAAATTCAATAATTTGTAATGTCCTTTTTTTGTAAAGCTGTCACCATAATTTGTAGGAGTACATTTGGTATAGAGTGAACAATCCTTTTTAACGAATAAACAAGTCATGGTGAATTAAAAAAGGGCAGCACCATACTTTGACAAAGGGAGACCATCAACCGAACTTTGAGTTGCTTCAATTTTGACAAACAGGAATGCCGATGTAGCATTGTAATTATGACACATAGGCGGCGACTCGCAGGTGTTTCATGACCAGAGACAGAAACGTAAGTGATTGTAATATTTCTAGCCGCGGTAGACGAATAGCGAGAGATGAAACAAAGGATAATACAACTGACCTTTCCAGAACGAGAAGGACTCGTCCTTGGGGATCGAACGGAAGTTTCAAGGACCGACACCTCCGCTGATGTCCAGCGGGAGTGAACGAGATCAACAGATTTCTACGAGAGAATTTGGGTAGTCATGAAAGATCAGTTGCAGCTTTGTTTTAAGGAGTCAACTGATAGGAGTGATTGATATATATTTGTCAAGACTCCTCATTAAATTATAGACGATTGACAAGCAATCAGTAAGTGGGATGAGTGTCCTAGAATTGTAGGCCGGAGTTCCCAGGACCGACCATGCCAGATACCCAGAATGCTCAAGAGATAGGTGGAGCTTAGCTGGCATCAAAAAAACATCAAGCAGAGACTTTTCGAGAGATGTTTCAGTTAGTGTCCCGAACAGGAGGAGGGGATACTACAACGTTGTAAACGAAGTTAGCTGGTGTTAGAAACTTGTCTCAAGGCAGACAATTAGTAAATATTAAAAGTTATCAGCATATTTGCCGAACCATTAGAATAGTAATAGAGTCAGAAAGAGATATAAAAGCTATCAGTAAATTCCAGAACCATTTAGTTCTTATAAACCAGTGAAAGGTTGTCTACAGGATTCCTAATGATATTAATAATTAAATTATACAAACAATTGTAAAATTAGATATGATAAAACATAAGAACATTCTGTCTGTGAAGTTAGACACGATAAGATGATCACAGAGTGGCGGCCGATTGACTAAGCGTACCCACACAATTCTAATGTATATATAGCAGAGATACGATTCTGTTGCTGTTTGATTTGTTACATCAAGACCAGTAGACTTAATAATAAAGACTGGTGTTGATCTTGTTCCAAACATTGTGTGAGCATCAATTCCATTGAACGTGCTAATCGTAAAGTGATGTAATATAAGAGTAATCCACTCATGTGATAGCTCACTGTCCAAGACAAGCAACTAAGTCAGCAACAAGAAATCATAATCAAGACAGACAAATTACCAAGAATACAGCTATATATACAACACCCCACTACTTGTCCTCTACTTAGCTCGTAGCTTGAGAGAGAAAGAGACACGAACGCACACAAATAATTGGGGAAGCACTACATTATAACTTAACTTTATAATAATTTACATCAAAAACCTCGAGTGAAAATGATAAAAGAAAAAAAAAACATGCAATTTAATTGAGTCTTATTTATAGAACTGGGTGCACGTGGAGATGATGTATATGTCATGGGGCACGCAAAAACACAAATGATATAACAAAAGTACTGCTGCTGGCAGTTTATGAAAAGCATCACGTTGTCGTGTGATATAATTTATGTATAAACAAAAGAAAATATTACAATATAAAATGTGTAAGGAAGGAAAAAGCTACACTAATTGTTGTCTTGTGAGCACTTCTTCTTGAGTGCCTTCTGCTTTTCACAAGTCCTCTTAATGATAAAATAACAGAAGACAGAGCTGACATCAGTTTGTATTGAGAAAGTGAGTTGAGAGACAGTCTGACAAGCGCTAAATGAAAAATCACAGAGGGATTGTCTTGGGAATAGACATGGATGGTGAGTGGGTGAGCTGCACGATGTGGCGCGGGAGGAAAGAGGAGTGGTGGTGATGTTAGATAAGAGAGAAGAAATTAATAGACGAATAGGATTCAAGATTTAAAAAAAAAACATAATATGAAATCAGAAAATTTAAGGAGACTAAATGACATGTCACAGTGTAGGAGAATTTTAAAAGAAATTGATGAAAATTAGCATAATTGACCAACAAGAAGATATCTGGGATGTGGAAGACTATAAAAAGACATAAAAATTTAATGAGAACAAAATTATAATGAGTTTAAGAATAAAGTGAAGTACAAATCGGATTGGAAACAGAATATGTCTGAAAATAGAGGAAGACAGAAAAACAAATATTAGAAAGTATATAATACGTGTTGACAGACATATAGTTTACTTTTTTTTTAACGAGTAAATGAAAATAGAGATGAGGTGCTCAGTTTTACTCAATACAAAGACAATTTTAAAAAAAAAGCATGATATGAGAAAACTACAAAGTTGAAATAGTCAACAACAAACATTAATTATTCAATGCAATACTTATGATGTTATAAATGTACAAATTACGCTGGCCTTCAATTTTGAAGAGGCGTTTGAGGGAATAAAACTTATATACAGTGAGTTAGCCCTTTCTATAGTAACAACGGACATCGAGACTACATAGAACGCGACAAAGCTGGCAAGGATACAAGAAAATAACATGTTTTCTGTTATTTCACTGCCTATCTGTAACAAGTGTATATATGCTATAAAAACATAAGGAAAATATCAATAGTGGGAGCAGAATAATTTATATTCTTCTTTCCTTCCTTATTTGCCTTTCAGCTTTTAGGGGAGATATAATTTGCGGTCTTTTCCTTTTCTGTTGGCCTCTCCTACTGATATGTCTCCTAGTGTTTCTAATATTCCATCAAACCATCTTTTTTCGTGGTCGGCCCTTGAGTCTGGTGTTCTTGCAATGTTTATTGAAGGCTCGTTGTGTAGTATTTTTATCTTTCTGCCTTATCACATGACCAAACCATTTTATCTGTTGTTTCTTTATGTACTCTATGGCGGGAATTCTTGCTAGCTTATAGTTATTCGAAGGCCCCGGTATCATGCCGCCCGTTCCAGTTAAATCATTCGAATTAACATCTCATCGAATATCAAAACAAAGAAAGGCAGCTGCTGTCCCCATCATAGCAAACACAGCACACATCAAAATACGTTAGGCGTAGCAGCACCGAATGTGAACGCAGCTGAACTGTCCTTTGTCATACGATATCATCATTCATTGTAAGCAATCTGAATATAGAAATACCATCCGGATGAAAAGCACAGTTCATGGTGTGCACAAAGCACTAAACTCAGTAGCTCCAGCACAAATCCGGACTTGGAATATGAAGAAATTGCAACAAGAAACACTTTTCAGACAGTGCCTCAGCGGTTTCTGTCGTCTATCCACCATATTCATCGGAAGCCCTAGCTTTTTTCTCTGTTCTTCATCTCTGATCTTATCTCTCAGGTTGTTGTTTCCTGACATTCATCTAATACATGTTATCTCGATCTTGGTTTTTTTTTTTTCTTTCTTGCATCTAGAGTCCAGGCCTGACATTAGTAGCACAACGTTTGAATGAAGATTGTATCTATAATAATAGTTATTAATAATGAGGAAAATACTATGCAATCCATTTTTGACAATAGAAACAAGAAAAAAGAGTTCTTAAATGTTACGTAGAGCCAGTCTTAACATATGGATGCGAGTCATGGACAATAGGATAACAGACAAGAAAATCACTGGAGTCTGTAGAAGTGTGGTTTTACAGAAGGATGTTGAGAATACCATGGACAGCTAAGATGAGTAATGAAGAGGTTCTGAGAGAGGTCAAAGCAAAAAGAGAGCTAATTTCCAATGTTAGGAAGAGATCATTGTTTGGCCATGTAATGAGAAGAGAACAACTGGAATATATTGTAACAACTGGAAAAATTGAGGGACGAAGAGATAGAGGGAAGCAAAGAGAAAAAATAACAGACAGCTTAAGAGAATGGCTTGGCAGAAGGTCAACAACAGAAATGATAAATAGCTGCCGAGATCGAAAGTTGTGGAGAGACATGATCACCTAGTAAGTAAAAACTGACTGTGAGGCACCACATGTACTCCAAACTCAAGATAAATAGCACCAAACTGTGCCACCACACTCTATCATATATGATCGATATAATGACTACATATGGTCCGGAGATAAGTGTGGAAAATATCAAATCATGATCAAAAGGAGCCAAATGTTATCAGTGAAAATAATCTCACAACAATCGCCAGCTTTAAATGTAAGCATCAATTGTTTTTAGCTCAGTGGTTAGTGAACTGGACTACAAAGGACAAGAGGTAGGGTTCGATCCCAAACGACGGCTTCCGGGTTCACCCAGCCTTAAATGGGTACCGGATTTTTTTTCTAGGAAAGTAAAGCGGCACGGGCGTAATACTGACCACATTACCCCAAAAATCATGTGCCGAAGGTCTGTAAAAATGTATGGTCACTCACAATATATTCCCTATACGCCATTTGGCGTGACGGGGGCTCTTTGCTTTCTACTTTACTATCAATTGTTTCTGCTAAAGGTCTCAACACTTAAAGTTAAACCAATTTCGCATCAGTGGAAACCATAATTTGTGGCCTTGAAAAAATTAAGACCAAACTGGAAATGTAAGAAAAAATATCGCAATCACTAAAAAAATGTGATTCAAGCAAAGACGCGGTGGTTAACAGCAGGCCATGAGAACAATAAACACACTATTAAAAAATAAAAGAAAGTTACAGAAAAATTCTGGACCAAGTAATTTAAAAGAGGAAAACAATGTGGAAAGAAAATAAAAACCTCTGTAAAAGAAGGCCAGGGGGTTCGAATCCTCACCATACTTGGAATCCGCGGCTTCCTTCTGACATTACCATCATAGGTACCTGGATAGTGAGATCCGACCTCTAACCTTCTCGGAAAACGGCCAATACCCAGCGCGCATTCTATGCACGTTAAAGAACATTTAGGAAGTGAAAACAGAAAAGAGTAGGCCGAAAATGGGCGCTTCCCGATACAAATTGGTAGAGAAAAATGTACCGAAAACGTCAAAACTCTCGAGGATAAAAATGAGCGTACCTCTGAAATCGGAAATATCTTCCTGTATAGTGAGGGAACTACTGAAAACCATCAGAAAGAAACAATCAACATATTTCGGGCACTTCATGAGGAGAGGAAAGTTGGAATACTTGGTTACAACTGGCAAAATAAAAGGAAAGAGAGATCGCGGACGACAAAGAGAGAAATACTGTATATACTGGTGTCATGGTTCGATCCCAACCGACGGCTACCGGTTCACCCAGCCTTTAATGGGTACCGGATTTTTTTTCTGGAAAGTAAAGCGGCACAGACATAATACCGACCACATTACCCTAAAAATCATGTGCCGAAGGTCTGTAAAATTTATGGTCACTAACACCATATTCCCTATACGACACTTGGCGTGACGGGGGTATTTTGTGCGCGCGCGCGTGTGTGTGTGTGTGTGTGTGTGTGTGTGTGTGTGCGTGCGTGCGTGCGTGCGTGTGTGTGTCATGACATGGAAAACGGTCAACATAAGAATTTATACGATGCACTGTAGATAGAATCACATTACCCCAAAAATCGTGTGCTGAAGGTCTGTAAAATATAGGTTCACTAACACCATATTTCCCTATACGCCACTTGGCGTGACGGGGATACTTTACTTTACTGTAGATAGAATATTGTGGAAGGACATGATCACCGACGCCAACCGGTATTACACATGATGATGGTGAGGCACACGGCTACTGGAGTGACAAATATGAAAATGTGACACTCACGCAAAATGAGTCTCTCTGGACTTCGCTAGATATATAAAACTTGCGTAAGCAAACAAACCAAACAGAATCAGCCAGCACCTAAATCCCTACGAAGATTTGTGTGGCTACAGTGATGAAACGCAAATCTTAGTGGTATGGCTATATACCCCGCTTGTTAGGCCTGGCAAAATGTCACCTTGCAGTGTAAGGGTGAAGTAATGAAGTAAACGTGAAAGACGGTATGTACAAATGGTAATAGAACACATCATTGAAAGCATTGACCCTGACTTCCACAACTCACACCGAGCATGCGCAAACAGAAATGAACAACCACCATCATGGTTGCCTTAGAGACCCAGGGAGTTAGAGATAGAAAAGAAGGAAATGATACAAACAATACCATTATGTGCACGAGCTATTACCTTACTTCCCGCTGCCTTTTTTTTAAATCTTCAGCATCGACAGAAAATGGAGTGTTCGGATCAGTGTACTGAAATGGGTCTTCTACATGGTGCTCATCGTCATTTTCTCTTCCTCCTTTTTCTTCTTCTTCTTCTTCCTCTTCTTCCTGTTCTTCATCTTCCACTTCTTCCTCTTCTTCTACCACTTCCTCTTCTTCTACCACTTCCTCTTCGCCATCTTCCCACTTCTTTTTATTCTTCATCTTCTACTTCTTCTTCCTCTTCTTCATCTTCCACTTCTTCTTCATCTTCCACTTTTTCTTCCTCCTCTTCTTCATCTTCCACTTTTTCTTCCTCCTCTTCTTCATCTTCCACTTTTCTTCCTCCTCTTCTTCATCTTCCACTTTTTCTTCCTCCTCTTCTTCATCTTCCACTTCCTCTTCATCCTCTTCTTCTTCCTCTTCTTCATCCTCCTCTTCTTCTTCCTCATATTCTGCAGCTGCCATCTTACACTTCTTCTTCCTCCTCTTCTTCATCTTACACTTTTTCTTCCTCCTCTTCTTCATCTTCCACTTCTTCTTCTTCCTCTTCTTCTTCCTCTCTTCATCTTCCACTTCTTCTTCCTCTTCTTCATCTTCCTCCTCTTCTTCTTCCTCTTCTTCATCTTCCACTTCTTCTTCCTCTTCTTCATCTTCCTCCTCTTCTTCTTCCTCTTCTTCATCTTACACTTCTTCATCTTCCACTTCTTCTTCTTCTCTCTTCTCCTCTTCTTCATCTTCCACTTCTTCTCCTCTTCTTCATCTTCCTCCTCTTCTTCTTCCTCTTCTTCATCTTACACTTCTTCATCTTCCACTTCTTCTTCTTCCTCTTCTTCTTCCTCTTCTTCATCTTCCACTTCTTCTTCCTCTTCTTCATCTTCCTCCTCTTCTTCCTCCTCTTCTTCATCTTCCACTTCTTCTTCCTCCTCTTCTTCATCTTCCACTTCTTCTTCCACTTCATCTTCCTCCTCTTCTTCTTCCTCTTCTTCATCTTCCACTTCTTCTTCCTCCTCTTCTTCATCTTCCACTTCTTCTTCCTCCTCTTCTTCTTCTCTTCTTCATCTTCCACTTCTTCATCTTCCTCCTCTTTTTCTTCATCTTCCTCTTCTTCTTCGGTGTTCCAGTCTTGTGATCATGCAAGCTTGACTTTTTGTCCTACTTCAAGATGGAGGGTAGGAATAACATCTCACACGGTGATCTGATCGCATGGTCACCTCATATATGCGTGTGTTTCCTAATTTCCTCAAAACCAGTGCCGTGGCTGACACATTCCATCTCCGACAGACCAATCTTTTTTTAACATAGGAGTTTTCCTTCTCGTAGGTTGCATAACGGCAGAGCTGTCGGGTCCTCCCAACCCGTGATTTCTGACTTAGTGTTCTCCCATAGCCTTTCCTCCTGCCGGTGACAATTACAAGGCAGCAATGGTTTGTTTACTGGTGGGGTGTTCTTCCCCTTGGATAGAAATTTGAATGCGGCTGTTACTCGCATGCCTTACCCGCCCCCCTCCGCCTTTTCCCGTTGAACATAAGGGACGGTTTTATTTAATTGATGCAACAGTTCTACCTGCTGTACCCACCACATCTTGGTAGAAGAAGCCTTCTGGTCTTTGGGTCATGAGGCCAGATGTGCAGTCTCGTTCCCATTGTAATGGTGTAAATGAAAGAAAAAAGTAATGTAATAATGTAATTGGGTCTGTGTATTGAGAATTGAGAGAACCATCGTGTGTTAAGGGAGAGTGAGATTCACGAGACAGTTTAAGTGCAGGGTCTTGCATGAAGATTAGGATTATAGCTTGTTTCATAAGTCGTGCCCAACTTTTCAAATCAATATCTTTTAAACCGCTTTTTGTATTTTTTTTTCAAAATTGCATGTAAAGTTATAATGATTAGAACCCAACAGGGAATTAATTTCATTAAAAACAAACATTTGGTTATTATTATTGCTTATTTGATTTATAAATTTATAACGACCCATTGATGTAGTCAAAACTTAGTGTTTACAGTATTTAAGTTAAAAATAGCGATTACAAATCTATACACGGTCAATTTACGATTTTTCACGCTTTAAACGTGAGTTGTCTGACACAATTAGACACTTGTAGAAAACACGAGGCATTGTGTGTTCCATTTCCGTTCATTCATAGGTGTAGACGTGGAACGCTAACATTTATCATGAGTCTTAAAATGAAATTCTGCAGTTTACAAAACATCGCAATAAAAATGTATGACTATTTTTGCAAAGAGGCTAAACGAGGAAGATTATTTCATTCTTTAGAAAACCCTGAGAATAGGACAAGACACATTTTGGATTTATCTAAACGGTCATTTAATCGCTGGATTCAAGCACGTGACCGTCAATGTTCAAAATATACAAAATCACAAGGAAGAGCAAAAATGTTGGATAATTTCGACAGTGAACTTATTAGAAGTGAAATTCGCAAAATGTTGGGTATGAATGAAACTGTTACAATAAGAAAATTAAAAGTATCGCTGAAAAAGAACAACAGTATTGAAATATCAAAGTCTACATTATGGAGGAATGTGAGAGCTGCAGGCTTTACATTCAGAAAGTATTCCAATGGACGAAACATCATCTGTGAGAAGCCACATATAGTAGTCATGAGAAGCAAGTACTTACGTGAAGTAAAAGAGGTGCGCAAGCAAGGTTATGATATTGTGTACTTGGATGAAACATGGATCAATGCTCACCACACTAACCAAAGGGAATGGCAGTCATCAGATGGAAAGATTAAGAGATTAATACCTAGCAGCAAAGGACAGCGCTTGATAATTGCTCATGCAGGTAGTCGACAACATGGACTAATACAGAATGCAGAGCTCATTTTTCTTTCAAAATCCATAGACAATCGGGATTATCACTCTGAGATGAATGGTCACATATTTAGACATTGGATTGAAAATTCTGTTCTCCCATCACTAGATCGACCATCTTGTCTAATAATGGACAATGCAGCGTACCACAACATTGTTGCGCTTGAAGATAAAGTCCTGACGTCATCCAGTACAAAAGATGCTATTAAGATATGGCTCACAAAGGAGCACATACAATTTAATAGCATGTACTTAAAACCTGAATTACTATCTCTAGTAAAGCAAAAACAGAGGACAAAGATTTTTCAAATAGATAAGATTATCCAAGAGCACGGTCATATAAGTTTGAGGCTGCCACCTTACCATGCTCATTTAAATCCAATAGAACTAATCTGGGCAAAATTAAAAGGACAAGTGGCAGATGAAAATACAACATTCAAAATATGCGATGTAAAGACTGTTGCTAATCTCGCTTTATTAAATATAGACAAAGATTATTGGGCTAAATGTGAAGACCACGTCTTAAAACAGGAAGAGGAATATTGGAAAAATGATGGTTTGTGGAATGTTCAACCCCAAACAGTTATTAATCTTTTAGACTCGTCTGATTCAGAATGAAAGTATATAGCCCACCCCCCCCCCCCCCCCCCCCCCCCCCCCCCCCCCCCCCCCAATGTTGGCCCCTATATTACCTTAAATTATTTCAACAAACGGTCCTTTTCAGGACCACACAACTATGAAAATTGGACATACAGGTATACCTTGATATATCGTCCGTCCTCGAACTGAGCAGACAATAATTATCCTGGTGTTTTGTTTTATCCAGTTATTTCCCCATTACGGCCCGCCTTTACCTAGTGAAAATTAATCGTAGACCAGCAACTACGGTAATTTCTATTCTTTAGGGCTTCACAATTTACAATTTTGACAAACATCAAAGAAATATCGCCGCTTTAAGAAAACTGCAGCTGCAAGATATTTGTTAAATATACATTTAAAGGGTCTTTTGCATTCTAATAACATTTGGACAATTTCAAAGTATTAACAAACGGTTAGAGAGTAATAGCGTTTTGAAGTTGGGCATATGTTTTGAAACGAGCTATAGTTGAGTTGGGAGAACAAAGGAGAGTGGAGTTAACAGTGTAGTTTAAGTGAAGTGACGTGAGAAGTGAGTAGAGTTAGAATAATAAATAAGGAAAGGTAAATCTCGTGAACATTGAGAGGGGTGTTCTAGAAACACAAAGAGTGATTACAATTAAGAGTAATGCCAGATCGAGACTGAGCGTATGGCATAGCGAGATTCTATTGGTTGCGACGGGAAGTATGTAAAGGGTCTGCACATGCAGAGAAGGAAGGAGGACACATTGTAGGAAGAGACAGTAGAGGAAGTTACATTAGAAAAAGGCTCATGTAGCGAAGTAAGAGCCTTTAGTTGAACAATAGGGCGAACGCCTAATTGTAGTTAGAAGTGTTAGAAACAAGTAGATATTGGATGATTCGATTGGGAGAACTAATTCACGGATAGTATAGCGTTGCACTGAGGATGTGCTCTATTTTAGGGGAAAGGCGACAGTGAGCCGACTTTTGAATAAGTGATGTACTATTATATTATTATTTTGAGAATACAAGTATTTGTGTAGTGCATGAAGAGACAGTCAGGAGTTCAGTTGTAAATAGTTAAGAAGGAGTCAGAAACTCCTTAGCATTACTTTGACATGCTGGAGTGGTCAGCCACGCCACCCAGCCTCGTCAATTAGATTTGTACATTTAGTAGAGTGGTGTAAATAAACATTTTTGAAGTTCTTGTTTTATAATAAAACGTATGTACTACCTGAATTGTCTGTGGATGTGTTCATATACTGTATCCAGTGGGCTGGTCTAGGCCAATCTAAGTAAGAACCGAAAATACAAACGCGAAGTACCACTAATTACGACGGAAATGAAAACGGGGCTTCCACACGCTCAGAATACTAGAGCTAAGTTCGTGAATAGCTCTAAGATCAGTTCACCAGTGTCAGATACTCAAGATCATACCAGTCAAGTTGATCAATCAAGATAAATCAAGGTGAACGAAGCATCATGAGTACATGATCAATTGTCAACATCATCCTCAATATTAATAGACAGAGCAAGAAGTAAAGATCGCTATTGGTCCTTGCTTTGATATTCTTGTTTAATATTCTTGTTTAAGTCACGTGTCTCAATCACGTGTTTCATCGTCAGTAAAGATCGAGTCAGGTCAAAGAGCTATCAGTCAAATGCATCGAGAGCACCAATAAATAAACATCAATTACATTGACCTTGACACCATGATGAAGGTGACAGTTATATGCATTAATCGTTTCTATGTTACATTTTCCCTCTTCCCGTTGTTTCCGAGTGGTATCCGCCTTTTGGCGGATGCTATTTGGTGGTGATCGTTTTACATGTTAAAATTATTTGATCTGTTGCTTCCTAAAATAATCCAGCACCAGTATTGCTCCAAATGTTTCCTTTTTATTTCATTTCTGATTGTCTATTCTTGTTACAATTAATGTCTTGCTTAGCAAGTTCTTAAGATTGACATTGATGATACAGAGTTTAGGGGAATAATTTGGACAACTGTCCAAGCATTTTGTTTGATCTTTTAGCCAACCTCTATATTTTCCCATTTGATGATATGACATTTCTGAACTATTTAAATTTTGTCGTTAGATTTTTTTTGCTTTGGTGTTTTAATGAAGATGTATGATTTCTTTTATTTTATTTCTGCACTCATAATTTTTGTATTTTCTATGTTAATGTTGTGATCACTGCGCACTTAGTTCAAATAATACAAATGTACGAATTATTGCTTTTCGTTATCTGGTAAAGTCAGTCCACGTAAATACAGCAAATATACACTGCCAGTGTGTCTCATTTATACATAGGTATAATATATGTGTGTGTGTGCCAGATTTTTGAAAACCAATTGTTGTGTGGTCAGTTTGCAAAGACTAGTAATTTAACTTGAACTTTCATGTCACTACATATTTGAAATCCAATAAGTTTTCAATAGTGTAGAACTCTAAGCAATTTCGGACTAGATGGACCAGTAACGAAACGGAAGGGAAAGCAAATTCAGTAAAATACCCCGCCCACTATTGATCGATGTAGCTGCTGAGTTCACACTGAAACCCGCCCGTGTCCTGCCTGCGGACGTGGAATTAGTAACAAGTAGACATGACACATGCACACGAACACAAACACACAGATATACAAGGTTAAAGTCGGAAACGTAGAAGGGCGTGGCCAGTCATTTTCAGGGACAATTTATCATCGTTAAAACTGCACTTAATTGCATTAAGAATATTTTATAATAATAATTATTTATTTATTAATGTCCACTCAGAGTTTTAAAAAATACGAAACGACCAAATGAAAGAAGCAGAAATGAAATGATACATTTTGTGTATGTATGGAGTCTGTTCAGGAAGGAGCAAACAAGTACAAAATAATGGTGCCACCCATGGTCTTTAGTATAAGCAATATGTAGGAATATTACGATGTTACGTTGCACGGGCTGTAAGCACAAGTGCCATAAACAATGATCAGTGTTTAGATTATGGTTGTTTTCTTACCTCTACAAAGGTACCGGGATCGCATCTCATGTTGAGCGATTCCATTTTTTTTTCCACACACATATAGATAGGAGAGAGAGAGAGAGAGAGAGAGAGACAGAGAGAGAGAGACAGAGAGAGAGAGAGAGGGAGAGAGAGGAGAATGAAGCTATCCAGTTTTACTTCTTTTACACATACACAGTGGAACAATCTATTGGTATTCCTTTCACACGCGCACACAAGCGCTCTCACAAACGCACATTTACAAATCAATACACATAAAACTCGGTGAAATGACAGATAGGTCTTTGGCTGGCACACCTCGTGAGGCTTTGTGTAATCATTTCAGCTTGTAAAGCCGCCTGTGTATCACCAACTTTGTTAGTTACCTTTGGCGAATTGCCATTATATCCCCCCCTCCCCCACCCCCTTTTCCCCCAAGTCCGCATCAGTTCTTAGAAGATGAACAGAACAAGAGCTAATCCAGCAGCTGATTATGAGAAGAGAATGAAAATGGCTTGGAAACACACTACGAAAATCTAATCCAGAATAGCAAGGGGGCACTGACATAGAACCCACAGGGAGAATGAAAACAGAGAAGACCCAGGAATACATAACGATGAGAAGTTACAGAAACCCTCAAGGGGGCACTGGCCTTTGACTAGAGAGATAAAAATAGCAAATGTCCAAGAACAAGGATGGGTGGTGAAACTTTGTTCTCAAAAGGGGTCTGAAAGGCTGTAATTGATTTATTGATTAACTGACTGGCTGCTTGATTAAGTTCTTAGGAAAAATACATACGTTCAAAATGTTTACATTTACGCAGCAGGACACAAACAACTAAACACAATAGGGTAAGGTAAAGTACGAGACTTGACCGGCGTCTTAGCACGCGAGTTTCCACCCGTATGTGCTCGGCCGCCTATCCAGAAATGTTCGGAGATTTCTGTATAGTGTCGCCTTAAGCATCTAAACTCAGATGCGAAGCGACATTTCTCACCTTCCGAGGGTAATACCCTGGTACCCATTTCTGCCAACGGCTGGGTCGACCATGAGGGTATTTTTTTTTTAACCACGATTACAATTCACACTGCTCCCAGCGGGAATCGAACACGGGTTGTCCGAACGTTGGTAGTCCAACTCGTCTACCGAGGCCCCCATAAAACAACTAAACTAAACTAAACACAATCTTCGTCGCTACCAAAACGTTACGAGAGGCCGTCATCATATCAATCATCATTTCAATCCATATATATATGTGGATTGATGGAATGCTAGAAACAATCGGAAAGTGACAGAAGAAAAAGTTCCATTTTTAAAAAGTTAAATACTTAAAGCTATCTCCTCCTCCAAAGATGAAGGGCAAATGAGGAAGGTAGAATCTATTTGTAAAAATCAAAGCAATAATTTACATAACAGATAATGAACGCACAGTTTAAAACTGGAAAAAAACTAAACATATGCAGTCTCATATTTGCAAATTCATCATCATCGAGTGCCTTCTCCGCAACGAAGGTTGGCTACCATGGATCGCCATTCTACTCTGTTTCTTGATTTGATGGTGCAGGCTGTCATAGATTGACTTGTCCATCTTGTGATGTTACTCGTCCATGTTAGTCTTGGTCTGCCTCTGCCTCTTTTACCTTGCATTTTTCCTTCCAATATTACTTTTAGTAGGCTGTTGTGTCTTTTAACATGCCCCAAAAATTTCATTTGTCTTGTCTTAATTGTATTTAGTAGTTCTCTTTTTATTTTCAGTTGTTTTAAAACGTCATCGTTTGTTATCTTTTGTTTCCATCCAATTCTACCTATTCTTCTATAAATCCACATTTCAAAGGTTTCAATTTTCTGTTCTGTTTTCTTGTCTAATGTCCATGTTTCTGCACCATACAGGAATATTGAGAAGATGTAACATTTTGCCATTCTTAGTTTCAGCACTGTTGATATTTGTTTTGTTGTTAGTATATTTTTCATGGCATTAAAATTACTTTTTGCCATACCTATTTATTTGTTTATTTCAATTTTGCATTTTCCATCATTGGTTATAGAATGTCCCAGGTAGTTGTAGCTCTGGACTGTCTCCAGATGTATTCCCTCAACTGTGATATTTAATTGTAGGTCTTGAGAATTTTCTTTCTTTATTATCATAGTTTTAGTCTTTTTGATATTCATTTCTAGTCCATATTTTTTGCTTGTTATGTTTATCACATTAAGCAATTGTTGTAGGTCTTTAGCATTTTCTGCTAGTAGAACAGTATCATCAGCATATCTTTAATTTTACTATAATTTAATTTAATTTAATTTGCAAATTAACTTGAAAATAATAATGTTATGCAGTGATATTTAGAATTCAACAACAATTAAAATTGTGCACTGAATATCGCTCTAATGTAGTTCTAAGGGTGGAGATATTTGAGTAGTAAGCGTTCTTTCTTGTTCTATTCTTTGTTTTGGGGAGTCTTTTATGTTGATCGTGTGGAACATTTTGCATCTTCGATTCTCTCCAATTACTACAGTGTGTGAACTAATCAACCAGCTTGCCTGCCTTCTTTCTTCCCTCCCTCACTGCTCTTTCTTTCTTTCTTCCCTTTCTTTCTTTCTTTCTTTCTTTTTTCTTTCTTTCTTTCTTTCTTTCTTTCTTTCATTCTTTCTTTCTTCCTTCCTTTCTTTCTTTGTATAAACTATTTCAATTGGATTATCTTTATTGTCCAAAGTTGCATAAAAAGTGATTCCTTAATTTCAAAAGCAACCTATAGAGCTGCTCTTTTCACCAGTCATGACCAGATATTTTCTGTTCTCGCTTGATAACTCTAATCATTGATTTCTTCGCGTGGAGCGCCTGTTATTATTTCAAAAGTTATTTCAGCTTTAAGAGCTGGTAGTAACTTATGGGGGTGGTATTCTTTTTTTTTTAAATTTAAATTTCTTTGAAGAATTGCACCCCGCTTATCTTTCATCTTGTTCTATTTCTCTGTGGTGACGAGTCTTCTTTTTGGCCTCACGCTTGAGCTTTGCAGTCCCTTTCAGCTGATGAAAACGGTTATTTTACTTACTGTACTTTGATCACTTTTAATGTCGCTTCATTTGCTTTCTTGCAAGGCCATCTATGTATTTTGCTTTCCATTTTTCTAATCATATATTTAATTTAGTTCTTAAATGTTATAAAGAGCCAGTCTTATCATACGGATTTGAATCAGGAACAATAGGTCAACAGACAAGAAAATAAATGGAGGCTGTAGAAATGTGGACTTACAGAAGAATGTTGAGAATACCACGGACAGCTAGGAAGAGCAACAAAAACGTTCTGAAAGAGGCCAAACAAAAAAGGGAAAGCTAATATTCAATATTAGGAAGAAGCAATCATTTTTTTTGCAATGTTATGAGAAGGGAAAAGCTGGAATATTTTGTGACAACAGGGACAATTGAGGGACGAAAAGATAGAGGGTAGCAAAGAGAAAATATACCACATAGCTTAAGAGAATAGCTTGACAGAAGGTCAACAACAGAAATGATAAACAACTGTCGAGATCGAAGGATGTGGAGAGACATGATCACCTACGCCAGCAGGCATGGTACTTGACGATGATGACATTTCATTTACTAGCAGTAGCGTTCACTGTATTGTTTTTTTCAGTCTAAGGAACTTTGCTTCCATTATATATTTATTTTATTTGGTATTCCCTTTATTACAGTCCCACAAATTAAAGAAGTTATAAAATTTGTGTTTCCTTTCCGGACACAAACATTTATTCACTGTTTTACGCATAGACACAAATAGAGACACACAAACACACATACATATGTTTTGTTAACTTAACATCTGTAGCATTCTATTTCTTTTGACTTGTAACTTTGCGGTAACGTTACTAATGTCTGTCATATGCAAGTCAACTACTGTTATTTAGTTGGCCCACGTTGTACTGTTTCAGTGTCGATATCATTGGGGCAATGTTTGCCCCTTAGCTTGATCTTATTTCAGTTAGAAGTGGATGGTTATCTCTTGTTTCTTCTTCTTCCTTTTTCATTTTTACGTCTGACAGAGAACGACTCCATCTGCTGTTAATAATTAAAGTGCTCTATCGAATTGTAGTAAGCGATTTTTATGTTCACAGAAACAATAGTGCTGAATAAAACCTTATCATGATTGAAACTGCATTATTTAGAATACACTTAGAGAGCTGGGTTTATGCAAATACAGCGTTCGACAGTAGCACCGGCTATTGGAAATAATGTCACGTAGATGTCATCATCATCATCATCAAGTGCCATCTCCGCAACGAAGGTTGGCTACCAGGGAGCGTCATTCTGCTCTTTCTCTTGCTTTGATGGTGCAGGTTGGCATAGGCCGATTTGTCCGTCTATTGATGTTACTCGTCCATGTTAGTCTCGGTCTGCCTCTGCCTCTTTTACCTTGTATTTTCCCCTCCAAGATTACTTTTTGTACGCTGTTGTGTCTTTTAAACATGGCCCAAAAATCGCATTTCTCTTGTTTGAATTACGTTATGATTTGTTATGACATTGATGACGCGCGCGCGCGCGCACGCACGCACACATACACACACACAAATATTCTACCATTATAAATAACACGTTCAAAGTCGGGAGGAAGGGAAATGATGAGGACACTGGAGAAACAATCATACTGAGTCTATCAACTCATAGTTCAGGTGAATTGGTCTAACTTCAGTCATTAACTAAGTTCCAAGCTTTTCAAATTGTAAAATGCTAAACAGACGAAACTCAAAGCTTTATAACTTCTATGTAATCTATAACAGACCACTGGTGTCTTTAAACATAGTTGAAAACATGTTGGTCTTCAATAGAAACAGTTCGGCACAACCAATGTTGTGATACAGCTTATATAGCCGTTCCAGAATTTAACGTCACTATTATAGATATAGCTCGCCGCTGTTGATTCAATCTTGGAATTGTAAAACAAAGAAGCTTCTGTTGGACTCTTAGTAATCTATATTTCAAAGATTACGTTTTCCTATGTGTGTGATTAGTTTACACATTTACCTTCCATTTATCTGTGAAAATTGTCTCCTACGACTTTTCACTTGATTTTGTTTGCATCGGGATTATCTCCCCATTATATAGTGCAAGACACTTGTAAATGCACGGGTAAGTGTACATCATCCATACTGAAACGTGCATCAAGTTTATTTGCATATCCAAGAATAGCACGCACAATGACCTATAGAGTGTTTGTTCATTAACTTTTTTCTATGAGTACATTATCTCTATGCGCCACACCATTCACATACTATTGCCATTTTTTTATTATTAATGGGGAATTCACTCAATATTCTTTGCACACATCTTTGTAACACAGTTTTGGTTACAATTTTTGTTTTATTCAAAGATGGAATTAAAAATAAGCTTCTAAGTAAAATATATAATCATCTAGCAAGAGAGACCTACAAGCAACACATGTGATACTTGACATCAAGATAATAGAATACAAGTTGATCGCTGAGCAATAAAAGTAAAAAAAAAAAAAAAAAAAGTAAAGTACCCCCGTCACGCCAAGTGGCGTATAGGGAATATGGTGTTAGTGAACATAAATTTTGCAGACCCTCGGCACATGATTTTTGGGGTAATGTGGTCGGTATTACGCCCGTGCCGCTTTACTTTCCCAGAAAAAAAAATATGGTACCCATGAAAGGCTGGATAAATCGGAGCCCGTCGGTTGGGATCGAACCCTACCTCTTATCATTTGTAGTCCAGTTCACTAACCACTGAGCTATCGCGGCTCCCCGAGCAATAAGGATAAACATAAATCTGTACGATATGAAGATGCGATTGTGAGAGGCACTAGATGGTTCAGTTTAGTGCACAGATTCATGGTACCTCGGACAAATACATAGTTCAGAGATCTCCTCCCTAGTAACGTAGAAGCCCCACGCTAACGAAGGCACTGAAGATGCCTTCACCTCGGACGCACGAACTCCATAACTCTTTCGAAGACCTGGAAAATAAAGTTAATTTAGTAGATTTTATTTATCTCTTATACATTTTTGACTGGTCTGCGATGAAACCTGTAATGATTTTTCTCTTTATTTTTGCGTAAATAGCACTCAAGGCTTCCTGTTTTTCGACTTATTTCGAAAAGGCTAGAAATATGACCTCACCATCCAGAGACGAGGAGAGGGTAAAGCCAAGTAAAACCAAGGATTTGGATAGAAAAAAATCCCAAAATCTATGATGAGAATCGGGACTTTCTGTCAAGTAGCTGACGTCTTACCTCTAGACCACCTAGGCCCCAGAGAGTTATTCTTTTGTGAGAGTCACAAGGAAAAAACACAGCCTGCCTTCGGCAGACGAAGATAATTAAAAATCACAGGAAAGTTTTCAAACCAAATGAATTCCTTCGTGAAGTGTCAGCCAATGACATATCTCATCCTATACAATGAAGCATAGGCTTACAAACAAACATACACTCAGAATGAACATAAGCATAATTTTTTTTTCCAGTTAATAAATTACAAAAAAATAAAGACTGAAAAAAACCTTTCGCAGAACCATCAATATAAAATTCTTACCGTGAGTTTTTAAAAATGCACAAAACGTAGATGAACTATGAGTACAGTGTCCCAGATTGAGAACAACTGTTTCTGCCATACACACCGTGTTTGGCCCGAAGGGAAAACTAATGATCAACCACTGGACACGTTAAAATATTTACATGAACAAATTATTGGAGGGAAAAAAAGAAAACTAGTCACGATGTTTAACAGCACTTTTGAAAACGGTAAAAGGAAACACTCTTATATGCTATATCGTCTGTAATAAAGCAATACATGAGATTGTCATACTCCGTATTTGCTTAAATTTCTATGAGGGCTCTTAATGAAAGCAAGAAGCAGTCACTGCAGCTAATGAATTAGAAATGAAGCCCACAATAGAATGGACTTTAATATTTCAATGTTTAACGGACTGTGGCCTTAACTCTTGGCTGAGGGGCTAAATAGTTGTTGGCTTAGTTGGCGGGGACTAGGTAGTTGTTGGTTTGGTTAGGGGACTAGATAGTTGTTGGCTTGGTTAGGGGACTAGATAGTTGTTGGCTTGGTTGGGGGAGTAGATAGTTGTTGGCTTGGTTAGGGGACTAGGTAGTTGTTGGTTTGGTTAGGGGACTAGATAGTTGTTGGCTTGGTTAGGGGACTAGATAGTTGTTGGCTTGGTTAGGGGACTAGATAGTTGTTGGCTTGGTTAGGGGACTAGATAGTTGTTGGCTTGGTTAGAGGACTAGATAGTTGTTGGCTTGGTTGGGGAGTAGATAGTTGTTGGCTTGGTTAGGGGACTAGATAGTTGTTGGCTTGGTTAGGGGACTAGGTAGTTGTTGGTTTGGTTAGGGGACTAGATAGTTGTTGGCTTGGTTAGGGGACTAGATAGTTGTTGGCTTGGTTGGGGAGTAGATAGTTGTTGGCTTGGTTAGGGGACTAGATAGTTGTTGGCTTGGTTAGGGTACTAGATAGTTGTTGGCTTCGTTAGGGTACTAGATAGTTGTTGGCTTGGTTAGGGGACTAGATAGTTGTTGGCTTGGTTAGGGGACTAGATAGTTGTTGGCTTGGTTAGAGGACTAGATAGTTGTTGGCTTGGCTGAGGTACTAGATAGTTGTTGGCCTGGTTAAGGGACTAGATAGTAGTTGGCTTGGTTACGCGATTAGATAGTTGTTGGTTGGTTAGGGGACTAGATAGTTGTTGGCTTGGTTAGGGGACTAGATAGTTGTTGGCTTGGTTGGGGACTAGATAGTTGTAGGCTTGGTTAGGGGACTATATAGTTGTAGGCTTGGTTAGGGGACTAGAAAGTTGTTGGCTTGGTTCGGGGATTAGATAGTTGTTGGCTTGGTTGGGGGACTAGATATTTGTTAGCTTGGTTAGGGGACTAGATAGTTGTTGGCTTGGTTAAAGGACTATATAGTTGTTGGCTTGGTTAGGGGATTAGATAGTTGTTGGCTTGGTTAGGGACTAGATAGAGTAGGCTTGGTTAAGGGACTAGATAGAGTAGGCTTGGTTAAGGGACTAGATAGTTGTAGGCTTGGTTAGGGGACTAGATAGTTGTAGGCTTGGTTCGGGGATTAGATAGTTGTTGGCTTGGTTGGGGGACTAGATATTTGTTAGCTTGGTTAGGGGACTAGATAGTTGTTGGCTTGGTTAAGGGACTAGATAGTTGTTGGCTTGGTTAGGGGATTAGATAGTTGTTGGCTTGGTTAGGGGACTAGATAGAGTAGGCTTGGTTAAGGGACTAGATAGAGTAGGCTTGGTTAGGGGACTAGATAGAGTAGGCTTGGTTAAGGGACTAGATAGTTGTAGGCCTGGTTAGGGGACTAGGTAGTTGTTGGCTTGGTTAGAGGACTAGATAGTTGTTGGCTTGGTTGGGGGACTAGATAGTTGTTGACATGGTGGAAGGATAGTTTTTTTTTCCCCGCCTGTCTTAATGAACATCAATTCCTGCACGTCCATGTCCTGGACTGAGTCAGGCTCTCCACTTTTTTAATTTGTTCAATATTAACACAACAAAAGTAAGAAAACATTTGAACTTCTGGCCTGGAGCGAACATTAATCTTTGCAGGTGACATTCAACAAGCTCTGATAAATAAGAAGTGGCCAGGGGCTTATATGAAATATTACATGCAAATCCTGGGGGGGCGTGTCTAAAGCTATGACGTAGGGCTGGATAGAAATGTCCAGGATTAGAATCTCGTCAAATGGGGTGGGTGGTTTGGGAGGGGGAATGTTCGATGCGTGATTCTTCGTAGCTTTGGTCAATGAGGAGTGAGATCAGGGAGTTAAAAATCTACAAGAGTAGACCATAAATAGCCGCTGTCAGTGACAAAATAGTTAAGAAATCTACCAAAGCCAAAGACGGATGTGTCGGGCCGAAGACCCAGATATCGCGACTTTGCCGTGAACTAGTGACACAACGTATTTACGTCCACTAAACAGTTGAGCACAAAAAGAAAGAAGAACATGCAATTTCTAGAGAATAAGATGAGTCTTGCTCTGAAGTATACTGCGATAAGTCTTGCTATGTGGTGTTCCTTGATCCAAGTGGTGTTGCTTGATGCTATGTGGCGTTCCTTGATGCTATGTGGTGTTCCTGATGCTTTGTGGTGTTCATTAATGCTATGTGGTGTTCCTTGAGGCTATGTGGTGTTCCTGGAGGCTATGTGGTGTTCCTTGAGGCGATGTGGTGTTCATTGATGCTATGTGGTGTTCCTTGAGGCTATGTGGTGTTCCTTGATGCTATGTGGTTTTCCTTGAAGCTATGTGGTGTTCCTTGAGGCTATGTGGTGTTCCTTGCTGCTATGTTGTGTTCCTGAGGCTATATCATGTTCCTTGAGGCTATGTGGTGTTCTTGATGATATGTCGTGTTCCTTGATGCTATGCGGTGTTCTTTGATGATATGTCGTGTTCCTTGATGCTATGTGGTGTTCCTTAATGATATGAAGTGTTCCTTGATGCTATGTGGTGTTCCTTGATGCTATGTGGTGTTCCTTGATGCTATGTGGTGTTCCTTGATGCTATGTGGTATTCCTTGATGCTATGTGGTGTTCCTTGAGGCTATGTAGTGTTCCTTGAGCAATGTGGTGTTCCTTGATGCTACGTCGTGTTCATTGAGGCTATATCATGTTCCTTGATGATATGTGGTGTTCCTTGATGCTATGTCGTGTTCCTTGAGGCTATGTTGTGTTCCTTGAGGCTATATCATGTTCCTTGAGCCTATGTGGTGTTCCTTGATGATATGTCGTGTTCCTTGATGCTATGCGGTGTTCTTTGATGATATGTCGTGTTCCTTGATGCTATGTGGTGTTCCTTGATGCTATGTGGTGTTCCTTGAGGCAATGTGGTGTTCCTTGATGTTACGTCGTGTTCCTTGAGGCTATATCATGTTCCTTGATGCTATGGTGTTCCTTGATGCTATGTGATGTTCGTTGATGCTATGTGGTGTTCCTTGATGCTATGTGGTGTTTCTTGAGGCTATGTAGTGTTCCTTGAGGCTATGTTGTGTTCCTTGATGCTACGTCGTGTTCCTTGATATCTGTTCCTTGAGGCTATGTGGTGTTCCTTGATGATATGTCTTGTTCCTTGATGCTATGTGGTGTTCCTTGAACAATTTCACTGCAGAATCTGGTTTTACTGACACAGTAATCAGGGGCTTCACGAAGATTAAATACTTTTTTGATGCAACTTTTGTAAAACAAAAAAAAAAGTACCACATTAAAAAAATCGTAGCAAAGTTAGAACGAGAGCTGCTTGCCTACATATATGAACAGCTGGACCTATCGGTGAATGACTATCTCACTATATCAGTAAATGACTAGCTGACCCTTTATCCAGTCTGGTCACTGAATGGCTATCTGGTCCTGTTAGACCAACGTCAAGAAGAAATGTTCAATATCGTCAGAAGTGGTCTGCAACCGATGTTAAGTAGCATGCTAGTCACACAAACTCCCAGCCACCTCTCTCCGGCTTCAATCTCTTGATTTCTGTGGATAGTGAAATCAGCGATAACGCCCCAGAAGACTCACCATAAACCACAGTATCCTAAAAACCGCATTAGAGACATAATTAATCAGTACGTTACACCAGATAAATTCCTGAATTATAATTTTTGTGACGAACAAATTACTATTTCCTGGATTCTGGACCTAATTATCGATTAACCAGTCGTCTCCAGTTTAGCTGACCACATTAAATCGAACACATTTGTGCTGTCTGGCACTTTGTTCATCTGGCTTAGGCTGAAATACATATATTTTTTATCTATAAATAAAGGCCAATCAGATGAACCTTTGAACAACTCTAAAACTAAGTTCTTGGGCACTGATTTATTTGGAAGAAATTATGAGGACAGGCAGCTTGAAATAATGAACTAGTTCTTCTCGGACTGAAGACAGCATGTCGGATAGAAGTCATAACTCTCCATGTCTGACAATTCACGACTTGGTCTTGTGTGTCGCGATTAGCCAATAGTTGGGTCATTGTCGTTTATAGAACGTCGTTTTACTCTGATGACTAAAAGGGAAACCCGAAAAAAAACCCAACTAGTTTGACGTTTTCAGTTTTGCTAGCTGGGACGGTTATGGGTAGAATGACGTTAGCTGTCTATACCTCATATTGCTGAAAACGTCACGGTATTAACTCTTTCCGTACGTTTCGACGCACTGTGCGCCACTCTCAATTTGTTTAGTGTGAACCGTCATCAGACCATATTCTTTCTACAAGTCTTGTATCATCTTGGTATTGGTGAAATCTAACACCTTGTTCAATTATCTAAATATCCAAATATAATATGTTATATTTAGTTAAATATAAATATGTAGATTGATTCCTAAACCATGAAAAATGTTGTCTCTGAAATCTCTTCAGTCGCATTGATAAAAAGCTTCCGTACGGAAAGAGTTAAAGGTGTTTTGGAATTTCCCTTTCAGCAATGAGGTTTACTTCTCTAGAAAGCGATGGTTGAGTTTTTTGTTGTTGTTTTTTTTCCTTGTTTTCTTTTACCACCAAATGTCAGCATAAGAGACTTAGCATGGAAATCTTCTTTAGTTCATTTTGAGTACATGACCGATGCACTTCTAGTACCTTTGGGGTAATGTGGTCGGTATTACGCCCGTGTCGATTTACTTTCCCAGAAAAAAATCTGGTACCCATTTACGGCTGGGTGCATGTGGAAGCCGTCGATCAGGATCGAACCCGATCTCTTGTCCTTATTAGTCCAGTTCACTAACCACTTATTTATCGCGGCTCCCTGATAGCATATTAACACGGGAGATAATACTGCAATGTTGAATTTGGTTTCTTTTTCAGTCACAGAAACTATCACTTAAAAAAAATTTCATCGACCGCCGTCTCAATGTGGAAATATCTATATTAAGTTTACGATTCATACTCTGACGTTTCGCTGACTACAAGGGTTATAGATATTGTTTGTAAAAGTTTCATTTCAATATTAATTATGTAGGAAAGAAAAGGAAAATAACGACATTGATAAACGCGAATTTACCTTGTGCGGAATGAACGGGAGGCTTGGTGATCATTGGATGACGACGTATCACGTGCACAGATAAAGAAGTACTATTTATACAATGAGAAAGTGGGCATGGAATGAGAGAGAGAGAGAGATAAACATGACCAGATCATGACAGGGACACCATGGGCTGACGAAACATGAGTACTAGAAACAACTCTACATGCGCCAGTATAAATTGACAAAGTAAACAGTAAAACAATTGTCAACATAATAAAAACGAACGCCTACACTCACTCACTCACACGCGCAGGATAAAGTAATGCACATAGTCTCTGCAACAGCAAATGAATGCGTGTATACATAAGTAATGTGAACTCTCAATGACGTAAGACTGTGCCGGACCAGTGAATACACGTAATGCTTTAAACTACAGGGAACAATATTGAGTGTCAGTCCTATGAGTTTAATTGATACCACCAAGTAGAGACAACATGGGACTCTGGTTATGTGCATTAGCACAATTTGGGTATCAAGGTTAACGGGGGAAAGACCCCATTGCACCTTAACTTTGCGGTTGCAGAAAGAGACTGCAAAGTTGATCTGGATTGAAGATAGAATGCATAGCTGGTCCCCAAAAAATGTGCGAAAGTGGGGCGTCGAACGTAAAGATGCAAATAGCGATACTTGCCCTAAATTGCACCACATCGCCATAAATTGCCTTTTCAGTGCGAACAGACATAGCACGTTTTTTTTTAAAGAGCGACGCCATAAAATACAGGGTAAACTAGAAGCAGTGAGTGAACAATTGTCGACAGTAATCTCTGACAGGAATATTCTGACAATTCGCTAAGCCGACAGGCTCTGTTTATTTTCGAAACGGGTTTTGAGAGAGGATTTGAAGAAAAAAACAGTTCAGCACAACGAAGTGCCAGACTTTTAGACTGATTATGAGTCTACAGTGAAAATGTATGCATTGGGAGGGGAACACGAGACTCGAAGAGAGAGAGAGAGCGAGAGAGAGAGACTTTTAGACTGATTATGGGTCTACAGTGAAAGTTGATGCATTGGGAGGGGAACACGAGACTCGAAGAGAGAGACTTTTAGACTGATTATGGGTCTACAGTGAAAGTTGATGCATTGGGAGGGGAACACGAGACTCGAAGAGAGAGAGAGAGAGCGAGAGAGAGAGAGACTTTTAGACTGATTATGGGTCTACAGTGAAAGTTGGTGCATTGGGAGGGGAACACGAGACTCGAAGAGAGAGAGAGAGAGAGAGAGAGAGAGAGAGAGAGCGAGAGACTTTTAGACTGATTATGGGTCTACAGTGAAAGTCGATGCATTGGGAGGGGAACACGAGACTCGAAGAGAGAGAGAGCGAGAGAGAGCGACTTTTAGACTGATTATGGGTCTACAGTGAAAGTTGATGCATTGGGAGGGGAACACGAGACTCGAAGAGAGAGAGAGAGCGAGAGAGAGAGACTTTTAGACTGATTATGAGTCTACAGTGATAGTTGAAGCATGGGAAAGCGAACACGAGACAGGAAGAGAGAGAGAGAGAACTAGCGAGAGAAAGACTTTTAGACTGGTTATGGGTCTACAGTGATAGTTGACAAATGGGAAGGGATCACGAGACTTGAAGAGAGAGAGAAAGAAAGAGAGAGCGCGCGAAAGACTTTTAGACTGATTATGGGTCTACAGTGATAGTTGAAAAATGGGAAGGGGAACACGAGACTTGAAGAGACAGAGAGAGAGAGAGAGAGAGAGAGCGAGGAGAGAGAGAGAAAGACTTTTAGACTGATTATGGGTCTACAGTGATAGTTGATAAATGGGAAAAGGAACACGAGCATTGAAGAGAGAGAGAGATAGAGAGAGCTAGCGAGAGAAAGACTTTTAGATTGATTATGGGTCTACAGTGATAGTTGACAAATAGGAAGGGGAACACGAGACTTGAAGAGAGAGAGAGAGAGAGAGAGAGAGAGAGAGAGTGAGAAAGACTTTTAGACTGATTATGGGTCTCCAGCCATAGAGAAAATGGGAACTAGAACACAAGACAAACACGCACGCACGCAAGCGCGCACACACACACAGATATATATATATAAAGAGAGTGTAAGTAGTACTCGGAAGTGAATTTGACAACAAATGCATAAATTAATAGGTACAAACTAATGGAGGTTATGCATTGCGATGTTAAATATTTCTGCTACTATTTTAATCTAAAGCAAATCTGCTTTTATGGTTATGAATGACTAACAGTTCCTATCCCATCACAAACATTATTTCTTCATTTATTATTTGTCTGGTTATTCCTGTCATTATTTTTTCCTTTCATTCTTCTCGCCTTTTCTTATTTTGTCATGTGTCTCCTTTTCCCCTACTTCTTCCTCTTTTTTTTTTTTGTCCACTACCAGGTCTAATTCTCCTGATCTTTTTTCTCATTTATCCATATGGCGGAAAGAACATAAATATATTTGTATGTATGCTGTGAGAAATTGTCAATTGTACCGCCAATCTGTTAATAATGTATGTTGTCACCGGTCACATACTGCCTGAGCTTCCTACAGCCGCAGCAGTACAGGGCCGTGCACTTTAAATATTCATAGTTAAGTCATTAGTCGAAAGATCATCCTCCTTGCACAAGGGGCATACCCATAAGTGCTCCGATTTCCTTTCGAGTAAATTCACAAGTGTGTGACGGCTGATCGTGCCGGTTCGCAGTTGGTTAATCATACACCTCTGGCGTCCTGAAAAATGTTCGCTCTTAGCTGTGCCAAGCCTTACGCGACTATGCGTTAGTCTCGCCATTGCGTTTGAATCCTTGTCGTCTCGAGAGTCTGCTACTCTTCCCGCCTCGCGGATTGCGTGTAAAATGTCCGCGTTGTCCATGGCGTTGCCATCTGAAATTTTAGCCTTTTCAGCAAGCTTGTCAGCTCGTTCGTTCCCTTGCACTCCAGAGTGGCCAGGTACGTAGATGAAGACGATTTCTTTTAAAGTTGACAGCTGCAGGGACTTCAACCACTCTCTTCGCCTCCACCCAGCCTCAACCTTCTTAAGCATACTCATGGAGTCACTGAGAAAACATACTCCTGCGAAAGACTGTGTTTCGAGCCATGTCATTGCCTTAGTGACTGCTAAAACCTCCACTGTCATGCTGCTCGTTGTTTGCGAAAAAGCACCACTATCCTCATGCAGCATTTGCCCTTTCACCTGCGCTGTATATGCCCATGAACATCGTTTATTTCGTACAACCGAACCATCTGTGTAGATAATAATATTGCCGGACGTTACGTTTTCTTTGATTAAGGCCTGAATCGTATCCTCTACGACCTTGGGATTCATCGTTCTACATTCTTTATTCAGTGTTATGCAGACTTTGATAGTAATTGTAGAAATGTCATTTGGCCATTGCCGCCATTCTTCTCCACGCTGCAAGTCATTTAGCATGCACACCTTTTGAATGGATTTCTCTGCCCTGCCCATCCACGACTGGCCTCGCTCGAGTCTATCACCTTTTGGTGCTAGCGCTACAGAATTTAAAGGATGTCTTTCATCAGCAAGAATGTTCAGAAAAGCGCGTGCTCTACACAACTCGATTCTACTTTCTATGGTTGGAATGTCAAGTAGGTATCTTAACGCTCTGCATGACGTGTCTCTAGTGCAGCCAAGAATAATGCGCATAGCCTCGTTCTGAATTTTTTCGAGCCTCTCTAACTGAAGTTTGCTGAGAGTTTGAATCGCCAAAGCGTATTCTAGAACAGAAACAACCAGTCCCTGGTATAATGTATGCAGGTGCCGCTGTTCACTGCCTGCAGCGGCCATTACTTTCATAGCAGCAAGACCCTTTTTTGCTTTCTCTATCACGTTATCAATGTGCTTTACGAAAGTTTCATTCATAGTTAAGCTTTAATCTACGGCCTGCACGTCATTATGCATCCATGGTACGGCTTGTTTTGACCTTAAAATAACAAATAAGAATATTGTGCATCATGAAAACTAAATAGCAAACTCTAATACAGTTTTTCTTAAAACTTATTTTTAAGAAATTAATCTTCATAATCTTGGTTCCATTAGCTCATCATTACTGTTAGCTTAGTTCCGTACGTTCATCTAAAAATCACTGGATTCAATCAATTCCAATTTGCCTCTTCGTTGATTTAAAAACCCATCACTACCAGTACTTGGTTCCACAAGTTCATCCTTACATCACTTGGTTCCACAAGTTCATCCTTACATCACTTGGTTCCACAAGTTCATCCTTACATCACTTGGTTCCACAAGTTCATCCGTACATCACTTGGTTCCACAAGTTCATCCTTACATCACCTGGTTCCACAAGTTCATCCTTACATCACTTGTTTCCACAAGTTCATCTTTACATCACTTGGTTCCACAACTTCATCCTTAAATCACTTGTTTCCACAAGTTCATCTTTACATAACTTGGTTCCACAACTCCATCCTTACATCACTTGGTTCCACAAGTTCATCCTTACATCACTTGGTTCCACAAGTTCATCCTTATATCACTTGGTTCCACAAGTTCATCCTTACATCACTTGGTTCCATCAGCACGTTTTCTGTTCCTTTCATGCAAAAGTTCATAGTTACATTTTCCCTAGTTATATCAAGCCATATTCACTGCAGGGGTGCTTTGTGCTCTGGAGGCAAAATGTCAGCCTCTGGACAGGAAAGTCCTGAGTTCGAATCTTGTTATAGGTGTTGGGAACTGTTCACTTCGAGTCCATTGATTTTTTGTGTGTGGCTTTATCCTCCTTCTCTTGTCTCTGGATAGTGGGATCCAATGTCAAGCTCTCTCAGATATAGGGGGAAAATATGAGGTCCCGTGTGCACTCGAGCACATTAAAGAACCCATGGCTCTTTAAAGTTGAAAATAGTAGGTCAAACATGGCCGCTGTCCAGGCAACGAATTGTTAAGAAATCTACCAACGCCGCCAAAGTGTCGGGCCAACAGATGCAGACATCGCGACTTTACTGTATAATAGAGATACGACACATCTATTTAATGGTTAACTCTAAGAAGAGGAGAGATATTCACTGCTACCCCTACTCCTTTCGTTCGATGGTGTTGTCGAGTTGATTATGATGTTCATTCATTTTATATTGCATCTGCCCCAGGCTCTGCTTCCTTCACTTCCTCTATCAATGACGTGTGTGGTGGGGAAAACGAGACATTTTCTAATCTCCAGGAGGGCAAACAATTTTTATTTGCTATGTATGTGTATGAAGATTAGATCTATATGGATTCTTTCTCTTATGGTGTCATTCCTAAATATTTTTTTCCATATGTACTTTAGACTCTTTTTGTCTACAATGATGAAGCACACACTCGGACACACTACGTGCAGAAATATCGATTTTAAAACCAGGGAACCCACGTAATGCCCTGTGTGTAAGTAGCACAACAATATACACAACAATGTGATTGCACTTGCTTGAAATAATCGATACAGCTTTCATCGCTGTGGCTGCATGTCAGTGGCAAATGGTAAAACAAACTTAAATGTCTACTTGAGTCATTATTTCTTCAAACTTGCATACCATGTACTCGGTTAAATAGGATTAAGATTTGATTGTCAGTTATGTCAGTTCGAAGAGACATTACATTATAACAGATGAACGCGAGTAGAAAGTGGAAAGTGTATGGGAGTTAGTTATAATGAAACAATGGTCCCACTCTTTTGGGCATGCGCACATCACACTGCAAGCACATTTGGTTCATACAGTTATGACTGTAAATTATGTTAAAGCTTGCATTTCACACAATCACTGCAAATATCAGTTTAAATGGTTTCCTATTTGACGGACGTGCTGGTTGTCTAATATTCCTTGAAATAAACAAAGCTCACAATCAAAGCAACTAGAAACACGTTACACACGCAAGTTATATGATTTCTTATTTCTAATTTTACTGACTTGTTGCTGAAGGTAGAGTAAGGTGATGAAACTTGCTCGAGGCCGTTTGGCCTGTAAGGCGGTGATCTGTTAGAAATAGGTACCATAATAATGTCATACAAACATACCGATAAGCAGTAATTACTCATCGATGACTACTGGTGTTAGGATACGTGAACCACTACTGGTCAAGTCCAGCCATACAAGAGATGACAAACCCGGTACACACAAATGTTCGCTGAAGTCTGATGTTCTTGGTTGAATGTGCAAAAAGAGCAGCTTTCTGTTTGTTAACCACGACATAATTGTGAGTCCATCTAACGTCATTTTGAGAGCGGGGGGAGAAAGGAAAGCAATTGTTCGGAGAGCTCCAACAAATAATGTACAGGTGATATGATGACACATAAAAACGTGACCATGATAGGGTAGCAACAACCCTTTGATTATCAAAATATTTATCACATGCATGTCTAAACTATCTATTTAAACATTCATGTAATTAAATGGTCTGCAGATTTATGGAAGGGATTGGGGCAGGTTAGATGAGAATAAAGACCGTATGGCCAGTTTCACTGGTACGTGATTTGTGAATTAAACGCCCCGAGTGAGATTTAAAGTGGTAGGGAAGTGATGTACTAAACTACGCCCTAATGTACTATAGTATTGGGAAGTGAAATTGTCATGCTCTGTCTAGCTCTTGCTATACCTTTCCGGAACACTAACCTGGTGTTCATTCTGTTTCAGCTCAGTCGAAAGGAGTGTCAGGCTGGGACAGGATTCACGTTTACTCTATCGTCAAGTTAGCGCACTAACCACCACGCTACTGACACAGATTAGGGCTTCAATTCACTCCCAAGAAAACAAAATCCTCCATTTTACATATAAATCGACCCGCGTTCACCAAATTAGCCCAAACAACCAGCCCAAACTACTCGGTTATTCCCCCTTGACAGTCTTGCTATGTTAACTGTAAACTTGTAACCAGAATTATTTATTCATCATACTTCTACTCCTTCGTTTGCCTGACGGATTACTTCGATTTGTCCTTCACCCTTAGAAGGACGTTAAATCGAAGTAGATGGCATTCTGTTATGATTTACAAGCTGTTTATCTTCCATAGATCTGACCTCAGCACAGCATTTTCGTCCACCGTGTAATTGTCTCTCCCCCTTGGCACAACTGGAGCTGAGATAGCTCAGTGGTTGTGAACTGGACTAAAGGACAAGAGGTAGGGTTCGATCCCAACCGACGGCTTCCGGGTTCACCCAGCCTTAAATGGGTACCGGATTTTTTTCTGGGAAAGTAAAGCAGCACGGGCGCAATACCGACCACATTACCCCAAAAATCATGTGCTGAAGGTCTGTAAAATATAGGGTCACTAACACCATATTTCCCTATACGCCACTTGGCGTGACGGGGGTACTTTACTTTTACTTTTTTTTATGACCTCGATAAGAGAATTATAGCTTGTTTCATAAGTCGTGCCCAACTTTAAAAATCAATATCTTTTAAACCGCTTTTTGTAATTTTTTCAAAATTTGCATGTATAGTTATAATGATTAGAACCCAACAGGGAATTAATTTCATTAAAAACAAACATTTGGTTATTATTATTGCTTATTTGATTTATATAAATTTATAACGACCCATTGATGTAGTCAAAACTTAGTGTTTACAGTATTTAAGTTAAAAATAGCGATTACAAATCCATACACGCTCAAATTTACGATTTTGCACGCTTTCCGCGTGAGTTGTCTGACACAAATAGACACTTGTAGTAAACACGAGACATTGTGTGTTCCATTTCCGTTAATTCAGCGGCGTAACGTGGAACCATAACATTTATCATGAGTCTTAAAATGAAATTCTGCAGTTTACAAAACATCGCAATAAAAATGTATGACTATTTTTGCAAAGAGGCTAAACGAGGAAGATTATTTCATTCTTTAGAAAACCCTGAGAATAGGACAAGACACATTTTGGATTTATCTAAACGGTCATTTAATCGCTGGATTCAAGCACGTGACCGTCAATGTTCCAAATATACAAAATCACAAGGAAGAGCAAAAATGTTGGATAATTTCGACAGTGAACTTATTAGAAGTGAAATTCGCAAAATGTTGGGTATGAATGAAACTGTTACAATAAGAAAATTAAAAGTATCGCTGAAAAAGAACAACAGTATTGAAATATCAAAGTCTACATTATGGAGGAATGTGAGAGCTGCAGGCTTTACATTCAGAAAGTATTCCAATGGACGAAACATCATCTGTGAGAAGCCACATATAGTAGTCATGAGAAGCAAGTACTTACGTGAAGTAAAAGAGGTGCGCAAGCAAGGTTATGATATTGTGTACTTGGATGAAACATGGATCAATGCTCACCACACTAACCAAAGGGAATGGCAGTCATCAGATGGAAAGATTAAGAGATTAATACCTAGCAGCAAAGGACAGCGCTTGATAATTGCTCATGCAGGTAGTCGACAACATGGACTAATACAGAATGCAGAGCTCATTTTTCTTTCAAAATCCATAGACAATCGGGATTATCACTCTGAGATGAATGGTCACATATTTAGACATTGGATTGGAAAATTCTGTTCTCCCATCACTAGATCGACCATCTTGCCTAATAATGGACAATGCAGCGTACCACAACATTGTTGCACTTGAAGATAAAGTCCCGACGTCATCCAGTACAAAAGATGCTATTAAGATATGGCTCACAAAGGAGCACATACAATTTAATAACATGTACTTAAAACCTGAATAACTATCTCTAGTAAAGCAAAAACAAAGGACAAAGATTTTTCAAATAGATAAGATTATCCAAGAGCACGGTCATATAAGTTTGAGGCTGCCACCTTACCATGCTCATTTAAATCCAATAGAACTAATCTGGGCAAAATTAAAAGGACAAGTGGCAGATGAAAATACAACATTCAAAATATGCGATGTAAAGACTCTTGCTAATCTCGCTTTATTAAATATAGACAAAGATTATTGGGCTAAATGTGAAGACCACGTCTTAAAACAGGAAGAGGAATATTGGAAAAATGATGGTTTGTGGAATGTTCAACCCCAAACAGTTATTAATCTTTTAGACTCGTCTGATTCAGAATGAAAGTATATAGCCCCCACAATGTTGGCCCCTATATTACCTTAAATTATTTCAACAAACGGTCCTTTTCAGGACCACACAACTATGAAAATTGGACATGCAGGTATACCTTGATATTATTATCGTCCGTCCTCGAACTGAGCAGACAATAATTCTCCTGGTGTTTTGTTTTATCCAGTTATTTCCCCATTACGGCCACGCCTTTACCTAGTGAAAATTAATCGTAGACCAGCAACTACGGTAATTTCTATTCTTTAGGGCTTCACAATTTACAATTTTGACAAACATCAAAGAAATATCGCCGCTTTAAGAAAACTGCAGCTGCAAGATATTTGTTAAATATAAATTTTAAAGGGTCTTTTGCATTCTAATAACATTTGGAAAATTTCAAAAGTATTTAACAAACGGTTAGAGAGTAATAGCGTTTTGAAGTTGGGCATATGTTTTGAAACGAGCTACAAGCTTGAAGTCTTCTTAAGGTCAACTTGACAATTTCTAGAATTGATACAATTTGGCCGGTTCAAACGTCACGATAGCTAAGGCTAGGGCTAACTCGGTAGATGTAGTGTGTTTGTGTGTATTCCAATAACAAATGAACATTCACTGCTGTTTGAATGTCCTGCTATAATTATTACATTACTTTTGTTCACATGTCAAATCAAATTTAAAAAATAAATAAATTATATATTTATTACCCAAGAAATATTTTCCTGACTGTTGATGTTTTATTAACGTTTGTGCACAAACAATGTTGATGGTGTTTTCATTAACTATATCATTTATCAATTCTCATACAACATCCTGTAATCATTTTATCTGTGTCACATTCAAATTGCCGGAAATATCTATATTTAGAATGTTGGAACCGATACTTTTATCTGCTGTAGTTTGTGTTGACTAATATACAATTTCGAATATTTAAATAGAATATTACCGTTTCTTATTTTGTTAATCTGGTAACATTCCTCATTTTTCTGCTTACCTGGTAACATTCCTTATTTTTCTCACCTGTTTTGTAACATTCCTCATTCTTTCTTCTGCTCACCTGGTAACATTCCTCATTTTTCTCACCTGTTTGTAACATTCCTCATTGTTCTGCTCACCTGGTAACATTCCTCATTTTCTGCTCACCTGGTAACATTCCTCATTTTTCTCACCTGTTTGTAACATTTCTCATTTTCTGCTCACCTGGTAACATTCCTCATTTTTCTGCTCACCTGGTAACATTTCTCATTTTTCTGCTCACCTGGTAATATTCCTCATTTTTCTGCTCATCTGGTAACATTCTTCATTTGTCTCACCTGTTTTGTAACATTCCTCATTTTTTAGCTCACCTGGTAACATTTCTCATTTTCTGCTCACCTTGTAACATTTCTCATTTTTCTGCTCACCTGGTAACATTCCTCATTTTCTGCTCACCTGGTAACATTCCTCATTTTTCTCACCTGTTTGTAACATTTCTCATTTTCTGCTCACCTGGTAACATTCCTCATTTTTCTGCTCACCTGGTAACATTTCTCATTTTTCTGCTCACCTGGTAATATTCCTCATTTTTCTGCTCATCTGGTAACATTCTTCATTTGTCTCACCTGTTTTGTAACATTCCTCATTTTTTAGCTCACCTGGTAACATTTCTCATTTTCTGCTCACCTTGTAACATTTCTCATTTTTCTGCTCACCTGGTAACATTCCTCAATTTTCTGTTTGTCTGGTAACATTCCTCATGTTTCTGCTCATCTGGTAACATTCTTCATTTTTCTCACCTGTTTTGTAACATTCCTCATTCTTCTTCTCATCTGATAATATCCCTCATTCTGTTTCTCCTCTAGTAACATTCCTCATTATTCGGCTCAACTGGTAACATTCCTAATTTTTCTACTGACATTGATATGTTTCTATGATTTCTGTTGATCTGCTAATGTTCAGGATTTTTCTGTTGACCTGAAATGCTCCATATTTTTGTTAAACTATAATTATTCACCACTTTTATGTTGACATGAAATGCTCCATATTTTTGTTAAACTAGAATTATTCGCCACTTTTCTGTTGACATGAAATGCTCCATATTTTTGTTAAACTAGAAATATTCACAATTTGTATGTAGTCGTGACAATATTTCTCTTTTGTTCTATTGACCGATAATACTCATTTCACATTTGTTATTTATATATTTGGGAGTCGCGATAGCTCAGTGGTTAGTGAACTGGACTACAAAGGAGAAGGGGTAGGGTTCGATCCCAACCGACGGCTTCCGGGTTCACCCAGCCTTTAATGGGTACCGGATTTTTTTCTGGGAAAGTGAAGCGGCACGGGCGTAATATCGACCACATTACCCCAATAATCATGTGCCGAAGGTCTGTGAAATTTATGGTCACTAACACCATATTCCCTATACGCCACTTGGCGTGACAGGGGTACTTTACCTTTTTTACTTATTTATATATTTATAAGATTTTTTTTTTTTAATATTTCTCCTTTTTTTTATTTATGTCGACCTGACAATATTTATCATTTTTCTATTGTCTTGTTAATGGTTGGCGTTTTTCTGGTGATCTGACCAAGTTCCTTCCTTTCTTTGTAACCACGTCGAAACTATGCATGCACGTTTGCAGACAAGTCTCCCCGAGTCTTCATAAAATATTCATGCACGTTTGCAGACAAGTCTCCCCGAGTCTTCATAAACTATTCATGCACGTTTGCAGACAAGTCTCCCCGAGTCTTCATAAACTATTCATGCACGTTTGCAGACAAGTCTCCCCGAGTCTTCATAAAATATTCATGCACGTTTGCAGACAAGTCTCCCCGAGTCTTCATAAACTATTCATGCACGTTTGCAGACAAGTCTCCCCGAGTCTTCATAAACTATTCATGCACGTTTGCAGACAAGTCTCCCCGAGTCTTCATAAACTATTCATGCACGTTTGCAGACAAGTCTCCCCGAGTCTTCATAAACTATTCATGCACGTTTGCAGACAAGTCTCCCCGAGTCTTCATAAACTATTCATGCACGTTTGCAGACAAGTCTCCCCGAGTCTTCATAAACTATTCATGCACGTTTGCAGACATGTCTCCCCAAGTCTTCATAAACTATTCATGCACGTTTGCAGACAAGTCTCCCCAAGTCTTCATAAACTATTCATGCACGTTTGCAGACAAGTCTCCCCGAGTCTTCATAAACTATTCATGCACGTTTGCAGACATGTCTCCCCAAGTCTTCATAAACTATTCATGCACGTTTGCAGACATGTCTCCCCAAGTCTTCATAAACTATTCATGCACGTTTGCAGACAAGTCTCCCCGAGTCTTCATAAACTATTCATGCACGTTTGCAGACAAGTCTCCCCGAGTCTTCATAAACTATTCATGCACGTTTGCAGACAAGTCCCCCCGAGTCTTCATAAACTATGCATGCATCCAAGTGATATAGTTTTCTCCTCTCGTTTAAAGTAAACGAACATCCAACAGATTGTGGATTATATTTCTCAATTTTTTTTTCTTCACGCAGACGTCCTTTTATAACGGATGAGTAGCTTGCGACCTGCTTCTATATAGGCAAGTAACGCATGAATTCCTTTTATAACGGATGAGTAACTTGCGACCTGCTTCTATATAGGCAAGTAACGCATGAATTCCTTTTATAACGGATGAGTAACTTGCGACCTGCTTCTATATAGGCAAGTAACGCATGAATTCCTTTTATAACGGATGAGTAACTTGCGACCTGCTTCTATATAGGCAAGTAACGCATGAATTCCTTTTATAACGGATGAGTAACTTGCGACCTGCTTCTATATAGGCAAGTAACGCATGCATTCCTTTTATAACGGATGAGTAACTTGCGACCTGCTTCTATATAGGCAAGTAACGCATGCATTCCTTTTATAACGGATGAGTAACTTGCGACCTGCTTCTATATAGGCAAGTAACGCATGAATTCCTTTTATAACGGATGAGTAACTTGCGACCTACTTCTATATAGGCAAGTAACATTTGACTACCTTTTTTAAAACCACATTAACATTAAGAAGTTAAAATTGTTGCAAACACATCCAGACAAAATTTATGTACAAATTAAATTTAATTAAACATTAACCCCACGAACCCAAGCGAACCCACACAGTAACACTGCGACCTAGACTTTGGAACCGTGGGACTAGGATATTGTTAGGTGCGTGTTGTGAGTTACAGCCTTGCTGCTGCGCAGTATTATTATTATTTTATTTATTTTATTTATTTATTTATTTTTTTTTTTTTTTTTGGGGGGGGGGGATCTCTAAATTCACTTCTTTTTCAAGACTTATGCTTTTTTTTTATAGCGAAATTGCATATACGTAGACAGAGTTTTACCCTATACTTTTATTCGTCATTCTGGCTACGATTTCAACAAATCGAAGGCTGCAAATTAGATCTCAATGCATCTGGAGGAAAAATCGTTATCTTCGAGGTAGTTCTCCGGGCGAACAAATCCTAAACACTATTTCTGAAATTTATCAACGCCAGCACCCTCCTCCCACAAACATAAAGAACTGTTCTGTTGCGGTCAAGACGTCGGATTCGATCCATATCGACGGCTTCGAGGTTCACCCATCCTTAAATGGGCAGTAAGTAGTTGGGTTTTATTTTCTTCATAGGAAAGAACTGTACTAACACAGTGCTGACCACAAATGTGTCATTCGTTGCAAAATAATGGCACTAATATATTCCTCATATGCCATATTCAAAACGTGACCGGGTTATTTATTTGTTATATAATTAAGTACCGTGCGTGAGTATGTGAATAGGCGTGTGCATATGAAAGAAGAAAGATCCTCATAAGATTTCTAGTCTGGGGTGTATTGAATATGGTGTTATTTCACATATTTATGGTGTGTGTATTTATGTATAAACAAATAAATTAGAGAATATTAATCCTCAAATTTTCGACAGCTGAAAACGCGTGTGTGTGCGCGCGCGCGCACTTGCGTATCTCTACATGTTTGTGTGAAAGAAGACAGTCTGCCAGAGCCAGATACAACTTCCGCTATAAATGTCTACATGCATAAAACACTTAACCCCAGCCGGGGATTCTAATCCTATCCGGTCTCATTAAAAGGTCCATTGATCTCAACAAAATGACGTTCGACCCTGGAGTGCTAGACATTGCTATGTGAATGGAGATGTGCACCGTGTATTAACAGAGCAGAGACCTTGCACAAAGCTATGAATTATTGTGGCTGCTACACCGCACAATGTTCTATCTTCCCGAGTTCAGTAAATTGAAAGGCAATATTCTTTATTGGAATCCGGGTCCATAGGGAGTCGCCGCGGTTATTTTTAGGTGCATTCGTTAAATTTAATGTTTCGCCACAAAAGTTTTCACAATGTAATCTAAACTCTTAAAATGTCAATAATCATTATAAAACAAATAATCAGAACATGCTAAATAAAGAATTCAGAAAGAATCGGAAATCACCGTTTAATTAATCTCGGACAGCAACGTTTGTGGAAGCTGGTAGTGATTTGTGGAAGTTAGTAGTGATTTGTGGAAACTGGTAGTGATTTGTGGAAACGTAGTGATTTGTGGAAACTGGTAGTGATTTGTGGAAGTTGGTAGTGATTTGTAGAAACTGGTAGTGAGTTGTGGAAGTTGGTCGTGATTTGTGGAAGTTGGTAGTGATCTGTGGAAAATGGTAGTGATTTGTGGAAATTTGTAGTGATTTGTGGAAGTTTATAGTGATTTGTTAAAGTGTGTAGTGATTTGTGGAAGTTTGTAGTGATTTGTTGAAAATGGTAGTGATTTGTGGAAGTTTGTAGTGATTTATGGAAGTTTGTAGTGATTTGTGGAAGTTTGTAGTGATTTATGGAAGTTTGTAGTGATTTGTGGAAGTTGGTAGTGATTTGTTAAAGTTTGTAGTGATTTGTGGAAGTTTGTAGTGATTTGTGAAAGTTTGTAGTGATTTGTGAAAGTTTGTAGTTAGTTGTAGAAGTTGGTAGTTATCTGTGGAAGCTGTTAGTTATCTATGGAAGCTGTTAGTTACCTGTGGAAGCTGCTAGTTATCTCTGGAAGTTGGTAGTTATTTGTAAGTGTAAGAGGTGGTAGTTATTTGTAAAATTTAGTAGCTATTTATGAAAGCTGGTAGTGATTACAGAATTTCTTTACGATTGAAACATTTTGGATACGATTGAGGAGCGGGCAAAGTTGCAAATATGCGGAACTATGGTAAAGTATTCGATGTGGAGAATTCAACAATAACAATAAAAATAAATTGAAAGAAATAAAGGTACACTCAAGAATGAAGAAAGAAATACGACATAAACCGATCCGACGTTCCTACCAGAAAGAACCACAAGCATCTATTTAGTAAGGCCAGCATGCATAGAGAGAAATCACCCCCCCCCCCTCCCCCAACAACCCAAAAGAAACAACAACTCACAATTGTGGAGTCTTCAGCTATGTGATCTATAGACGGTTGCTGTCATTCTACCCACAACAGTCTCCACTGGCAAAACTGAAAACTAACACGATTGAGGTAATTCCTTTCTGCTCGTTGGCTTTACTAACTGTTGATTTCTATCGAAAAGGCCTTTTGCGGAAATACAGACCAGACCAGACAAGACAGGCAGGACAGGCATGACGGACGGACGGACGGACGGACGGACGGACGGACGCACGCACGCACGCACGCACGCACGCACGCACGCACGCACACACACACACACACACACACACAAATGTCAGTGTTTAAATACTTACCATAACATGGATGGGAATAGTTAAGTACTCTTATCTTTGTTTATGTACCTGTATAATATGTTTTCCAATAGGTCTTTTCCGACTGATTAATCGCAAAGTCGATTAGTTTGAGGAGCACGCAAACGCCATTTGATCCAATTATTTTTTTTTAAGTTACCTAATTCGCGTGTTCCAGTAGGGGACCGCAACGTATGCAACAACATAACATTCAATGAGAATTGCAAAAGACAACTAAAGGAAGTTAGTCAAGTGATTGGTTACTTAATTTCTCAGAAACATAACTCAAAAGTGTGTCCATTTTACTCTAGAAAGTTATTTAATAAAAAAAAATAATAATAAAATGGAAACAAATATAAGAGAAAAAGTGAAAACGGTAGACATGGACATAGTTTTACTCATTTGAAAACAAATAGAAAAGGACTGTGGAAGATCAGTGTCCTGAAAGGAATTAACAGGTAACGCCCGCAGTTTCATAAACTAATAAAAACAAAGATGATTCAAAATGCTGAACTTTGCGAGTTTTAACTTGTCACCACAACTGAAAGTATAAACTCTTCTTTTCGTTTTAAGGGAACAAGAAAACTCAAATTCAATCAAACACAGACTAATGTAATCAGATGATTCACGTAAGAGAACAAAGAAGCCCACACGCATTTTCTAGCCCGTTTTTTTTTCGGATCAGCGGCTTAGTTTTTTTTTTTTTTTTGAAGTAACCAAAATAAGAACAGAAACTGGGCGTGAAATGAAAATCTTCCGCGTCCTTGGCCAGTGTATGTAATTCATGAAATTCAAGGGATCTAGACTGACAGACGACATTTCTATTCGTGCAGTCTGTTCAGATTATAATAAACGAACGAAACTTGTTATTTTCAATATCCAACAAGGCTTAAAATATTACGTTTCCGCTATGAAGTAATTTTCCACTATTTGTACCCCCAGACTGGTTGCTAAGCAACGAGAATGATAGCGTGAGATTGAAAGGTCATAAAAGATGGTCGGAAAGATTGTTAAATCCTTCTTTCTCCACGAAAACTGCAAAACCCAGATGGTGCTCGCACAAAGAGCACTTTACAATATCCACATTAATAGTTATCTTTTAACAGAGATCATCTGTTATACGGTTTTAAGAACGGATCTGATGGACAGTTAAGGCAGCCGCAGCTGCGCAGTCGTTAAGGAACTGGATAAGAAGGACAAGAGGTCAGGGTCGATCCTGATCGACAGCTTCCAGTTTAACCCAGCCTTAAATGGGTGCCGAATTTTTCTAGAAAAGAAGAGCGGCACGAGCTTAAACACAGGCCACAATACTCCAAAAATAATGCGTCGAGGGTTAATACCAAAATACGATCACTAACACACAATATTCCCTTTACGCCACGTGGCCTCTTGGGACTCTTCTCTGTTTTTCTTGTTATTTTCTTGATTGACAGTTAATTTAATCTAATGGCATTGTGTGGAGGCCGAGGGAGAACGAATTCACAAGTAAAACTTCAAAAGGACATCAGAAAGATTAAGATATACTGATCATGATAACTATTTCCAAGAATATACTTTTAAACACACCCTTCCACACATAACAGCTATGCACACGCACATATTACAAACAAACCCGATCTTGAAGAGTTTATCAAAGTGGCACCGATCTTGGAGAGTTTATCAAAGTGGCACCAATCTTGGAGAGTTTATCAAAGTGGCACCGAGCTTAGAGAGTTTATCAAAGTGGCACCGAGCTTAGAGAGTTTATCAAAGTGGCACCGAGCTTAGAGAGTTTATCAAAGTGGCACCGAGCTTAGAGAGTTTATCAAAGTGGCACCAATCTTGGAGAGTTTATCAAAGTGGCACCAATCTTGGAGAGTTTATCAAAGTGGCACCAATCTTGGAGAGTTTATCAAAGTGGCACCAATCTTGGAGAGTTTATCAAAGTGGCACCAATCTTGGAGAGTTTATCAAAGTGGCACCAATCTTGGAGAGTTTATCAAAGTGGCACCGAGCTTAGAGAGTTTATCAAAGTGGCACCGACCTTGGAGAGTTTATCAAAGTGGCACCAATCTTGGAGAGTTTATCAAAGTGGCACCGACCTTGGAGAGTTTATCAAAGTGGCACCGACCTTGGAGAGTTTATCAAAGTGGCACCAATCTTAGAGAGTTTATCAAAGTGGCACCGACCTTGGAGAGTTTATCAAAGTGGCACCAATCTTGGAGAGTTTATCAAAGTGGCACCAATCTTGGAGAGTTTATCAAAGTGGCACCAATCTTGGAGAGTTTATCAAAGTGGCACCAATCTTGGAGAGTTTATCAAAGTGGCACCGACCTTGGAGAGTTTATCAAAGTGGCACCGACCTTGGAGAGTTTATCAAAGTGGCACCAATCTTAGAGAGTTTATCAAAGTGGCACCGACCTTGGAGAGTTTATCAAAGTGGCACCAATCTTGGAGAGTTTATCAAAGTGGCACCAATCTTGGAGAGTTTATCAAAGTGGCACCAATCTTGGAGAGTTTATCAAAGTGGCACCAATCTTGGAGAGTTTATCAAAGTGGCACCAATCTTGAAGAGTTTATCAAAGTGGCACCAATCTTGGAGAGTTTATCAAAGTGGCACCGAGCTTAGAGAGTTTATCAAAGTGGCACCAATCTTGGAGAGTTTATCAAAGTGGCACCGACCTTGGAGAGTTTATCAAAGTGGCACCGAGCTTAGAGAGTTTATCAAAGTGGCACCAATCTTGGAGAGTTTATCAAAGTGGCACCGACCTTGGAGAGTTTATCAAAGTGGCACCGACCTTGGAGAGTTTATCAAAGTGGCACCAATCTTGGAGAGTTTATCAAAGTGGCACCAATCTTGGAGAGTTTATCAAAGTGGCACCGAGCTTAGAGAGTTTATCAAAGTGGCACCGAGCTTAGAGAGTTTATCAAAGTGGCACCGAGCTTAGAGAGTTTATCAAAGTGGCACCGAGCTTAGAGAGTTTATCAAAGTGGCACCGAGCTTAGAGAGTTTATCAAAGTGGCACCAATCTTGGAGAGTTTATCAAAGTGGCACCAATCTTGGAGAGTTTATCAAAGTGGCACCGAGCTTAGAGAGTTTATCAAAGTGGCACCGAGCTTAGAGAGTTTATCAAAGTGGCACCAATCTTGGAGAGTTTATCAAAGTGGCACCGACCTTGGAGAGTTTATCAAAGTGGCACCGACCTTGGAGAGTTTATCAAAGTGGCACCAATCTTGGAGAGTTTATCAAAGTGGCACCAATCTTGGAGAGTTTATCAAAGTGGCACCGACCTTGGAGAGTTTATCAAAGTGGCACCGACCTTGGAGAGTTTATCAAAGTGGCACCGAGCTTAGAGAGTTTATCAAAGTGGCACCGATCCTGGAGAGTTTATCAAAGTGGCACCGACCTTGGAGAGTTTATCAAAGTGGCACCGATCCTGGAGAGTTTATCAAAGTGGCACCGACCTTGGAGAGTTTATCAAAGTGGCACCGACCTTGGAGAGTTTATCAAAGTGGCACCAATCTTGGAGAGTTTATCAAAGTGGCACCGACCTTGGAGAGTTTATCAAAGTGGCACCGACCTTGGAGAGTTTATCAAAGTTGCACCGATCCTGGAGAGTTTATCAAAGTGGCACCGACCTTGGAGAGTTTATCAAAGTGGCACCGACCTTGGAGAGTTTATCAAAGTGGCACCGACCTTGGAGAGTTTATCAAAGTGGCACCGACCTTGGAGAGTTTATCAAAGTGGCACCGACCTTGGAGAGTTTATCAAAGTGGCACCGACCTTGGAGAGTTTATCAAAGTGGCACCGACCTTGGAGAGTTTATCAAAGTTGCACCGATCCTGGAGAGTTTATCAAAGTGGCACCGATCTTGGAGAGTTTATCAAAGTGGCACCAATCTTGGAGAGTTTATCAAAGTGGCACCGACCTTGGAGAGTTTATCAAAGTGGCACCGACCTTGGAGAGTTTATCAAAGTGGCACCGACCTTGGAGAGTTTATCAAAGTGGCACCGACCTTGGAGAGTTTATCAAAGTGGCACCGAGCTTAGAGAGTTTATCAAAGTGGCACCGATCCTGGAGAGTTTATCAAAGTGGCACCGACCTTGGAGAGTTTATCAAAGTGGCACCGATCCTGGAGAGTTTATCAAAGTGGCACCGACCTTGGAGAGTTTATCAAAGTGGCACCGACCTTGGAGAGTTTATCAAAGTGGCACCAATCTTGGAGAGTTTATCAAAGTGGCACCGACCTTGGAGAGTTTATCAAAGTGGCACCGACCTTGGAGAGTTTATCAAAGTTGCACCGATCCTGGAGAGTTTATCAAAGTGGCACCGACCTTGGAGAGTTTATCAAAGTGGCACCGACCTTGGAGAGTTTATCAAAGTGGCACCGATCCTGGAGAGTTTATCAAAGTGGCACCGACCTTGGAGAGTTTATCAAAGTTGCACCGATCTTGGAGAGTTTATCAAAGTGGCACCGACCTTGGAGAGTTTATCAAAGTGGCACCGACCTTGGAGAGTTTATCAAAGTGGCATCGACCTTGGAGAGTTTATCAAAGTGGCACCGACCTTGGAGAGTTTATCAAAGTGGCACCGACCTTGGAGAGTTTATCAAAGTGGCACCGACCTTGGAGAGTTTATCAAAGTGGCACCGACCTTGGAGAGTTTATCAAAGTGGCACCGACCTTGGAGAGTTTATCAAAGTGGCACCGACCTTGGAGAGTTTATCAAAGTGGCACCGACCTTGGAGAGTTTATCAAAGTTGCACCGAACTTGAAGAGTTTATCAAAGTGGCACCGATTTTGGAGAGTTTATCAAAGTGGTGCCGATTTTGGAGAGTTTATCAAAGTGGTGCCGATCTGGGAGAGTTTATCAAAGTGGCATCAATCTTGAAGTTTATCAAAGTGGCACCGATTTTGGAGAGTTTATCAAAGTTGCACCGATCTTGGAGAGTTTATCAAAGTGGCACCGATCTTGGAGAGTTTATCAAAGTTGCACCGATCTTGGAGAGTTTATCAAAGTGGCACCGATTTTGGAGAGTTTATCAAAGTTGCACCGATCTTGGAGAGTTTATCAAAGTGGCACCGACCTTGGAGAGTTTATCAAAGTGGCACCGACCTTGGAGAGTTTATCAAAGTTGCACCGAACTTGAAGAGTTTATGAAAGTGGCACCGATTTTGGAGAGTTTATCAAAGTGGCACCGATTTTGGAGAGTTTTTCAAACTGGTCAGAGAATTAACAGATAAACAATACTTTGGGCAGAAAATACACTAGTGTTGTTCCGACTCGCGAATGTAAGCGCTCACGTCTTCCTACAATCTCGTGTCCACAGTATCACCGCAATGGTGATATATATATATACACACACATATATATCACCATTGCTAGTGACAGTCTGCCGTGCATTAACATCCTCAAGCTATCCAGCATTTTTTCACCGCTGTTTAGAACCATTTCTCTGAATTGTGCCCGCAGTCAATGCGAGTTCCACTTTTCCTAATCACTTTGCAAGTTTAAATAATATATATATATATAAAGGTCTGAACTTTGTTTCATTTCGACTGACATTACTATATTGCACAAAATAAGATGTATCTGGAATACCGCTTTGACAGTTGTTAAGATTCATAACCGCAGTTTTCGGTCGCCTTGGGTGAAAGTCCGGTAACTCTCCTAAAGCATTCGGCAAGAATTTGTAATGTCTCGTTACGATTATACCTAAAGTAGAGAAATGGACAGGATATGGCAGCGACCACACAGTCATAACAATATGAATCAAACGTGCTCACAGGTTTGCGGACACAGTTACCATGATGAATGAAGAGGTTAGAAATATCTTCAGAGATGTAGGACGAGTCAACGTTTCAAGTAATAATTAAATAAAATAGAGCTGATGATGTCAGTGGCAACGCGACGAGGGATATTTGAAGATAGGATATTAACATTTATGGATTTGTCCGACGTACGATAAGGTTGATCTCAAGACTAACTAGCTCAGTTATAATCTACATAAAAGCTGTACAAAAATGGCGCAGTTGTCTGCTGCCTTCATCAAAATTACCAATGAACTACTGGAAGAAATCAAGGAAGACGAAACTCCCCAAAAAATTATAGAAATAACAGAAAGTAAAAGAAACATGTATATATATATATATATATATATATATATATATATATAGGACAACAGACAAGAAAATCACTGGAGTCTGTAGAAATGTGGTTTTACAGAAGAATGATGAGAATACCATGGGCAGTTAAGAAGAGTAAGGAAAAGGTCTGAAAGAGGTCAAAGCAAAAAGAGAGCTAATTCCCAATATTAGGAAGAAACAATTATCATTTTTTGGCCATGTAATGAGAAGAGAACAGCTGGAAAAAAACAACTGGGAAAATTATGGAACGAAGATATAGAGGGCAACAAAGAGAAAAGATACCACACAGCTAAAGAGAATGGCTTGGCAGAAGGTCAACGAAGGAAATGATAAATAACTGTCGAGATCGAAAGTTGTGGAGAGACATGATCACCTACGCCATCAGGCATGGTACTTGATGATATATATATATATATATACATTATATAAACGATGGGGCGACGAGTAAGAGTTTGTAGAACCCTGGGAGCTGCAAGTAAAATAGTTGAAATCAATGAGATGACGAGTTAGGCAGAAAGGATCAGTTTGTAGAACAGTGAGGGAGAAGGGATCAGTTTGTGGACGAGTGAGGGGGAAAGGATCAGTTTGTGGACGAGTGAGGGGGAAAGGATCAGTTTGTGGACGAGTGAGGGAGAAGGGATCAGTTTGTGGACGAGTGAGGGGGAAAGGATCAGTTTGTAGAACAGTGAGGGGGAAAGGATCAGTTTGTAGAACACTGAGGGGGAAAGGATCAGTTTGTAGAACAGTGAGGGAGAAAGGATCGGTTTGTGAAAAAGTGAGGCAGAAAGAATCAGTTTGTAGAACAGTGAGGGAGAAGGGATCAGTTTGTGGACGAGTGAGGCAGAAAGGATCAGTTTGTAGAACAGTGAGGAGGAAAGGATCAGTTTGTAGAACAGTGAGGGGGAAAGGAACGGTTTGTGAAACAGTGAGGCAGAAAGAATCAGTTTGTAGAACAGTGAGGGAGAAAGGATCGGTTTGTGAAACAGTGAGGCAGAAAGGATCGGTTTGTAGAACAGTGAGGGAGAAAGTATCGGTTTGTGAAACAGTGAGGCCGAAAGGATCGGTTTGTGAAAAAGTGAGGCAGAAAGAATCAGTTTGTAGAACAGTGAGGCAGAAAGGATCGGTTTGTGAAACAGTGAGGCAGAAAGGATCGGTTTGTGAAACAGTGAGGCAGAAAGGATCAGTTTGTGAAACAGTGAGGCAGAAAGGATCGGTTTGTGAAACAGTGAGGCAGAAAGGATCAGTTTGTGAAACAGTGAGGCAGAAAGGATCGGTTTGTGAAACAGTGAGGCAGAAAGGATCGGTTTGTGAAACAGTGAGGGAGAAGGGATCAGTTTGTAGAACAGTGAGGGAGAAGGGATCAGTTTGTGGACGAGTGAGGGAGAAGGGATCAGTTTGAAGAACAGTGAGGGAGAAGGGATCAGTTTGTGGACGAGTGAGGCAGAAAGGATCAGTTTGTAGAACAGTGAGGGGGAAAGGATCAGTTTGTGGAACAGTGAGGCAGAAAGGATCAGTTTGTAGAACAGTGAGGCAGAAAGGATCAGTTTGTAGACGAGTGAGGCAGAAAGGATCAGTTTGTAGAACAGTGAGGCAGAAAGGATCAGTTTGTAGAACAGTGAGGGGGAAAGGATCAGTTTGTGGAACAGTGAGGCAGAAAGGATCAGTTTGTAGAACAGTGAGGCAGAAAGGATCAGTTTGTGGACGAGTGAGGCAGAAAGGATCAGTTTGTAGAACAGTGAGGGGGAAAGGATCAGTTTGTAGAACAGTGAGGGGGAAAGGATCAGTTTGTAGAACAGAGAGGGGGAAAGGATAAGTTTGTAGAACAGTGAGGGGTAAAGGATCAGTTTGTAGAACAGTGAGGGGGAAAGGAACCGTTTGTAGAACAGTGAAGCAGAAAGGAACAGTTTGTAGAACAGTGAGGGGGAAAGGATCAGTTTGTAGAACAGTGAGGGGGAAAGGAACAGTTTGTAGAACAGTGAGGGGGGAAGGAACAGTTTGTAGAACAGTGAGGCAGAAAGGATCAGTTTGTAGAACAGTGAGGCAGAAAGGATCATCAGTTTGTAGAACAGTGAGGCAGAAAGGATCAGTTTGTAGAACAGTATGGGGGGAAAGGAACAGTTTGTAGAACAGTGAGGGGGAAAGGATCAGTTTGTAGAACAGTGAGGGGAAAGGATCAGTTTGTAGAACAGTGAGGGGGAAAGTATCAGTTTGTAGAACAGTGAGGGAGAAAGGATCAGTTTGTAGAACAGTGAGGGGGAAAGTATCAGTTTGTAGAACAGTGAGGGAGAAAGGATCAGTTTGTAGAACAGTGAGGGGTAAAGGATCAGTTTGTGGAACAGTGAGGGGGAAAGGATCAGTTTGTGGAATAGTGAGGCAAAAAGGAACAGTTTGTAGAACAGTGAGGCAAAAAGGAACAGTTTGTAGAACAGTGAGGCAAAAAGGAACAGTTTGTAGAACAGTGAGGTGGAAAGGATTAGTTTGTGGAACAGTGAGGCAAAAAGGAACAGTTTGTAGAACAGTGAGGGGGAAAGGATTAGTTTGTGGAACAGTGAGGCAAAAAGGAACAGTTTGTAGAACAGTGAGGCAGAAAGGATTAGTTTGTGGAACAGTGAGGCAAAAAGGAACAGTTTGTAGAACAGTGAGGCAGAAAGGATTAGTTTGTGGAATAGTGAGGTGGAAAGGATCAGTTTCAACAAACGACGGCACAAAACGATTCGACGATGTTTGGCTAGAAGTTGGCCTGCTTGACATACTATTTACAGCTGCCACGCATTTATATATACGTTTATGCATTGTTATGTCTTAGCCCTTCTCCTGGAACAAAGACAATAAACACAACACAACCTACATGTTAAAAGTGGTAAACACAAATAAAACTAAAAATTTAGATTCCTACAAATATATTTTTTAAAGTGTGGTGTGATAACCTTCATGAGGAGATTTTGTACTCTAAAGCCTGTGTCCATTCACTAAGATTTGAGAAACATCGAAACAAAGCAATTACAGTAAATATATGGTTTGAGAACCAATCAAATACGTGCTGATTGTCTTCTAGATTGCAGATATTGTTTGTGAGAATCGTGGTGTAATTACAGTTTACTTTGTGATTTTATCTGTTGAATCCCGTCAGTCTGATAAGTGGTACTGCCGCATCTATCACAAGTCATTATCTACCAGTCTAAGATCATTTGTTGTCTATTCTTTGTCTGGTCTTAATTGCGATCCCAGAGTTATGTGATTGAATGTAATTGGAGATAATCATGGACTAGTTTCCATTCAAAATTATCTCAATAATTATAGCTATTTGACTCTTCATTCATATGTACTTTTACAGATGAAAAAAAAAGAAGAAAACATGCCTATTTTTCTTTAAACCACACACATACATACAAAGACATGTAACAAATACATATAAAACAAGGTTAAACCGTAATGTAATTAATGAGTACATCGACTACTGAAAGAAGAAATGGTCAAAGATATCTTATTTTTGTATTCAGATTTCAGGACAATCTATATCATGGTCAAAAGACGCCCCTCAAAAACAACTCTAACGCCACGCAACGCCTGTGTGTTTTCATTAGCATAGAATAATACAGAAATAACGACAGACGAAAATCTTTCACGACGTTCATAATCTCGTTTCTTTTATTTATTTGTATTCCTTAGATATTCAATTTCATAGAAACCGCACGTAAATCGAATGTTTATTAACTCTCTGCGGGGGAAAGCTGAAAGCGAAAAGGACAGATTTATATAAGCAGATAACAATGTATCGCATAAATAATAACTTGAAGCCTATCAATGTCCAATAATATCAGCCACCGAGAGAGGCTGGTAATAGTCTTTTTAACGCACGTATGTTGAAATAGAGCCATTTTGGGGGAAAGTTAACGAGACGAACTTTGTCAAATACAGACTACACCTAGAATTATCAGACAAGCAAAACTGAGCTAACATTAATCTCCCTCTCTCTCTCTATCTCTGTATGTGAACACAATATTTTTTTTGTTTCATGAACACCAGTAGCGTTTAGTTTGTGATATAACAATTTATGTTGTACTTCTAAACTGTGCAGCAAAGTAACCGGTTCTTTTAAATATCTTCATTTCACGTGAATTGTTCAATAGTTCTGAAGGTATTTTGGTCTCAACATGTGCACCCCAACCACAAATCGCCATGAGAAAAGGAAACTACAACCAGATTATCAAAACGTAACGGAAATACGTATAGCAATAATAGAATCAGAGAATGTGTGAAGAGAAATAAAATTCGGTGCGATAGGAGGGAGTCAAATTGGGAATTGGAGAATATAATGAATGAGTAAAGCGTGAGTTATGAAGATGGAACGATTAAAGAGAAGGGAAATTACAAGCGTTTGAATGGAACACAGACCCAACACACAACAAAATAAATAAATAAAAGCTATTGACATGATGATCAAGGGGGCTGATAAATAATTCCAAAACGTAAAATATGTTGAGGTTCATCTCTTGTACTGTCTTGTACTGTCTTGTACTCTCTCGTTCTGATTTAAACAACTTGATACATGTCTGTTGATGTATTTAGTTAGTTTAGCTAAATATATGTGTGAGCAACACTATACACTCATGCAACCTCTCCGAGGAAGGAACACACAAATAAAAGCTAGATGAGCTGCCCATAAAAATCCATCTGATTATTGCATGACGATGAGGCATCCCGCACATTCTATTCCACGGGGACCTTATGAAAGGAGCTCAAATCTCCGCTGCGGTTTGGGGTCTAGAAAACACAGACTCAATTACTGATGGCAATTTGATTAAGTTCCTCTTTCTGCTTCTGTTGAGCTTATAGAGATGTCAGAGACATTTTTCAACCTGAACCACTTTTAGGAGCAACACAATTTGATTTTAAAATGAATTCAGAGAAATTAGTCTGCTTCCTAGCTTTTAAGTTAAACTCCGAACAAAATAAGCTAAAAATATCCCAGCTTCTTTTTTTTAATTATCTATTTTTGTTTTACTATGCTATATATATATATATATATATATATATATATATATATATATATATATATATATATATATACACACACACACTATGATATGTATAGGTTAATATTTTACACAAATATTTTATGTGCCAAATAAGGAAAATGGGAATATGATCAACAGTATTTCAACAGTAAATTTCTATTTATCTATTGTCCCTTCGAGCTGAAAACGGCCAACAGGACAGAAATTCTAGACTCTTATTAATCAACGATCTTTTCTATCAAGTGTCAGACTTTGCATAGGGCCAGCACTGTATCCGCGTCTTTCAACTATGGCAAAGGAGGTGATGCCTACAGTTTTTACTTCTCGTCTCAATGTTTATTTTAGTGTTTCTCTGGGTCAGCATCGTCTTCTTTTACCCTCTGGTTTCTATCTGAGGGCGTGTTTTGTCATTCTCTCGTTGTCTCTGCACATCAAATGGCCGAAACATGACCACCTTCTCTTGATTAAAATTATATATAATCATTAAAGAGAACAGTAAACAAAGAGATAGAGCGCCTGATAGAACGGGATGAAATGTGATTGTTTAGAATATGTGGTACCATAAACTGATCTTTTCTGACCATGTGGTACCACAAACTGATCTTTTCTGACCATGTGGTACCAAAAACGGATCTTTCCTGTCCAAGTGGTACCACAAATTGATCTTTCCTGTCCAAGAAGTACCACAAACTGATCTTTTCTGACCATGTGGTACCACAAACTGATCTTTCCTGTCCAAGTGGTACCACAAATTGATCTTTCCTGTCCAAGAAGTACCACAAACTGATCTTTCCTGTCCAAGTGGTACCACAAATTGATCTTTCCTGTCCATGTGGTACCACAAACTGATCTTTCCTGTCCAAGTGGTACTACAAACTGATCTTTTCTGTTCAAGTGGTACCACAAACTGATCTTTTCTGTTCAAGTGGTACCATAAACTGATCCTTCCACTGATCCTAACCACATGTTCCTTCATTGATTCCACAGATTTGTTTGCTTGCACATTTGTCCATGAAACTAATGCGTTTCACCTATTTGATTTCAGAAGTTCTCAAAACTGACACTTTCAACCTCATTGTTTCACAAACAGATATACTTATTTCACTTTCCCATCAAACAAGTTTCACAGATACCATTATTTCACTTTCTCATCAGAAAAGTTTCACAGATACCATTACATCACTTTCTCATCAGAAAAGTTTCACAGATACCATTATTTCACTTTCTCATCAAACAAGTTTCACAGATACCATTAATTCACTTTACCATCCAACAAGTTTCACAGATACCATTACATCACTTTCTCATCAAACAAGTTTTACAGATACCATTACATCACTTTCCCATCAAATAAGTTTCACAGATACCATTACATCACTTTCTCATCAAACAAGTTTAACAGATACCATTACATCACTTTCTCATCAAACCAGTTTCACAGATACCATTATTTTACTTTCTCATCAAACAAGTTTCACAGATACCATTATCTCACTTTCTCATCAAACAGGTTTCACAGATACCATTATTTCACTTTCTCATCAAACAAGTTTCACAGATACCATTATTTCACTTTCTCATCAAACAAGTTTCACAGATACCATTATTTCACTTTTTCATCAAACAGGTTTTACAGATACCATTACATCACTTTCTCATCAAACAAGTTTCACAGATACCATTATATTACTTTCTCATCAAACAAGTTTCACAGATACCATTACTTCACTTTCTCATCAAACAAGTTTCACAGATATCATTACTTCACCTTCCCTTCAAACAAGTTTCACAGATGCCATTACTTCACCTTCCCTTCAAACAAGTTTCACAGATTCCATTACTTCACCTTCCCGTCAAACAAGTTTCACAGATGCCATTACTTCACCTTCCCTTCAAACAAGTTTCACAGATACCATTACTTCACCTTCCCTTCAAACAAGTTTCACATATGCCATTACTTCACTTTCCCATCAAACAAGTTTCACAGATACCATTACTTCACCTTCCCTTCAAACAAGTTTAACAGATGCCATTACTTCACTTTCCCATCAAACAAGTTTCACAGATACCATTACTTCACCTTCCCTTCAAACAAGTTTCACAGATGCCATTACTTCACCTTCCCATCAAACAAGTTTCACAGATACCATTACTTCATTTTCTCATCAAACAAGTTTCACAGATACCATTACTTCACTTTCTCATCAAACAAGTTTCACAGATACCATTACTTCATTTTCTCATCAAACAAGTTTCACAGATACCATTATTTCACTTTCTCATCAAACAAGTTTCACAGATACCATTACTTCACCTTCCCTTCAAAGAAGTTTCACAGATACCATTACTTCACTTTCTCATCAAACAAGTTTCACAGATACCATTACTTCACCTTCCCTTCAAACAAGTTTCACAGATACCATTACTTCACTTTCTCATCAAACAAGTTTCACAGATACCATTACATCACTTTCTCATCAAACAAGTTTCACGGATACCATTATTTCACTTTCTCATCAAACAAGTTTCACAGATACCATTACTTCACTTTCCCATCCAACTTGTTCCATAAACTGGCCTTTTCCGTCTATTTCCAATACTGATCCTTTTTGTTCATTGTTCTACAAACTGATCCTTTCCGCCTCACTGTTCCACAAACTGATCCTTTCTCCCTCACTGTTCCAGAAACTGATCCTTTCTCCCTCACTGTTCCACAAACTGATTCTTTATGTCTCACTGTTTCACAAACTGATCCTTTCAGTCTCACTGTTCCACAAACTGATCCTTTCTGCCTCACTGTTCCACAAACTGATCCTTTCAGTCTCACTGTTCCACAAACTGATCCTTTCAGTCTCACTGTTCCACAAACTGATCCTTTCAGTCTCACTGTTCCACAAACTGATCCTTTCAGTCTCACTGTTCCACAAACTGATCCTTTCAGTCTCACTGTTCCACAAACTGATCCTTTCAGTCTCAGTGTTCCACAAACCGATCCTTTCAGTCTCACTGTTCCACAAACTGATCCTTTCAGTCTCACTGTTCCACAAACTGATCCTTTCAGTCTCACTGTTCCACAAACTGATCCTTTCTGCCTCACTGTTCCACAAACTGATCCTTTCTGCCTCACTGTTCCACAAACCGATCCTTTCTGCCTCACTGTTCTACAAACCGATCCTTTCTGCCTCACTGTTCTACAAACTGATCCTTTCTGCCTCACTGTTCCACAAACCGATCCTTTCTGCCTCACTGATCTACAATTCGATCCTTTCTGCCTCACTGATCTACAATTCGATCTTTTCTGCCTCACTGATCTACAATTCGATCCTTTCTGCCTCACTGATCTACAATTCGATCCTTTCTACCTCACTGATCTACAATTCGATCCTTTCTGCCTCACTGATCTACAATTCGATCCTTTCTACCTCACTGTTCCACAAACCGATCCTTTCTGCCTCACTGTTCTACAAACCGATCTTTTCTGCCTCACTGTTCTACAAACCGATCCTTTCTGCCACACTGTTCTACAAACCGATCCTTTCTGCCTCACAGTTCTACAAACCGATCCTTTCTGCCTCACTATTCTACAAACCGATCCTTTCTGCCTCACTGTTCTACAAACCGATCCTTTCTGCCTCACTGATCTACAAACTGATCCTTTCTGCCTCACTGTTCTACAAACCGATCCTTTCTGCCTCACTGTTCTACAAACCGATCCTTTCTGCCTCAATGTTCTACAAACCGATCCTTTCTGCCTCACTGTTCTACAAACCGATCCTTTCTGCCTCACTGTTCTACAAACCGATCATTTCTGCCTCACTGTTCTACAAACCGATCCTTTCTGCCTCACTGTTCTACAAACTGATCCTTTCTGCCTCACTGTTCTACAAACCGATCCTTTCTGCCTCACTGATCTACAAACTGATCCTTTCTGCCTCACTGATCTACAAACTGATGCTTTCTGCCTCACTGTTCCACAAACTGATCCTTTCTGCCTCACTGTTCTACAAACTGATCCTTTCTGCCTCACTGTTCCACAAACTGATCCTTTCTGCCTCACTGTTCCACAAACTGATCCTTTCTGCCTCACTGTTCTACAAACTGATCCTTTCTGCCTCACTGTTCTACAAACTGATCCTTTCTGCCTCACTGTTCTACAAACTGATCCTTTCTGCCTCACTGTTTCACAAACCGATCCTTTCTGCCTCACTGTTCCACAAACTTATCCTTTCTGCCTCACTGTTCTACAAACTGATCCTTTCTGCCTCACTGTTCTATAAACTGATCCTTTCTGCCTCACTGTTTCACAAACCGATCCTTTCTGCCTCACTGTTCCACAAACTGATCCTTTCTGCCTCACTGTTCTACAAACTGATCCTTTCTGCCTCACTGTTCTACAAACTGATCCTTTCTGCCTCACTGTTCTACAAACTGATCCTTTCTGCCTCACTGTTCCACAAACTGATCCTTTCTGCCTCACTGTTCCACAAACTGATCCTTTCTGCCTCACTGTTCCACAAACTGATCCTTTCTGCCTCACTGTTCCACAAACTGATCCTTTCTGCCTCACTGTTCCACAAACCGATCCTTTCTGCCTCACTGTTCCACAAACCGATCCTTTCTGCCTCACTGTTCTACAAACTGATCCTTTCTGCCTCACTGTTCTACAAACTGATCCTTTCTGCCTCACTGTTCTACAAACCGATCCTTTCTGCCTCACTGTTCTACAAACCGATCCTTTCTGCCTCACTGTTCTACAAATCGATCCTTTCTGCCTCACTGTTCTACAAACCGATCCTTTCTGCCTCACTGTTCTACAAACTGATCCTTTCTGCCTCACTGTTCTACAAACCGATCCTTTCTGCCTCACTGATCTACAAACTGATCCTTTCTGCCTCACTGATCTACAAACTGATCCTTTCTGCCTCACTGTTCTACAAACCGATCCTTTCTGCCTCACTGATCTACAAACTGATCCTTTCTGCCTCACTGTTCTACAAACTGATCCTTTCTGCCTCACTGTTCCACAAACCGATCCTTTCTGCCTCACTGTTCTACAAACTGATCCTTTCTGCCTCATTGTTCCACAAACCGATCCTTTCTGCCTCACTGTTCCACAAACTGATCCTTTCTGCCTCACTGTTCCACAAACTGATCCCCATTCTTCACTTTCTCCCGCCCAAAAAGTTCCATAAAACAAATTTTTTCTTTTGTAGCGACTGTTGTTCAAACAGATACTTCCAGCTTCAATATTAGTACAAACTGTCGTCCCGTATGTTTCGATATTCTTACTTGTCTCATCCTTCTACCATATCACCCCCCCCCCCCCCCAGTGATAACACAAAACCGTTAATCATTAGATTACATAATTCTTACTTACAGTCCTTGACTATACAAATTCTTACTTGTCGACACTTTACAACACAGTTCTTACTCGCACCACCTTCACTATACAATACTTGCGCTCCCTCCTACCCCCTTTATAACACAATACTTACTTGCATCCCCCCACCCCACCCCAACTACACACTTCTTATTCGCCGCTCCTTTACAAAACAATTCCAATGCGCTGCCCCTTTACGACACAATTCGTATTCGCCGACAATTTCACTATTCAATTCTCACTTGTAGCTCCCTTTATTTTACAAATTCTTAGCCTTCATCTCATTGATTTCAACTATTTTACTTGCAGCTCCCAGGGTTCTACAAACTCTTACTCGCCGCCCCATTGTTTCTATAAACTCTTACTCACCGCCCCGTTGTTTCTATAAACTCTTACTCGCCGCCACATTCTTTCTATAAACCCTTACTTGCCGCCCGTTGATTCTATAAACTCTTACTCGCCGCCCCGTTGTTTCTATAAACTCTTACTCGTCGCCCCGTTGTTTCTATAAACTCTTACTCGCCTCCCCATTGTTTCTATAAACTCTTACTCGTCGCCCTATTGTTTCTTTAAACTCTTAGACGCTGCCCCATTGTTTCTATAAACTCTTAATCGCCGCCCCATTGTTTCTATAAACTCATACTCGCCGCTCCATTGTGTCTATAAACTTTTACTCGCCGCCCCGTTGTTTCTACACACTCTTACTCGTCGTCCCATTGTTTCTATAAACTTTTACTCGCCGCCCTGTTGTTTCTATACACTCTTACTCGTCGCCCCATTGTTTCTTTACACTTTTACACGCCGCCCTGTTGTTTCTATAAACTCTTACTCTTCGCCCCATTGTTTCTTTAAATTCTTAGACGCCGCCCCATTGTTTCTATAAACTCTTACTCGCCGCCCCGTTGTTTCTATAAACTCTTACTCGCCGCCCCATTGTTTCTATAAACTCTTACTCGCCGCCCCATTCTTTCTATAAACTCTTACTCCCCCCCCATTGTTTCTATAAACTCTTACTCGTCGCCCCATTGTGTCTATAAACTTTTACTCGCCGCCCCGTTGTTTCTATACACTCTTACTCGTCGCCCCATTGTTTCTATAAACTCTTACTCGCCGCCCCGTTGTTTCTATACACTCTTACTAGTCGCCCCATTGTGTCCATAAACTTTTACTCGCTGCCACGTTGTTTCTATAAACTTATACTCACCGCCACGTTGTTTCTATAAACTTTTACTCGCTGCCACGTTGTTTCTATAAACTCTTACTCGCCGCACCGTTGTTTCTATAAACTCTTACTCGCAGCCCCATTGTTTCTATAAACTCTTACTCGCCGCCCCGTTGTTTCTATAAACTCTGACTCTCCGCCGCGTTGTTTCTATAAACTCTGACTCGCCGCCCCGTTGTTTCTATAAACTCTTACTCGCCGCCCCGTTGTTTCTATAAACTCTTACTCGCCGCCCCGTTGTTTCTATAAACTCTGACTCGCCGCCTCGTTGTTTCTATAAACTCTTACTCGCCGCCCCATTGTTTCTATAAACTCTTACTCGCCGCCACATTCTTTCTATAAACTCTGACTCGCCGCCCCATTGTTTCTATAAACTCTTACTCGCCGCCCCATTGTTTCTATAAACTCTTACTCGCCGCCCCGTTGTTTCTATAAACTCTGACTCGCCGCCCCGTTGCTTCTATAAACTCTGACTCGTCGTCCCATTGTTTCTATAAACTCTTACTCGCCGCCCCATTGTTTCTATAAACTCTTACTCGCCGCCCCGTTGTTTCTATAAACTCTGACTCGCCGCCCCATTGTTTCTATAAACTCTTACTCGCCGCCCCATTGTTTCTATAAACTCTTACTCGCCGCCCCGTTGTTTCTATAAACTCTGACTCGCCGCCCCGTTGTTTCTATAAACTCTGACTCGCCGCCCCGTTGTTTCTATAAACTCTTGCCGCTCTCCTGATTCCATCAATGTTTAATCACAGACATGCTTCGCAGTACATTATTAGAAATGAAATTTAAAATAAACACAGGCGGATACAAAAAACTATACATAGAAATTATCACTAACCAGAGCTACGCTCTTAAGAAACATTGGCAATTAATGAGAGAAGTAATTTATAATCTTCAAAGTAATTACCGAAAATGGCAAGACTAGAAAAAGAGCCAGAAATTACTCCGCATAATTCTTGCAACAAGTTAATTTTGTTGTTAGTTAAAGTTGTTCATCATAAAGCTTTTAAATCACTATATTTTCTAAACAGCCATTGCCGTCTTTCAACGCATTGTTATTCGTTCGTTGATAATCTACGTCCTTTGACACTATGCTACATATTTTGAGAACCATCGGTCTGGAGACGTAAATTAAGATAATAAATAAACCCAATGTCCCAGTCGTGTACATTCACTGTGTGGTTGAGTGGGGATTGAGATTGAGATCACAATTATTCCTCCTAGCGTTCCATTCTCGGGCTTGTTCCAGGAATCTCACCCCTGGATTCGGAGAAATCATTCGTTAATTAGTATTTTTAGCAGCACAAAACCAGTATATCGATTACTACCTATGATCCTTGACGACATATACTTTTGTTATCGATTACTAGGCCACAGACATTATCCTGGGGCTCTAAGCTGCATAGATCGATGAGCTAGCGACTATGACTTGGCAAAACAAACAGGTTCAATATTTCTACAGCAAATTTTTTAAAAATGCATTCAAGTCTATTCAGGACATCAGATTGGACGATTTTCTATATATAGGAAAAGTTATGTTGCGGTGAAAGCTTGACATCGCCGTAAAAAGGTCAAAAGTCAAAGGAGCAAAATAAACACTATAGTAATGTTAATAACAATAAACTATAAACCAGTAAGCAGATCTCATATTTGGACAATGATATATGTTACATCTTCCTGCACAGGAAACATCACAGCAAGTCAGAAGTAAAAAAGCTATTTGTTGTGTCTGTTTAACTACACGTAGAAACCAATCATTGTTCAATATTATTGTTTTTGTTTAGAGTGCTGTCATCAGATGTATTTGGGCAGTGTCTATCATCAGTACCTCCTCTCTTGCCAGATTAAACAAAAAGATCTCAACACAGTTAATGAACTTCGTAGCGTCAGAGGCTGTTTCAGTATTTCGATTAATTTGTACTTGTCTGTCAACACGAGCCAGTTTTAAGTTATCTTTTCTTTATTTTTAGCGTCTATCCATTAAATGGGCGTGGATGCTATTTGTGTCGCTAGTTTATGGCAAAACCACGATATCTGAGCCTTCCGACCCGACACATCTGTCTTCGACATGGGTAGGTTTTGCTTCACAATTTTCGTACACTTTTCACTACTTTAAACTGCCATGGGTTCTTTAACGTGCGGTACCTCCTGTTTTTCCCCGTTTTCCGCGAGGGTTAAATATCGGATCTTACTATCCAGAGACTATGGTAAGGTAAAGCCACAATGAAACCCCAGATTCAATTTTTTATTTTATTCCTGCCGCCTGTTCTGGAAATCGAACCTGGGCAGCGATCGCCATCTCACCTTTGCTCCCACACTGTCCTCTTTAGTCATCTTTAAAATCAACAGTACTGCTCTGTGTGTTATAGAGCTGTGATGTTATTTATTCTTTATTTTATCTGTCTACTCTCTTGACAGCACATCACATTTATAGTTGATCACAACAGGTAAATCATGACAGACTCTTTTTTTCTCTCATTATATAATCATAATCAATTTATTGATTTCTATTATTAATCTGGGTCTATGATCGTTCTGTAGTGGATGCACTTATCTCTCTCTCTCTCTCTCTCTCTCTCTCTCTCTCTCTCTCTCTGCGATCAGGACTCAATCAGGGTAGGATTCCAGACTCTCACATGAAGTCAGCTGTCAGGTTATGTGTGTTGATGGCCCCCACAGACAGAACATCACAATTAGAGTCTGCCAGATCCACTCTGATTGAACACCCGTTAAAACGTTGCACTGTGTTCTGCGCCAGTGGCCCAGTGCATCCGATTTCAGCCAGCATTTTATTCAGGTTTGCTTTCCTTAGCCTTTGATTGTCCCCAATCTTCCTGCAAGGCAGAAGATGATCTTTTCTGTAGGGGGATTCTGCCCTTAGATGGTCGGCCTTCCCAGGTTTACGAGCACCATCTGCCCGAGTCACTAGAGGTGACTAACACAGACATGCACACACAAAGATATGAGATGTGACTAACACAGACATGCACACAGCGATACGAGGCATGACTAACACTGACACACACCAAGATATATGACACATGACTAACATAAACATGCACATAAAGATATGAGATATGACTGACATAGACATGCACACACAAAGATATGACACATGCCTAACATAGACATGCACACAAAGATATGAGATGTGACTAACATAGTCATGCGCACACAATGATTTGAGATGTGACATACACAGACATGCACACAAAAATATAAGATATGACTAACATAAACATGCACACAAAGATATGAGATATCACTAACCCAGACATGCACACACAAAGATATGACACATGACTAACACAGATACACACTAAGGTATGAGATATGACTAAACACAAACTCACATAAAGATATGAGGCACGATTAACACGGACACACCAAGATATGAAATATGACTAATATGACGCACACCAAGATATGAGCCATGGCCAGCACATACACAAACAAGCTAAGATATGAGTCATGGCTAGCATAGAAACACATCAAGATATGAGCCATGGCTTCACGGATAAACACCAAGAAATGAACCATGTCTAGCACAGAAACACATCCATATGCTTGGGTTTGTTGTAGTCGGCATACTCTTCTTAACGTGAGAATCATCGACATACGAGACGCAAGCCTCGATTAACTGTTCACAGGTTTCGTTCAAACAGTTGTCCGGAGATTTGAGAGTGCAGTCTGACCCGTAGAACGTTTCATTGCATGTACAGGTCTCGGTTGACTGTACACAGATGTCGTTGAAACAGTTGTCCGGACATCTGAGAGTGCAGTCTGACCCGTGGTACGTTTCCTTGCACGTACAGTCTGTACTTTCCGGGTCACATATGATGTCACAGCCATCAGAACACGTCTGTTTGCACTGTAACCCAAAATTACCATCGTGACAAGTGTCTTTACTACATGTAGCCAGGAGGTTTACATTGTAGGCATTTTCCGGATTTTTCCTCATAAAAAGGACAGACACTGAGACAAGACCCGGAGCAGTCGTGTCCATAGATCCCATGTGAACAGTTGCCGTGACACGTACCGATTATGACGTTGCAGCTTTTGCAACACCCACTACACACTGTACAAAACGACCAAGAATGCCCGTCCAAACAATAGGTGTCTGTAAATGTTTGCACCTCACACACCGTCAGTGCACTGTCGGTCTGCGAAATGGTCGGTGAGAACTCAATCTTAATGTGTGCCATTGTCGCTTGTGTGGTGACTACAATTGTATTCACAGAAATATTTGGGTATGATATATCATTGTACTGGAACAAAACGCCGCCACTGTCAGAGAAAGCCTTTATAGTAGCATTCTTTACCCAAATCATAGTGCTAGCTCGATGATAGATTCGAATGGTGTGAGTCTTCTGGTGCGTGGCAAAGTTCAGATACCAGTAAACAGAATTGGTTCCACTTCTCCATTGTGTGTGTGTGCAGTCATTGTCATAGAGATTGGACTTTGTTTTGCCATTAACTGCGGCCTCTGGTCTACATCCGTCTCCTGTATAACAAGCATTAAATGTGTCGGCCTGGTTTGTGTTCTGTTTGAGAGCCACATTCCGACCCCCGCCAATGTAGACGGAGCAGATATTTGCAAATAACGCCCCTTCAATTAGTAACTTGTTGATCAGACCAGCCCCAGAGCAAAAGACATCAATCTCGTTCGAACTAACTACAAACCTTGATTCAATGTTACATGAGGCAGAACCATTTAGTTTTACCGTGAAACTGTCCGGATACATTAAGTCATTCACATAAATCCTAAACCAGGAGAACGGCAAAGATTGATTGAGAGTTTCCTCAACTGATGTAGAATCTGTGTCCGGATTACATGTGGTGTCGTTGTTATCAAACAGGCAAGTAGATTCAGATTTTTTGGCGTATTTGTAAACGAGATCCAAGAAATGACACTGGGGTCCGAAATATTCGTGCTGACAACTGTCATTGTTTGGGCATGTCCCTGTAGTTTTGTCACAAACTGAGTCATTATAGCAGTGACATTGTAACGAACAATTTGCCCCAAACCAACCATCTGCACAAGTTAGGTCATTAGCTTCCAAGGTCGCGTACGAAGCCAGCAGAATAAAGGCTTGATCTACAGCGGTTGTTAACGAACTGTGTACAAACATTTGTTATCAAACCCGTAGTTACATTTCTAAAAATCCGCCAACTCGCTGTGATAACAGATATCGTGATGTTCAAAGTCAACATTGTTTACACAATGGCACGAACGCGAACAGCTTCCATCTTGGTGCGTCCCATGACGTCATCTCCTTATCTTAAATTAATGTTAATTAATTCGGGACTTCTCTGAGGCAAAGCGCCGATGGATATGATCAGTCCCAAGTGCATAACTTGCATACAACATTATTCAACTTACGTTCATGAGGAATGTGAAACAACCCGAAATACTCTTAAGCATTTTCGCAACACTAAAGTTCATATGTTCATTGCTATCCTTACTAGTCTCTATCAACTTATTTAATAACTTCTCAACTGACTTAAAACTACAACTTGAAAATTCTCTAACTTCCTAACTAACTGGCTCAGCTTTCTAATCTTAACTTTTCTAACTGTGTGTCTAATTTCCTAACTTGTCTAATTTCCTAACTTGTCAAATTCTCATTCCTGACTGTCTCTATCTCTGACTGTTCTATCCCTGACTCTTGACTAACTCAAACCTATAGTGTTGAAATTTAAATACTCCAACCTCACACTCTTCATCTAAAATCAGCAGCCAATCAAACTGTCGCAAAGTGACAATTTGCAACCTTTCTGATCACTTAAGTCTTAAGTTGGTCTCTCCTCGTCATTCTGTGACTCAAAATCTGATCTGTGTCTCAACTATCCACGACTTGATAAATAACACTTTGTTTTCGTGACTTTCTATGCCCTATTTAAATAATGGTTACCTCATGACAATGACCTTTCCTGGTAGTTGGATGACATCTTATTTATCAGATGTCCACAGTCATGGGGTCAACGCATGCTATATTGTTATTTCCCCAACTTGCTGTTGTGGAAATCTGCGTCTACTCTCACTCACAAACTTGGTTGAAGTGGAAATTTCCATTAAACTAAACTCTCAGTAATTCTACCTTTCCTTCCTTGTCCACTATCCCCTTGAACTTCTACCTTAACTTGGTGGGTGCCCTTGTTATGTTCGAGTATAATTCCTCGGTGGGTGTCCCTACCCCTACGATAAACTTTATTCCCTTAACTTGTTATTCTGGCTGGAATTTTCCATACTTAAATGTATGTCCCAACTACTGCTGGTCGCTACCATCTGTTACTGCTATTGTCTATTGAGAAGCGGGTAACAACTAAGTTACCTGCCCCCATGCTTCCATTAGCTTACTGTTACATGTGGTTTTTGCTCATCATGTGCTCGAAATTAAAAAAAACAGTTCATAACATAGCACAGCAGTCTGCTCCATATTCACGAATGTAAAAGTTAAACAATGACTCCTCCTAAAATAAGGCACTTCATATGGAAAAATTGATAGTGCCCATATTTTTCAAAGACCAGCGGCATATGTATGGGTGAAGTGGTTGGTATAACGCCAAAAAAGCCTACTAATTAATCTAGGTTAAAATATTATAAATCTATATAATACAAAAAGTGGGGTTAACTTCCTAAAGACACATCTAATTTCTGAGTCGAATCTTGAGCTTCTTCAGATCTGCCACTTTCACTTTGTCGAACTAGAACATAATGCAAATGTGGAGAGGGTATTTTCTCTAGTCAGTTCTCAGTGGACCAACAGGAGAGAAAACGTTTGTGGTCGTAGACTAATAAAGTAAATATGTATGCAAATTTAATTTAAGACATTTTTCTTGTTTATATGTCACAAGTGGTCACAGTATGCCAAACGGTTCTTGCTCAAGCAAACTGGGTCATCATGAAGTTCGAATAATCTCAAAATTAAGCAGTGAACGTTTATCTATCTTCTGTACATAACAATTGTTTATTCAACTCATGGCTGTTAATAATTGTATTACGATACTATTGTTTGCTAAGACTAACAATTTACCTTATTATATTAAGAATTGACGATTAGTATTACAATATCATCCGTGCTTTTTCACACACAGAAATGTCCTGTTTTTTTTAATTATTATTCATGTGATATCCCTATCTGTGTAGAACCGAGACCCAAAATTATGAGAAGCAAATAATAAGTTCCTTACATGTTATACTAATATGTTAACAATATAAGGTTATTGACCAGTTTTACATAATCAATTTAACAACATTGAACATTAAAATTACTACCAAAATGTTTTCGATTACAGGGAAACATATATACAGAGAGACAAATACTAAATAAAATTGGGTAGTTATTAGCTTTTGGTTAAAGGTTTATTCAAACGTAAACAGGGCACTAAAATATTTATTTGACAAAAGTAAAACTTGGACGTGATAAAACTATAGAAACGAATCTGTAGTTGTATTAACAGTAAAAAGACGATACTGTGTGAGAATAACAATCCGATGATGTTAAAATGTATAAAGAAATCAACATTTAGGAACACACATAACTGTTTAATACATGATATCCTGCAAAACAGGCCCAGCGTCATAGAATTGTATATACGTTATTAGAGGAAACAAAGGTGTCATAATGGACACAAGAAATCTTGCCAACTGGTAAAATAAGACACGATAGCGGATGATAATAGCTAGGGAAGAAAATTATTACAGATGACTACAGAATAAGTCATGATATCTGATAAAACAAGCAAATAATAATAAGTTAAAAGTGTAATGATAGCTGGAAAAAAATAATAAATCATTACAGGAGTGAAATAAGTCATATCTGATGAAAAAGGTCATGGTAACTGGTTATTCAAGTCATACACAGATGGGGAAAAAATAATTCCAGATGGTGAATTAAGACATAAGTCATGATATCTGATGAAATAGGTCATAATAACTGGATATATAAGTCATGATATCTGATGAAATAGGTCATAATAACTGGATATATCAGTCATAATATCCGATTAAATAGGTCATAATAACTGGATATATAAATCATGATATCTGATGAAACAGGTCAAAATAACTGGATATATAAGTCATGATATCTGATGAAATAGGTCATAATAACTGGATATATAAGTCATGATATCTGATGAAATAGGTCATAATAATTGGATATATAAGTCATGATCATCATAATCATAATCATCATTGAGTGTCGTCTCCGCATCGAAGGTTGGCTACCATGGAGCTCCATTCTGCTCTGTTTCTTGCTTTGATGATCTAGGTTGTCATGATATTTGGAATAATAAAACATAACAGACTGGTGAAATAAGTAACGGTATTCGACGAGACAAAATCGTGACTAAATATTAGCCGAACAGCTGAAAAAAAAAAAAGTATGTATCTTTACAGAAAACTTTTGCTTTGACGCGAAACGTTCTCACGATCAACTGTCCGGCACATGGTGATGATGCTTTAGTGAAGGGTATACAGAACTAAACAATCTAATTGAACTTTTTTCAATTAAATAGTTAATTCTATTTATATTACTGTCAGAAATAGATCTTTCTAAACATTTCTGGGATATAAATATAAACAAATAGAACAAAAAAAAATAAAGTTGTAATCTCTTATTTATGTTACGCTGTGACGTGTACATTTTTTCTATATCTAACGCTGTAGCTGTGATGAAAAAGATTTAATGACGGCATGTAATTGTGAACAAACGGGAGTTCACATTATTCAACGATATGTACAAAAAAATTCTAATTAACTTCTTTAAAACAAAAAAAAACAAAAAAAATCAACAAAAAGTCATATTCGTTTGATGACGCATTCATTCTTAAGAATCATGATCTTTTTCCAGCGATTGCTCTCACTTCTGTCTCGCAACATTCGTTAACTTCGTTTGTTTAAAGCTCTCCAGAGAAATGGATTCACAAATGGATTCAGCAAAACGTAGTAATAGTTGTTCTGTTCCAACAAACTGGAAGCAGTTACAACGCGTAGAATCACATGCAAGACGAAACGCTGCCAGCACCGATTAGCAGTTCCTGCATTAACTAGCCATTAACGGCTTCTATTTCACGTACCATGCCAGTTAGTTTAGGCGATCTTTCTTAGCCATTTCCGCATTTCCTGTTAACCTTTCCCCATTCCATGATGTCAAGCTGTTTAGTATCCCTCAATTTCTTTCTCTCTCTCAATAACTCTCTCCCCTCAATTCTCTCTCTCTCTCTCTCTCTCTCTCTCTCTCTCTCTCTCTCTCTCTCTCTCTCTTTCTCTCTAAATTCGCTCTAACATAATATACTCAGGGACAAAATCTTTAAAGATATATGTATTCATGTGTAATTCATGTTTTTCTATTTCTCTCTCTCTCTCTCTCTCTCTCTCTCTCTCTCTCTCTCTCTCTCTCTCAGTTATCTCGTCAATTTCGCTATCTAACATAATATACACACGAAAAAAAGGCTATAAAAATAGATGTATTCATGTGTAAATGATATTATTTATATTATTGTTATTATCTATTTCGCTTCTGAATCCACCCGTCCCCAGATACATTTGTGTTATAACTGTTATTTCCTTCTTTACCACGGTCCATCTTTGTCCGTATTAATATTACCTATTGTTACCTTCTATTTAAATCCCAGGAAATTCTTAGCACAGATTACGCCCACAGGCAGTTACCACAAAGAAATGTATCATATAAAAGCGACTGCTCCATCTCCATCATTCTATTCTAGTCTAACCATGGAATTAATTTCATTGTAGTCAGGAATTCCCAATATCTATTCCACCTCATGTTGCGGCATCCCCCAAAGCGCACTGGTGCCGCCGGTACATTCGTTTGACAAAATTGACATCGATGCATGCCCGAGTTGGATGCACAAGCGACGATTCCAACAACTGACTTTCAAAGTCAGTTCAAATCGAAAAGAGAGAGTACAGTCACTTCCATTCACCGGTTTCCTCAAAAAAAACTTGTTGGAAACAACCAAAGTAACCGACACGATATAAGCATCAAGTTGGCGTTGGTTTAAGCGACTGTAACAGTCACAGCAGAAACAGGGCGACACATGCACAACTAATGTCGATTATGACGTTTTGAGTAGATTTGATAGTTTGTTATCATTATAATAAACATATTTCAGTAAACAAGTACAGTCTAGTCTTAAATAAAATAATCATGTTTTATAGCAATATTGTTTATTTTACCGTTCACAATTCAAACCCATGCAATAAAAATGAAACAACTCAGACCTCTCATATATTCAAGCTCATAAATTTGTAACACAAGCTTGTAATTGTCTAGAATATTTAATTTTTTGCTTTAATTTTAATGTATTCGGATGATTACAACTTCAAAACGATGCAGCTGCAAATCTTCATGATTGTTAAGTACATCTACCAATTAGATTATCCAGGTACTCGTTTGCTTTCTTTGTTTAATTACATATTCTAATGAAAACAAAACGATTTTTACCAAATTCACTTTTATCTTGCCGCTTTCGTTAAAGCATATTTACTATACGCTGTCAGTACCGCATAGTCTACTTTCCCTGTCCTCTTTTATCCTGTTTATTATAGATAATGTATATCACCACAATGACAAGGTGATTCTGTTATGTCAAGTAACTGATATTCATGGCTTATAATTTGTGTCTTCCCATATCTTTCTCATTGTTTATACCGAAGAGGCCAGGTAGAGCCAACAGACGAATCAAAATATCTGTGCAGTCTTGTGCCAAAAAATAACAATTATGTAGGGAAATAGACTAAAGATGCATAAACGATATCAGATTACTAGCAAAAAAAGTACCATTATTGGTAACAAAGAATCACAATAGAAACAACAAATAAATAAATATAAAAAAAAATGTGCAGTGCCATCTTTCATTCTCTTGTGAATTTCTGGTATATTTAAGGCTGAGTGGACCTAAAGAACTTGGGCATTAGACAAGAAATAGGAAAAGAAAATGTAAGCCTTCGAAATGTTAATTTATAGAATAATAAGGAAAATTGGATGGAAAGAAAAGAAAACAAATGATGAAGTCCTAAAGCAACTAAAAATGAAAAGAGAACTAAAAAAAATAATTCAAACAAAACAAATGAGATTTGAGGAGCATGTCAAAAGACACAGTAGCCTACAAAACGTAATCTTGGAAGGAGAATACAAGGTAAAAGAGGCAGAGGCAGACTAAGATTGACGAGTAACATCAAAAGATGGACAAGTCAGTTTATGACAATCTGCACTATCAATGCAAGAGACAAGAGCGGAATGGCGCTCGATGGTAGCCAACCTTCGATGCGGAGACGACACTCAATGATGATGATCAACCTTGCAGGCGTCGATCAGGATCGAAGGAAACCCTTTGTCCTCAAAAGATCAATTCACTAACCACTGCTCTACCTCTTTCTTTTTCAATCAGATCGTTAATAAGCATTTTAAAACTCGTTGAACATTGTTACTATGTCGCGATAAGTGATTTGTTAATGATCGCTGTTTGAATAATAGTCGCGACGAGCATCTTCTTTTATTTTAATCGACGACTTTTTGCTGACCCAGTTCTGACAAAGGGTAAGAAGATATTTTGTATGAGAAAGTAGGGCGACCTGACTTTTTGCTGACCCAGTTCTGACAAAGGGTAAGAAGATATTTTGTATGAGAAAGTAGGGCGACCTGACTTTTTGCTGACCCAGTTCTGACAAAGGGTAAGAAGATATTTTGTATGAGAAAGTAGGGCGACCTGACTTTTTGCTGACCCAGTTCTGACAAAGGGTAAGAAGATATTTTGTATGAGAAAGTAGGGCGACCTGACTTTTTGCTGACCCAGTTCTGACAAAGGGTAAGAAGATATTTTGTATGAGAAAGTAGGGCGACCTGACTTTTTGCTGACCCAGTTCTGACAAAGGGTAAGAAGATATTTTGTATGAGAAAGTAGGGCGACCTGACTTTTTGCTGACCCAGTTCTGACAAAAGGTAAGAATATATTTTGTATGAGAAAGTAGGGCGACCTGACTTGATGCTGACCACACCACTCATGACTTATGATTGTGAAGGAAAAAATATGGACCATATCCCAATACCTCATTTACGATACAGACAGGCACTCTTGCATACTTATGGAATACACAGATACACTTTGTAAATACTTCTACGGATAAGTTCATAAATCCGTACTACTATTGCACAGTAGGATGTTATAAGCTTTTTATCGACATCTCGTTCTCTCTATCGCTGCAGAAATTGCTTTGGAACCTTATCAATTTCGGGTTTCCGTTACAATTTTCTGCATTCCAGTCGAAATGATGTTCTACTTGTCATATCTGCGCCATTGAATTGGCGTTGCACGCACGGCAATACTCCGTTTTGACAAATCAAGTGTTGTGAATGCGCATTCCACCGTCTAATGTTGATCTGCGTTTTACGTCACACTGAGTGATGTTCAATGACCGGTTGATGGAGATGCTTGCCGCAAGTTATTTACAATTTCCAACGCATTAATGTGGTGGACTCCGTCAAATCAGCCTAAGTTTTATCTCTTTGGGAAGTTTGCACCATGTTTCGTTCGTTGTAGACTGCATTCACCAGAGTAATCATGAATACATGGGCGCAGCCATATTGTGCGTGCTACTTCATCATATTGTTTCATCGTGTGTCCCAAGACCGACCATGCGCTAATCTTGCGATCTGTTGCTTGGCGTGCAACGCGGATAATCTGACGACGAACTGTGTTTTGTATATTCGTAGTTGGAGTCAAACACGATGTCCTAACATCATGAAGTGCCATACATTTAAATACTATGACGATCATCATTTTCAGAAGGACGTGATCTTCCGGGCAATGTGGTGGATAGGCGGCAGGAACCAGTGAAGGCTATGTCTGAAAAGTGTTCCTTGTTGCAGTTTCCTCATATTCCAAGTCCGGCTTGTTGCAGGAGCTACTGAGTTAAGTGCTCCGTGCACACTGTGAGCTGTGTGTTTCATCCGTTTTGATCATGTTCCGATATTCCAATTGCTTACGATGAAAATGCTGATATCGTATGACAGGGAACAGTTGCCCGTGTTAACTTTGTATGCGGTTTCGCCTTATGTCTTTTGGCGTGTGCTGAGACTGCTATAATGGGGACTACAGCTACCGTTCTTTGTTTGGGAAATGAGTTAATAATTCGAATGATTCCATTGGCACTTGCGGTTGAGCAATTATGGATTTTAATTCGTCTTGCAGTGATACCGGGGCCTTCCATAACCATAACCATAACCATTTATCGGGTTGCAGGTCCTTTGTAGAATGTTGCACTCATCAAAGCGCGCCGAAAAGGAAATCTGTCTCTAGCATGATTTACCACTTCTTCTGTTGTGCAAGGTATTTTTTAAATCTTAAAATCTTCTTTTTCTATGTCTGCCCCAGCCTCGTCTTTCAGGAACCATGCCTTGCATTATCGTTCTTTCCAGCCCATTTCAGTTCATAGTATTTTAATTTCCTCTATAATATATTTTCTATTCTATCATTGCAACCAGTTTCATTGCAGTCAGGAATTCCAGATATCCGCTCCACAACTTGTCAGAATGTTTAACAAAATGCACCGGTAAATTCTGCTGACAAGGTGGCTACACGAACGTCTTACTCTATAGCACAGGCGACGATTCTAAACCTCCTTAGTCGCCTCTTACGGCAGCATGTGTGGAAGGTAACAGTGGCGATATTCGTTTCTCCCCTCACCCTGGGGTCTCTGGCAGCCACACGGGCTTCCTCTCTGCGAGGTATTTTTAGAAGCTAATTATTTGCAATGTTTTAATCTCCAAATATGTTGCTCGTGTGAAGTGAAGTAAACATGAGAAGCTCAAAGCAAGACCTCAAATTGGAACTGGCGAATAAAAGAAAAAAGAGGCAACAACAGCAGGCAAAAACTCCCTTGTCGATGTTGAGCGGCTTGCCCGTAACAGGGACGCGTAGCGAGGTACAATTCGGGCGTTGTGCAAAGTCTGATACTTAATAGCAGAGATCGTCGAATATGGAGAGTCTAGAACTGGTGCCCTATGTGTCCTTTTCTTCTCGAGAGGACAATTGATAGATAGTACTATCTCTGTGTCAACAATCTGAACATGCTTATTGTGATATCTCAAATGTAAGACACATTATGCTTCTGATATTTCTTACCAAATATTTTCGTTAAGATAGTACTGAGGTTTATCAACAACACGAAAGCATTTACACAAAAATATATTTACAAATAGTATTTCATATACAAACACAAATGGAATATAGGGATGCTTGCTTGCTTGCGTTCGCCCGATGACTAAAGGAATACACCTTTTCGTCATCCGCCCTTAAAAGGACGTTAAGTGTTCGTGTCTGCGTTGTGTTGTGGTTTGCAGTACAACTGTGATATTTGCGCGTTTCGGCCCAACACATCCGACTTCAGCACGGTAATATGGGGATAAACATAAAGTGAACACAACATATAAAAATTGGGCGATTAAAGATTAATTAAAGTGCACAAGCAAAGTTATATTCAAAAGAGATTACAATTATCCCACAAGCAAGAAAGTTTTCAGAAGAAATCCGTGCATTCTAAAATTGCCATTAACATAAAACAGAGCGAAATGTTAAATTTGGACACATATTTCTGCGGACGCTAGCTTCAATGAGTGTACGGAAGGGCAAATGTCTTCTCAAGTTAAAAAAAAACAAAGTCGGAAATCACGTGCAGCTGATGAGACATGCATTAGGATCTGTCACGCCATTCCCCCCATGAGCACTGCCCCCCAGCCGCGAGCATGAAGATTTTTAACCAATGAGCATGTCCATAGAAAAAGTCAGAGCGAAACTCGTTACACAAACAAGAAAGGTCAGTATGCCATCAACGCTTTCATGCTGATCTTTTTTTACTCCAACCTAAAATCGACTTCAATTCTCTATTTTTTTTTTCTCAAAAAAAAAAAAAAAAAACCATAGTGACTTCGCGTCCAACAGTGTCTTAATTAAACGTGGTATGCAAGTAGCTTGCCAGCACATTTTTTTCTGTTTTTTGCTTCATTCTCGAAAATGGCGTTTCCAACTTTGACTTTGTACTCAAAATATGAATTTCAAATCGTGACTTTATTATCAAGATGGGAAAATGTCAGATCGTGTATTCGTTCTCTGAATAAGTATTGCAGATCGTAGCTTGATTCTACTGTTTAAAAAAAAAAAAAAAAAAAAAAAAAAAAAAAACATTCATATTTATTTCAGATGCTTTATTATCAAAATAAGAATTTCACACAATGTCTTTGTTCTCAAAATAAGTATATAAAACTTTATTGCGGTAGTTCTTATTGTTTATTTTTAATGGCGACTTTATTTTTTACAAGTATCGCTCATCGTGACTTTATTCTAAACATAAGTATTTCAAATCGTGACTTTATTCTAAACATAAGTATTTCAAATCGTGACTTTATTCTAAACATAAGTATTTCAAATCGTGACTTTATTCTAAACATAAGTATTTCATATCGTGACTTTATTCTAAACATAAGTATTTCAAATCGTGACTTTATTCTAAACATAAGTATTTCAAATCGTGACTTTATTCTAAACATAAGTATTTCAAATCGTGACTTTATTCTAAACATAAGTATTTCAAATCGTGACTTTATTCTAAACATAAGTATTTCAAATCGTGACTTTATTCTAAACATCATCATCATGTGCCATACCGGTTGGCGTAGGTGATCATGTCCCTCCACAATCTTCTATCTACAGTGCATCGTATCAGTTTTGTTGTTGACTGTTTTCCATGCCATGACACCAAACTATCCAGTATTTTCTCTCTTTGTCGCCCGCGATCTCTTTTTCCTTTTATTTGCCAGTTGTAACCAAGTATTCCAACTTTCCTCTTCTCATGATGTGCCCGAAAAATGTTGATTGCTTCTTTCTGATGTTTTTTAAGAGCTCCCTTTTTGTGCTGGCCTCTTTGAGAACTTCCTCATTGGTCTTTTTAGCTGTCCAGGGAACTTTCAACATTCTTCTGAGAAATCCCATCTCTGTGGCCTCTAATCGTCTTTTCATTTGTTTCTCTACTGTCCATGATTCGCTTCCATAGGTCAGAATTGGTTCTATATAGCACCGTTGCACTCTCTTCCTCATTTTTATTGACATAGATTTATTGCATAAGATATTTTTCATTTTCTGAAATGCCATTTTGGCCTGAGCTATTCTGTTTTTTATTTCTGTGGTGCATCTCCCATCTGATGTTATTATTGTGCCCAAGTATTTGAAACATATGTATTTCAAATCGTGACTTTATTCTAAACATAAGTATTTCAGTTCATGACTTTATTCTAAACATAAGTATTTCAAATAGTAACTTTATTCTAAACATAAGTATTTCAAATCGTAACTTTATTCTAAACATAAGTATTTCAGTTCATGACTTTATTCTAAACATAAGTATTTCAAATCGTAACTTTATTCTAAACATAAGTATTTCACTTCATGACTTTATTCTACACATAAGTATTTGAGTTCATGACTTTATTCTAAACATAAGTATTTCAGTTCATGACTTTATTCTAAACATAAGTATTTCCGTTCATGATTTTATTCTAAACATAAGTGTTCCAGTTCCACCTATGAGGTGTCTGTGAACGTTCTGTCAACCTGGATCTGATTGGGGGAGGGGGAGAGAGAGGTTTGTCACGTCCATAAGAAGCATAGTAAAAAGTAAAGTAAAGAGCCCCGTCACGCCCAGTGGCGTATAGGAAATATGGTGTTAGTGACAATGCATTTTACAGGCCTTCAGCACATGATTTTTTTGGGGTAATGTGGTCGGTATTATGCCCGTGCCGCTTTACTTTTCCTGAAAAAATCCGGTACCTATTTTTTAAGGCTGGGTGAACCTGGAAGTCGTCTGTTGGGATCGAACCCTACCTCTTGTCCTTTGTAGTCCAGTTAACAAGAAGCATAAGTTAGCACTTATACTCTGCTCCAAAACAGTGCTGCGGCCAATGCAGTGATGACAACGATCATTTCTACGACACAAATTGCGAAATTCCACTTCCATAAAGCTCATGGTACATTATGAAAAGTTTCTGACAAGGATCGTCATATCCTGGGTCATTGTGTCAAGAAAAAAAGTGACATTTTAAAAATAGCTAGAGCTATCTAAAAGTATAACAGCCATGCAAGAAAACAGACTTGGACAAAGATGGCTCACGCCCATTTATGAAATAAATCTTCTTTCAGAGTAATAACGTATACCTGCATTTCATCATCATCATTGAGTGCCGTCTCCGCATCGAAGGTTGGCTACCATGGAGCGCCATTCCACTCTGTCTCTTGCTTTGATGGTGCAGATTGCCATAGGCTGACTTGTCCATCTTTTGATGTTACTCGTCCATGTTAGTCTTGGTCTGCCTCTGCCTCTTTTACCTTGTGTTTTCCCTTCTAATATTACTTTTATTAGACTGTTGTGTCTTTTAACATGACCAAAAAATTTCATTTGTCTTGCTCTAATTCTGTTTAGTAGTTCTTTCTTCATTGTTAGTTGTTTTAAAAACTTCCTCGTTTGTTTTCTTTTCTTTCCATCCAATTCTACCTATTCTTCTATAAATCCACATTTCAAAGGCCTCAATTTTTTGTTCTGTTTTCTGGTCTAATGCCCATGTTTCTGCACCATACAGGAATATTGAGAAGATGTAACATTTTGCTATTCTTAGTTTTAGCCCTAGTGTTATTTGTTTTGATGTTAGTATATTTTTCAAGGCATTGAAATTACTTTTTGCCATTCCTATTCTTTTATTTATTTCAGTTGTACATTTTCCATCATTGGTTATAGTATGTCCCAGGTAGTTGTAGCTCTGGACTGTCTCGATATACCTTCATTTAGGAATGGTAAAAAAAAATATAGCATTACGGGATTTTCTGACCACTGAAGATGTGCCGAGGGGACTTATAAGACTGGAGAATACAGACCGCTTGTCCAGTGCAGTCGCAGCGAGGTGTTCTTCGGAAATGAGTTTTTATTTCATGCCCCCACCCTCAGGATAGAAAAACAATCTTTTGATCCTACATAGATTCGAAGGCGCACTCTCCTGGTTTGGAACCCAACAAGTTATTGATTCGACCACCCGCTCTCCAGAACACACATGGGATACATAAATGTAAATTCCCAGTCATTTCTCACCAAATTATGTACGTATGTAACATATACTAGAGCATTAGTATAGAGTAGCTACAAATATGTACGTATGTAACATATACTAGAGCATTGGCATAGAGTAGCAACACTTGTGTACGTATGTAACATATACTAGAGCATTGGCATAGAGTAGCTACAATTATGTACGTATGTAACATATACTAGAGCATTGGTGTAGAGTAGCTACAAATATGTACTTATGTAACATATATCAGAGCATAGGCATAGAGTTGCTACAATTATGTACGTATGTAACATATATTAGAGCATTGGTATAGAGTAGCTACAAATATGTACGTATTAACATATATTAGAGCATTGGTATAGAGTAGCTACAAATATGTACGTATGCAACATATACTAGAGCATTGGCATAGAGTAGCAACAATTATGTACGTATGTAACATGTATTAGAGCATTGGCATAGAGTAGCTACAATTATGTACGTATGTAACATATATTAGAGCATTGGTATAGAGTTGCTACAAATATGTACATATGTAACATATACTAGAGCATTGGTATAGAGTTGCTACAAATATGTACGTATGTAACATATACTAGAGCATTGGTATAAAGTAGCTACAAATATGTACGTATGTAACATATATTAGAGCATTGGTATAGAGTAGCTACAAATATGTACGTATGTAACATATACTAGAGCATTGGCATAGAGTAGCAACAATTATGTACGTATGTAACATATATTAGAGCATTGGCATAGAGTAGCTACAATTATGTACGTATGTAACATATATTAGAGCATTGGCATAGAGTAGCAACAATTATGTACGTATGTAACATATACTAGAGCATTGGCATAGAGTAACAACATGAATGTACGTATGTAACATATATTAGTGCATTGGTATAGAGTAGCTACAATCATGTACGTATGTAACATATATTAGTGCATTGGTGTAGAGTAACTACAATCATGTACGTATGTAACATTTACTAGTGCATTGGTATAGAGTAGCTACAATCATGCACGTATGTAACATATTTTAGTGCATTGGTATAGAGTAGCTACAATCATGTACGTATGTAACATATATTAGTGCATTGGTGTAGAGTAGCTACAATCATGTACGTATGTAACATTTACTAGTGCATTGGTATGGAGTAGTTACAATTATGTACGTATGCAACATATACTAGTGCGCTGGCATAGAGTAACAACATGAATGTACGTATGTAACATATACTAGTGCATTGGTATAGAGTAGCTACAATCATGTACGTATGTAACATATATTAGTGCATTGGTGTGTAGTAGCTACAATCATGTACGTATGTAACATTTACTAGTGTATTGGTATAGAGTAGCTACAATCATGTACGTATGTAACATATATTAGTGCATTGGTATAGAGTAGCTACAATCATGTATGTATGTAACATATATTAGTGCATTGGTGTAGAGTAGCTACAATCATGTACGTATGTAACATTTACTAGTGCACTGGTATAGTAAAAAGTAAAGTACCCCCGTCACGCCAAGTGGCGTATAGTGAATATGGTGTTAGTGACCATGAATTTTACAGACCTTCAGCACATGATTTTTGGGGTAATGTGGTCGGTATTACGCCCGTGCCGCATTACTTTGCCCGAAAAAAATCCGGTACCCAATAAAGGCTGAGTGAACCGGAAGCCGTTGGTTGGGATCGAACCCTACCTCTTGTCCTTTGTAGTCCAGTTCACTAACCACTGAGCTATCGCGGCTCACTGCATTGGTATAAAGTAGCAACAATTATGTGCGTATGTAACATATACTAGAGCATTGGTTTAGAGTAGCAACAATTATGTACGTATGTAACATATACTAGTGCATTGGCATAGAGTAGCTACAATTATGAACGTATGTAACATATGCTAGTGCATTGGCATAGAGCAGCTACAATTATGTACGTATGTAACATATACTAGAGCATTGGTATAGAGTAGCAACAATTATGTACGTATGTAACATATACTAGTGCATTGGCATAGAGTAGCAACATTTATGTACGTATGTAACATATACTAGAGCATTGGCATAGAGTAGTTACAATTATGTACGTATGTAACATATGCTAGTGCGTTGGTATTGAGTAGCTACAAGCAATAATTATGTAACAAAAAGGTAAAAGGGCACAGTTAATGAGAGAGAGAGACGGAGAGAGACGGGTGAATAAAGAGACAGCTAGCCAAGAAGGTAGCGAGACAGAGATAAACAGGTAGAATGACTGTCAGAGAGACATAAACAAACAAACATACACACACAAAGTGCATACACACATACAGGAAAAAAAGAAAGGAAGATAAGCAAACAGATCGACCGATAGAAAGACAGCATGCAGAAGACATACAGAAAGACGGACAAGCGAATACAGGGAAGGCTAATATTACCTAATATTAAACAAGGGCGAGAAACAGAAAGTTGCGGAGAAACAAGACGTAGGAAACTAACAGCCATCATGTTAGTGAAAAAGAAAAAGTTAATGGCTGGTTAATGCAGCAACTACTAATCTGTGCTGACAATGTTTCACCCTGCCTCATTCTACGGAATATAACTACCTCCACTTTGCGGAATACAGAATGGATATTACAGCGTTTCGTCGAATCCATTTGTGAATACAAATCTTCAGCTCACGGCGTCCCAAATATCATAATTATAATCTATACGACTTTTATGCTCCCACGTTCTTGTATTATCTTTGGCTCTTTCTGTCAGAGTTATCAACTCTTCATTCTTAATGGATGTTTAGATGTAGACTATTTTTATGTTTTTATCTTCGTCTGCACTGTCTTATAAAGACACTCTTCATTATCTTTGAGTGCGCCATCAACAAATTGAGTCATTACTATATGTCGTGTCTTGTGGTGTTGATGTTTGTGATTACATCATTTCGTGTACAATTTATGTGAAAGAAAACGAACGAGCTGACAGACATGTTGAAACGCTCGTCGTAGATGTGTTATTAATGGGCTGATGTTCGTAATGCTTCCAGTGAGAGAAGGCGAGTAAAACGATTCAAAGAATGATCATGAATCTAGAGTCATGTCCAGACTTCAACGAACATCAAGTCAAAACTGGAGAAGCCAAAAAAGGGGAGACAGAAGGAAAGAAAATTAACACAGAACTGGAGTCGTCGATCTCCATACAGAGAACATACTGGGGAGGAGATCTGAGCACTTATGGACGGATCATCTTCATTGCGCATTAGATACGGACATATCTAATGATTAGATATGGACGTATCTAATGCGCAATGAAGATGATCCGTCGAATAAATTAAGCACACATTTTACTGTTTCCTTGTTTGACATTTATAAAAGCATATAGGCTCAACACATTAGATGATGTTGCACTGTTTTAATAATCTAAACAAGGCATTGTTTTCCTTAACTGAGAGTCTGCTTCTACATGATCTATCTTTTCTTTCCTTTACTTCTGTTGTAATTATTTCGAATTTGGATTAAAGATAATTACACAACTAATTAATAGCATCTATAATATAGGTTACATCTCCTAATTATTTCTTCAATAGCATCTATAATATAGGTTATATTTCCTAATTATTTCTTCAATAGCATCTATAATATAGGTTATATCTCCTAACTATTTCTTCAATAGCATCTATAATATAGGTAATATCTCCTAATTATTTCTTCAATAGCATTTATAATATATGTTATATCTCCTAATTATTTCTTCAATAGCATTTATAATATATGTTATATCTCCTGATTATTTCTTCAATAGCATTTATAATATATGTTATATCTCCTAATTATTTCTTCAATAGCATTTATAATATATATATCTCCTAATTATTTCTTCAATAGCATTTATAATATATGTTATATCTCCTGATTATTTCTTCAATAGCAGCTATAATATAGGTTTTATCTCCTAATTATTTCTTCAATAACATCTATAATATATGTTATATCTCCTAATTATTTCTTCAATAGCAGCTATAATATAGGTTATATCTCCTAATTATTTCTTCAATAACATCTATAATATAGGTTATATCTCCTAATTATTTCTTCAATAGAATTTATTCAATATAGGTAATATCTCCTAATTATTTCTTCAATAACATCTATAATATAGGTAATATCTCCTAATTATTTCTATTTGTATATAATTCTGTCATCACTGCACTCGGGCGTGTCCATTCCTATCTTCAATCTCTTGCACCGTCAATCGGGAAGATCTCATTATACGCACGAATTTCCTAACAAGGGTCTTGTGACAGTTCAAATAGTTGGTCGTCGTCCTGTCTTTTTATAGAGATTAGGAATGGTAGTGATGTTTAATTTATACACATGCAGTGGCATACAGCCTTCATTTTTTTCGATTTTCAACTTCCAAGGCGTTTAGGTTATTATCGGGAATACAGGACAATGAGTTTGATCGCCCGCTTTCGAAAGGACTAGGCACTCAATCTCACCTAATATGAAATTAAGAATTTTAGAGGGGAAATAGATCGCTCGACATAGAAGTTGAACCAGATGACATTACAACGCGAGGCGATCATTAAGCCTTGCCACTTAAGAAACCATCTGATTTACCTTATATCTTCAGGGTGCAAAGGGCAGTACAGATGTGTACTTTATTTCAGAGGTTTTCTTTATTTAACTTTATACCTTAAACCTCCATATAACCAATTTCTAAATACAAAGTCAACAGATAAAAGGTTTTCCCACCTGAAGATAATGCCAGGTGACGTCATACAAGGCATACACAAAAAGATGAGAAGGAACAAAGTTCGAGGCAGGCCCAAACTACGTCGAAGTGAGAACATCAGAGAAACCCTATAACAGCATCAAGTATCAGTGGTTGAGGCTGGCCAGAGCTATGTTTCTTCCTCAACACCAGAATTAGTTTTAAAAAAAGAGGAGAAAGAAGAGAGAGACACCTTAATCTCTGATGTATTTTTATGTTCATTTTCTTATAACCGATGTTTAGTTTTTGTCTATAACAAAGTATTCAGTGTTTGTGTTGATTCTCTTTTACTGTATCCACTATCTATCTATCTATTGTCCTTTCGAGCCGAAGACGGCACATAGGGCAGAACCACAATCTCAAAAACAGAAACCTTGCGTGCCAAAATGGCACATATTGCAGAGATCACTGCTCTAAAATATATGGCGCTGTTTCCATAACAATACTTTTTACAATGACAGCTTGTCAAGCCATCGATCAACCTCCTTAGTCGCCTCTTACGACATGCCTGGAAGGTCACAGTGTTTAACTACTGACATTATATTATGGTCGAAAATAGCAGAAATGAATTAGAGAGATGACAGGGAGAAATAATTAAAATAAATAAATGGAGGCACAATAGGAAAGAGTATATCCAGAAATACATTTATTGATTTATGTATTTTTGATGTGTTTCAGTATTTTTGTGTTAGGAGAAGTTGGCATGGTTCCCATAACTCCAAGAGTTAAGCTGGAGGTAGCAACACAACCAAGAGTTAAACTGGAGGTAGCAACACAACCAAGAGTTAAGCTCAAGAGAAAAGGTTTGGTTATCCTATCATTGTAATGGCTTTTAACCTATCTAAGGTGTGCTGAGGTTGGAGAATAGAGACCACATGCCCGTCCACCACTTTCCTCTTATCTTTGTTTGACTCCTTCTTCTTAATCTTCTGAACTTTGGTTGGAGCATAGGGCACTCACAAGAGATCACCCAATTCGGTCTGGAGCAAGCATGGACAACTCTTGCCAGCCTTTTTCATTTCATCATGTATGGTTCACCGCTATGTCCCCACGTCCTGTCACTTCATTTGCCTGATGGTTTCCATGTTAAAGCTAGGTGCGGATGTCTGGTTGTATCCACTAGTGCAGTGTTTTTAAAACTTTTTTTTCATTTTTTCACAATAGCCAAATAGTGTAGGACACCCTTTAATAGTACCCAGGTTATCTACGTACCCCTTGGACAACAGTCAAGTAAATTGGAACCTCCTTTTGTAATAATCAAGTAACCTGCAACTACATTTCATAATAAATTGAAAAAATAAATATGAAATTGTATGCTGCAACTTTACAAGATGAAGACAGAACTAAATAACTAAAGGTTTCGGCCACAAGCATATACTGGCATAACAACAAAAAACCACATACAGGACAATCACATAGATTTATATAGATTGACTATCTCTTAACAGGACAATCACATAGATTTATATAGATTGACTATGTACAGAGAATAAGCTAAATAGTTTGTTGAGATTAGTAAATATATATGGTCATGTAGATGCCCTGTGCCTGTTTATCGTAACAATTAAAAAAAAGTGGCATGATAACAGCTTTACGTGGTAATTAACAAAACAAAAGTCAACGTTTCGACCAAGTAGGCCTTCAGCTGGAACAACAAATAACAACACAAATATATATATATAACGATAATGTATATAAATCTAACTACATGGCAATAATATGCTAGATACTCAAGGGAAATTTTTTTAAAAAAAAGGTCACTTCCCTGTGGTCCAAAGCGGGGGCAACTTCTGAATGAACTAAAATGAGTAGGCGGGGTGACCAGCTATATATCACACTGACCAGGCAGTCAGGTGAGAAGACGGAAGGGCTCTAACAATATGGGGAGGTGGGTACAAGATACTATAAACTGTATATATCTAATTGTGTGTGTGCACAACGAACAGATATGTAAAAAAAGCATGTGTACCTAACCATACATGCGTACAAGCATAAACCGGTATATATTACCACAAAGCACACAAAAGAAAACCCGTATGTGTCTAAAAGTGCCAATGCATATGTAGACAAATATACATACATGTGTAGGTTCGGTAGCGCATGGGGGTAAGAAATGTGTGGTGAGTGTCCTATGTGTATGAGAGCGAACAAAACTGGGCAATGAGGTGATTCTCAAGGTCGAACAGGCTGCGATTGCTGGAGTGACACGAGGCAATGCCAGTAACTCGCATGTCAGGTTTACCAATATGGCCAGGACAGTTGAAATTGGCTGAAACCGGTTGCCAGCCTTTTGCCCAACATCACGAAGATGCTCACAAAATCTGCCACACAAGCGTCGTCCATACTCGCCCACATTCGTCATCTGGCAATGCTTACACATTATGTCGTAGATGATATTCCGTGACACACTAGTAACCCCCTCCTTGATGTCGAATCGCCTATTAGGCGCTGACGGTAAATATGGTCCTATCAGAGAAACTGCGGGTGGATGAGGTGAGTGCCACAGGATGGGAAATATCCAGAGCTCGTTGGAAGGCAGATTGAAAAACTGAGTCAGGATAGAGACGACGCCTGTGCTTTGTCCTGTTTTACCGATCAAGGCACGTGACCAAAAGGTTTAATTATTTAATACTGCCCTCACCTAGTAAAAGAGTAAAGAGCCCCGTCATAACAAGTGGAGTATAGGGAATATGGTGCTCGTAGCCATAATTTGTATAAACCTCTGGCACATGAATTTCGGGTGTCCGGTTAGCGCAATCGATAGGCGGTTGGCTTACCACGGCAACAGTCGGGGTTCGTACCCTGGCGAGGACACCTGGGTTTTACTAATTCCCTAAAAATTAGTAGGAGCCGCGATAGCTCAGTGGTTAGTGAACTGGACTACTACGGACAAGGGGTTGGGTTCGATCCCAGCCGACGGCTCCGGGTTCACCCAGCCTTAAATGGGTACCGGATTTTTTCTGGGAAAGTAAAAGCAGCACGGGCGTAATACCGACAACATTACCCCAAAAATCATGTGCTGAAGGTCTGTAAAATATAGGGTCACTAACACCATATTTCCCTATACGCCACTGGGCGTGACGGGGGGTACTTTACTTTTTACTTTTACATGAATTTCGGGGTAGTGTGGTCTGTATTAAGCCCGTGCCGCTTTACTTTCCCAGAAAAAAAAATCCGGTAACCATTAAAGGCTGGGTGAACCGGAGCCGTCGATCAGGATCGAACCAGACCTCTTGTCCTTTGTAGTCCAGCTCATTAACCATTGAGCTATCATCATCTGCCCTCACCTAGTAAAGTTGTCATATACAATTTCATGTTAATAATTTGTTCCATGCTTTACAGCGTACTCTCAATGATACCACATGTTTGTGCCCTATTTCCATTTCATAATAGCCGAGTAACTTGAGACCTGCTTTAAAATATTTTTGAAACCTTCTTTTATACTATTCAGGTAATTTGCGTCCCCATTTCGTAACAGCCAAGTAACCAGAGATTCTCTCATACGCCTGTTTAAAAAAATATACGCCTTTAAAACAGTAATGATTATATTTGGTGTTCAAATCATTGCAATTCAGAGTAGCCCCATTTAAAACACATATCTGGCGCCCCTCCTATGGGTCGCGATCCACAGACTGGGAACCGTGACACCGAAGTCTACAAATTTACATTAATTTTTTTACAACAAGTAACGTATCGACTGCATATCATTAGTGAATTAGCTTTATTTATAAAATAAATGAATTACTGCTTTGTTCTTGTCATCTTTGGGAGCCGGAATAGCTGTGCCAGATTGACTTTTAAAAGCTATATAAAATAAAAAGGAAAGCATAAGACAAAAATAATACCGATTTCCCCACAACATTTATCAAATGTGATTTATGGAATGAATGAAAGAAACACGATGAATATTAAAGACGAGAAGAACGGCAGGCCTTATATTATAGGAAGTTTACAAGAAAATAAACAAGAAGAGATAACCTAATTTTTTCGCAGACGCTCTTACTTAGTGTGTCCAAATTGCACTTTTGCTGATGGAATGTGAATCAAGGCACTCAATTTCTGCCGGAGTCACACGATTTTTATTCACTGAAATTCCATGCTCGCAAATTCCAGTAAAAATGGGGAGATAATCTTACGAAAAACAGTTTTGACAATGCGCAAATAGGATAGTAGACAAGTTATTGATGTTTAATAGATTGGTCAAGACTTGGATAACACATGGACTGAAAGTGGTCAGTGACTAATAGTTGACTGTTTGCGCTAGTTATTGAGCCGAAGATAATTAAAAACATACTTCACCTCCCTATGGTGGCCTTGAAAAGTCTGGCCAGGCAAGAATGAATCGAAAAGAGAAAGAGAACCCCAAAAACATTGAACGGAAGCTAGAAGCGTTGGGACGGACAGGCGCAAATATCAAAGTTTGTTGTAAACCATACATAGCGCAACTACGCCTTTGATAAAGTAGAGTGATCGTCGTACGCACTCTGAAGAAATTGACTTGCATAACAAGAAATAGAAGTATGATACTGTAACGCCTTGTACGGAATGTGGTAAAATATGAACAACAAGCAGAAATCACATATGAAGGCATACTAACTATTAATATGTACATGCCGAAAATCTAGATATACACCGTTAAAAAAGACAGAATTAACAGGAGATTGAACAACTAAAGAAAGAGGTCAAATTCACGGTTATATAGCTACGTTAATCTTCTTCGCTCCTGTATTATAAAATTTCGTTTCATTGTGTTTGACATTTTGCATTGTGATGCAACCGCAATTTATGTATCTAATTATTATAACTATTACTTGTATTATTATTATCTTACAAAAACTCAGAAAAACAAATGAGTAAGTAATACATTATAAGACGTCTTTCTAGAGCATAGGACATGGGGTAGGGTTCGATCCCAACCGACGGCTTCCGGGTTCACCCAGCCTTAAATGGGTACAGGATTTTTTTTCTGGGAAAGTAAAGCAGCACGGGCGTAATATCGACCACATTAGCCCAAAAATCATGTGCTGAAGGTCTGTAAAATATAGGGTCACTAACATCATATTTTCTTATACGCCACTTGGCGTGACGGGGGTACTTTACTTTTACTTTTTTACTTTGTAGAGCATATCATACAAACTCAACAAAATGTTAATGTAAACTGTAAAGTAATTCAGTCATTTCATTATCGTGAATGTCCGGGGTAGGCGGTACAACTGTGATTTTTTGTAAGGCTGAGCCTGGTTGTTACTAAAAATTGATTGATCTAGTTTATTTTTCATTTACTAGTTTAACGGTCTTACGACTCCACCTCCCTCCATTTCCATCATTTCTGTTAAATCTTTAAATTAAAACATAAATTTGCCTGGTCTATAATTCGTGCACACAAGTTTCTGTGTCATGTATTTTTTACATTTCCGCAATAAGGTATTTGTCCAATTAAAATTAACCGTGAGTTGCCGTCGCGTGCCATACGCGCTGACAGGGTGTGGCAGAAGAGCAACGATTAGTGACATTTTTCTGAAAAAAAGTCAAAGGATTCTAGGTTCACCCAGTCTTAAATGGGTAACAGAGCTTTGTTTGGGAGATTGGGGCTGTCTTTCGCGATACCAGGTAAGTTTCCCATAAAATGCGCCACAGGACGTTAAATAATATGTACAATACCCCATATTCCCAATTGGGGATTGTTTAAAAAAATACGCACTGACGAATCATGTGAGAGAAACATAAGTTCACGATGTAAGCTATTGGAAAAAAAAACCATCTACAAACTTTATTGCTGGATTTCTTCAGCTCCACGATGTTAAGAAAAAAATCACCCTAAAAACAACTCAGAAATATTGTTATGATTTTGTTACTGAACACTAAGGAAACTTAAGTTAAGATGTTTTTTCTCTATATAGTTATCGTAACAGAAGCAACAATCTTGTTAACTATAGTGCCCTGAAGCATCTGTACAAACGACATTTTGAAAATCGTTTTCTAATCACTTTGAATTTCTTTCACAACGGCTCAAGGTACTTTCAACAATTCTCCCCTTGATGCTGTCCTCTAACGAGATGTTTGCTTGTCTCACTGTATTTTTTCATAATATGAGAAGACAAATTACGTGCTTTGTTTGTAAGTATCTTCCGCTATATACATCAAGCTGTCATTGTTGAATATTTTGTGAGTAAAAATCGAGATATCTGTATATGGTAACAACAGATAAAATTAACTGAGGGAGAGACAACTACGAAGAAAATTGAGCAGAAAATGGTACAGTCCATAATTTTAAAAATCCTATAAACGAAGTAGGACATTGCTTTGATGAACTCTACTCCGCAGAGACAGTCGGTGTACATTCAGGCGTTATATATAAAAGGCAGATAATGCCTCTATATTGGTCTAGTCTATACCTTGACTTGGTGTTGTAGCAGTGTCAACTATGAAAAGCCTTGAAAACATTTAAAAGGAAAATAAAATCAATAATTTTAAAAGATAGTCTGCCTAAACAGTCTGAAAACAGAACTGAGCCAGGGAATTACAAAGTTAAAACAACAGCTGCAACACCATTACCTTCTCTCGGACATTATATTTGAATTAATTAGACATGGCAAGGAGTTATGCGAATGTAATGGTTTAAAACTCGTTTAGATGCAACATAACGTCTAAAACCTTGACCGACGAAGAAACTAACCTTCTTTTAACAACAAGACTATAGACTCAGCGTAGGAAGCAATTTTCTATGGGCTGTCGGAGGTTCGACAGTAGTGGGATTTATGAAGACAGTAGTGGGATTTATGAAATATGTGCCGGTCAGTTACAAAATTAGACTTCACATCCTTGGTCACCAATTAAATCAGTGTCTTGTTCCTGTTCGACCCTATGAGTTGGGTCATCTGAGTAATCTTTTCCTATACCCCCTCACCTATTCTCAAAAAAAAATAAATAAATAAAAAACGCAAAGTTGTTTTCTCTCTGGCGTTTACCCAACCACTCGATTCATTCTTGATCCTTCCCGCGCCGTTAGATCGTATAGGGATTGTAGTGTTTTTTCGCCACCCATCTCTATTTTTGGTGAGATGTTCCATCTTATCTAATGAGTCTCTGTCTGCCAACTTTGCTTCTCTTATAAATGTTCTTTTCAGTTTTTCTTTAGACCTTCCTCTTTTTCCGTATCTTGATGTTTCACATAGAAGATCCTATTTTGGAATTCTCTTGTTGTCTCTTCTCAACATATGTCAGACATATGTCCATCTCCTTTACCTAATTGCACATGAGATCTTTGGTTATATGGTCATTTCTCTTATTTCAATATTACTCTGAATTAATTCCATTGTACACATAGTACTTTTCTTAGGTATTTGTCTTCAAAGGCGTTTATTTTTTTTTTTCAATCTCTTTTGATGTTTTCCAGCTTTCAAATGCATAGGTAAGTGCTGATAATACGCTTGAGTTGAATATTCTAAGGTATTCTCTTTATAGTCAACCCTTAAAGTTAAGTAGGCTGGGTACGTTGTTTTGTGAGTGGCAAGCTGATATTTGTGTCTTTTCCGTAAAAAAATGTTTCGATATCAGCAGGGCATTTTAGAGTACTGGGTTGCCTTCCCTCTTCGATCCGTATTAGTTCAGTCAGACTGGATTCCAAAAGCGGATGTGGGGAAAGATCTTGAACAGCCAATGCTGCCGGTGATCCTGGTGCAACTTTGAGCCGCAGACCACATACAGACCTGGTGCTGTCCAGGCGTCTAGGCCCTCGATAAAAAGCAACCTTAATATAGCTCGATCAAGAGATTGGTATATAACGTTGAATCTTTAAACAGCTGTTTCTGCAGTTCGTAGGAAGATACGTCGAAAAGAGTAGTGGATATAAGAAAAGACTCACTTCAAAAGTTGGGTTCCAGAATAGATAAGATTGATTCCGAGATAATACACTTGACTTTGTGCATGGACTTAAGAGGTATTTCTGAAGATAGAATCCATATAAATTAGGCTATCATGGAAATGATAGCGAAAGAAACTGTGCTAATTTTTTTTAACAGGATCATGGAAGTGTCAAAATATCAGCAGTTGCCTTATCTACTACAAAACATACCACTTACAAAATGGACGACTACAGCAAGTTGTATATCTGTTTAGTGATTGTTGCAGATGTAAGCAAGATAATTAACCAGATAAGTTTGTAAAGTGTAATTAGAGGGCTGTATTAATAAAGTTGTGAACGTGATCAACTTTGCGTCTACTAGTAGTCACATGAAGTGTTGATGACAAGTGGTCAGCGTTGTAGTTTATGTGTTGTTATCATGATTCGCACTGTGTCCGTCACTGCCACAAACCAACGGAAGACACAGGATAACCGACTTTGTCCAATTTCTAGACACGGCAAACGTCGTCACAATTTCATAAACAAAAAACGAATAGTTCGGACTGGTTCACTGAAAAAGCCGCTTTCCAAAGATATTTGGGGGGAAAGGGGGGGGGGGGGGAGAGAGAATATTAAACCAGAAAAAGAGTTCTTTAATGTAACGTAGAGCCAGTTTTAAAATGTAGAAATGAATCCAGGGCAACAAGACAACAAACAAGGTAATTATTTGAAGCCATATAAATGTGGTTGTAAAGAAGAATATAATAGACAGCCTAAAAAAGTAATTGGGATATTCTAAAAGAGGTCATAACAAAAAGAAAATGTATTTCCAATATCAGGAAGAACGAATCATTATTTGTTGCTAAGTAATGAAAATTATTATTATGTAATAATAAAATTGAGGGAAGAAGAGATAGTGAAGGATCGACTAAATTTACTACTTAGTTTCAGAAAATGGCACAGTAAGAAAGCAATAACAGAAGGTAACTAACAATTGTAGAGATAAATAACATTCTAAAAGACAAGACTATCTAATCAGCAGTCATAAAACATGATAAGGTTTATCTTGGTGATGATAACAATAATGACACGTTCACATGATGATACGAAGATGTTGGTTTATGATAAAATAACGCTGGTTCTTTAGAACTGTTATCGCCCTAGTAAAATTACTATCTGACCAATCATTTTGCATTCATTCTATGAAACACTAAGGCAAACTTTATCCAGTTATTATTTTACTAAATCAAAGGTCAGCCTACGTGTACTAATGTGCAGAGCTAATATACAAACGAGGGGAAAAAACTATTTGATTCTGTTGACTCGACGCAATAAGAACAGTTCTTATTACACACATTAATAATATTCCTGTAACTTTTTGTTTAAAGAATACACACATTTCAAGCTACTGCTATAACAGCGCCTTTACGAAACTGTCGTAAAATTTACTACTCGACCCTGTGTAACTTGGACAAAAAATACTGAAAATGAACGTTTTCTTTTTAAAATATTGGGAGATATAACACTTTAGAAGAGCTACAGTTTAAAAAAAAAATAAACAAATATGGAGTACATCCAGAACAAACATGAAATGATGGACCCATCTGATGCACACACAAAATATAAATAATAAAAATTGTACGATAACTACAACTTTTATACCCCAAACTAAAATACGTCCGGTCGCAATGACACACCACGTGTGACTGGCCGCACTCGCACAGGCCTCCCGAACATCTACACGCTGCTCTAATAAGTAGGTTACGCTGCCTTGGCCACCTACATCGTATGAAAGATGGCCGCATACGAAAGATACACTTTATGGATAACTAACACACGGCAAAAGAACTAAGGGGCGCCCAAAACTCCGATTTATAGACTATGTAAACGTGATATAAAGACTGAACATAAACCCTGCAGCCTGGAAAGAAATAACTGCAGACGCTGGGAGAAACACATTCTGAAGCTCCAACTCAATCAAGAAGCAGACAGATTCATATAAAAAGAAAATACACAGTGAAAGAAAAGAAAAAAGAGTACCATTTTCTAAGGGCGCAGCAAAATCCATAGTCTGACGGACAGAGGCTGCAGTGACAACTACTATTGCTACTACTAATATTTACCATTTGAGAGCCAGCTTAGTGATTCTCTAGTCGTTTCTTCTAAATACATGCCCGTCATATGTCATCTTCTTTTCTTAATAGTAGACGAGATAAATAGTTGCATGGCCATATCTCTTATTTCAGCATTAGTCTTGATTTAATTCTTTTTAATGCAAAGCATCTTTCTTCATCTTAATTCTCAGAACTCTGGTGGGAGCATAGGACACTCATAAGAGGCCTCCACACAATCCGGTCTGGAGCAAGCACGGACAACTTTCGCCCAGACCTGCCAGCCTCTTTGATTTCATCATGTATGGTACGTCGCCATGTCCCCAACGGTCAGCCTCTTCTTCGTTTGTTAGTTGTTTTCCATGTTAATGCTAGGTGCGGATGCCTGTTCGTTCCATTCGTAGAACGTGGCCTAGCCATTCCCAACGTCTTCTTTTCACTTCCTGATCGATGTTGTTAATGCCTGATCTTTTGGCGACTTTTTTCGTAATGTGTTGATCTCAAAGGATATTTAGAATCTACTTAAGACAGCGACCTTCAAAACCTCTTAGACGACTTCCAGTCTTATGGATCATTCTCCGCGCTTCTACTGCATATAGGAGTATGGATCGCACATTTGACTTGTAAATTATAAGCTTGGTGCTAAGATGAAGACTAGCTTAACGCCAAATGTGTCTAAGTCTATTGAATGCCTGGGCTGACATGCTATGTCGCTATTTGACAAAATATAGCTTCCCAGGTATTTAAAGTTATTCATTTCTTTTAGTTCCACTACTCTGAATGAAACTTTCTTTGTACTTTTGGCATTTATCCAAACCTTTTTAGTTTTCTCTGCCTTTATTTTCAGTCACACTGTTTGTTAGCAAACTGATGTCGTTTATCTTTTTTCTCATGTATGTCTTATGTCTTGATAACAGTGATGAAACAAATCCAGCATCGTCAGCAAAGTCAGTATCTTCAAGACGTTCGGTGCGACCCCATGTAGTTCCTCTGTCTGTCGTCAACCATCCTTTGCATGATCCCAGTCCATAAGCCGCAAGAAAATAGAGTTATAACAAAATACACCCTTGTCTAACTCCCGTTCTGACTCTCAACCAATCTGTCTGCTGTCCTTCATGTCCTACACAGCTCTGCTTGTCGTCGTACATGTCCTTTACAGTATTGTCGATTTTATAAGGGAAGCCGTATGCATATAGGATTTTCCAAAGCGATGGATAATGTATGTTATAGAATGTCTTCTCAAACTCTAAGATGTTTATATACAAGGATGAATCCCATCCCAGTGACTGCTCTACAATGGCTCGCAAGAGAAAGATTTGAGTACATGATCTCCCACTTCTAACGCCTGCTTGCTCTTCTCTGAGCTTTCGTTCCACTCTATTCTTTATGCGTTTGAGAAGTATTCGGCAAAATGTCTTCCCAGGTACTGACAGCAGGGGAGCCGCGATAGCTCAGTGGTTAGTCAACTGGACTACAAAGGACAAGGGGTAGGGTTCGATCCCAATCGACGGCTTCCGATTTCACCCAGTATTAAATGGGTACCGGATTTTTTCCTAGAAAAGTAAAGCGGCACGGGCGTAATACCGACCACATTACCCCAAAAATCATGTACTAAAGGTCAGTAAAATTTATGGTCACTAACACAATATTCCCTTTACGCCACTTGGCGTGACGTGGCTCTTTACGTTTTTTTTTTTTTACTTACTGACAGCGGGTTTATACCTCTCCAATTTTCACAACGACTGAGTCCCCTCTATTAATAGGAATTTTGATGATAATGCCCTTTTTCATGTTTTTGGTACTTTTTCATCTTCTCATATTTTACTGAATAATTTATCTAAGACTTTTGCAGCCCAGTGTCTGCCCTTAACATGTCTGCAGAAATCCTATCTTCATTAGGAGCTTTATTACTTTATGTTTGATGGCATATTTCTCAGGCATTTATAAATGCGTTGAGTTCTTTCTCTATCTCCTCCGTCGTTTTCGAGCTTTCACTGGAATAAGTGAGGGTGGATAATACAGTTGAATTCAAAATTCTATGTTTTATATTCGTGCTGAGTATTTTTGATTGTCACATTTTTTTTTTCAATTGTTCATTCTATACACTGGGCAAATCTTTAAAAATATCACAGATATGCCAGGCCTAAACATTAATGGAAGGATAATCAATAACCTAAGATATACTCATGATACTGTGCTACTAGTAGAAAATACAAAAGATCTACAACAATTACTTAATGAAATAAACGTAACAAGTAAAAAATTTGAATTAGATATGAATATTAAAAAGACTAAAACTATAATTATAAACCAAAAAAAAAAAAAATACTCAAAACCTACAAGTGGATATCAAAATTGAAGGAATAAACCTGGGGACAGTTCAGAGCTACAACTACCTTGGCCATACTATAACCAGTGATGGAAAATGTAAAACTGAAATAAACAAAAGAATTGGAATGGTAAAAAGTAATGGTAATGTCATAAAAAATATACTAACAACAAAACAAATAACAACAAGGCTAAAACTAAGAATAGCAAAATGTTATATCTTCACAACATTCCTACATGGTGCAGAAACATGGGCATTGACAAGAAAACAGAAAAGAAAATTGAAGCCTTTGAAATGTGGATATATAGAAGAATAAGTAGAATTGGACGGAAAGAAAAGAAAACAAACGATGGAGTATTAAAACAATTAAAAATGAAAAAAAGCTACTAAACACAATTCAAACAAGACAAATGCGAATTCTGGGGCATGTTAAAAGACACAACGGCCTACTAAAAATAATCTTGGAGGGGCAAATACAAGGTAAAAGAGGCAGACTAAGACTAACATGGACGAGTAACATCAATTACAACCTGCACTATTAAAGCAAGTGTCAGAGCAGAATGGTGCTCCATTGTAGCCAACCTTCGTTGTGGAGATGGCGATGATCTCTCTCTCTCTCTCTCTCTCTCTCTCTCTCTCTCTCTCTCTCTCTCTCTCTCTCTCTCTCTCTCTCTCTCTCTCTCTCTCTCTCTCTCTCTCTCTCTCTCTCTCTCTCTCTCTCTCTCTCTCTCTCTCTCTCTCTCTCTCTCTCTCTCTCTCTCTCTCTCTCTCTCTCTCTCTCTCTCTCTCTCTCTTCTTCCCATCCAGGTAAATATTTTCTGTTGGCACAGTCCCGGTTGTAAATACTTTTGTTTTCTCTCTGTTAATTTCAAGTCCTACTCTGCCAGTCAGTGACGATTGAGAATCTGCCGTGTACTATATCTTATCTATTTATTCAGATATATATGTATACAGCAGATTAATAATATATTGTCCACCGACAAAGCAAACATCCAACAAAAAAATCAACCATCAACAACAAAGAACATGACACTGTAACAAACTATCAATAGCTGAGATTTGTACAAATTAACAGATGACTGCCAGGAATTGATCAAAAGAAGACTAGCAATAGCAACAGAAAAAGTAAATGCCATGAAGAACATATAACACAATACAAACACGGCAGTAAATTAAAAGTACTGAGGGCATATTTCTTCTCGACAGAAACATATGATAGTGAACCATGGACAATCTTGCAAAAAACAATTTTAAAAATTGGTTCATTCGAAACAAAATTCTAGACAAAAACCATTAGGATACATTCAATAATGAAAAAGGGCAATGAAGACATATAAAAAAAAACACAAACATTTAAAAGTTAAAAGAATTGGCTTATAAACCGGATTTTACAGAAGAAAATAGTATTATACTTCAGTGTTCACCAGCTGTCATGCCTTTGAATAATTAGACCAGCAGGGGTCAAGACATTTCGAACAAGACCCGCGGCTGAGGTCTTCATCGGTTCCCCATAGTTTCCCCATCCAGAGTTGTTTCTGTGAGCCTAACTTCTGGTTTTTTTTTTTTTTACAGACAGACAGACATAGAGAGAGAGAGAGAGAGAGAGAGAGAGAGAGAGAGAGAGAGAATGAGATATCTGCGGTCCTACAGAATATTCTCTGGAGTCTGTCTGGATGCTCCGCGACCGCAAATTGCAAAGTCATTGAATACTATATTGTGCCACAAATAGAAGCAATTAGAATACTGTGGCAACGTTAAATTACACAGTAGGTTGCCAAAAAAAAAAAACCAATAATGGAAGGCATGTTACCAGGAAAACTAGACAGGGGCAGGCCTAAATGAAGGTGGTTTCAAGACACCAAAGAGGCCTTAAACTTGACAACAGGGGACCAAGACGTGTGTCCATCAACTGAGCACAGAGTGCGGTTAGCGACCCCCGATTGACTGCGTGCGTCAGAATTGGCGAATCCTTTTAAAGGCGGATATCAAAGCGAACTATTTATTATTTTAGCAGCAATCGAGTGGTCAACGGACATAACCACATCTCAACGGCAGTTTAGATATCAGGCCTGTTTGTTTTTCTCTCAAAATAGCATTATAGTTATAATCTTAGAAGTTTTGCAGCGTGTATGGTTGAGGATGTCCCGAGCCTATAACAATCCAATAGTTCTTAACATTGATATTCTATGAGTGGTTTCAATTTTCGACACTGCACACACAAAACGGTAAATGTTTTGCTACAGTCAATATTTATATATCAATGATACTTTCATATTATATATCAACATCATGATAGAGTCTAGAGATCAAACACGTGAGGGGAAACATCAGTCGGGCTAAACCCCAACGTGTGTTTTTTTCTTAAGTTAAGCCCTTAACTTACGACTGACTCAGCAGGTCGGTAAGGGGTAAATGTTTCTATGCTCAGAGAAATACACAGAAGATGGAGATAGATAAACATAAAGTAGCAAGGATAAATATATACCGGAATAAAAAATAAAGAAGTCGAACTTATAGAAGAAATGACAAAAAGGAAAATTAAAATACTAGGATTAGCAAACACTAGAGTAAAAGGACAACGGATAAAGAAAACACACATGAACTACACGAAAATATTCTCAGGAGTGGACAACACAGAAAGAGCAACACATGGAGTAGGTTTTATCATCGACCCAGAACACGCAAAGAACATTCTAGAAATAAAATACCATTCAGAAAGAATTATCACAATTAAACTACTAGAAGACGATCGAAAAACAAATTACATTCAAATCTATACACCATGCAACAACAATGAAAGAGACAGCGAAGAATTCTACGACACATTGAATGAAATCATTAACAAGATTATCGAAAGCGACGACATGTTAGTGATGGGAGATTTTAATGGAAGGCTTGGGAAACGCAACAGTGAGAACAGTGACATCTTAGGACCCTTTGGCGATAAAACAGCTGAAATAAATGAAAATGGAAGCAGACTGCTGGATCTATGCAATCAAAATGATTTATTTATCATCAACACATTCTTTAAACACAGAAAGTCTCAAGTATACACCTGGTACAAATGGAATGACACAACATGCAGAAGCCAGATAGTTTTATACTAACAAGACAACAGAACAAGAAAAGAGTAGCCGACAGTAGAGCAATCCCAAATACGGATCACAAGATGGTTATGATCACACTAAGACAGCCAAAAATAAAGAGAATATACGAAAACAAACAAAAGAAGCGAAAAGAACAGACAATAAAAATAAAACAATTAAAAGATCAAGAAACAAGGAAAACCGTTAAAGAAAAACTAACAGGGGAATTCAAGAAACTCCCTAACTAAGTACGCACAGTAGAAGAAGAGTGGAAACAATTTAAGGAAACAGTAACCAACATCTCTAAAACAGTTTGTGGAACGAAGCTGAGAACAAGAGAAGGGAAAAAGAGCGCCCTGTGGTTGAACGAAACAATCAGAGAATCAATTAAAGAAAAGAAGAAACTGCTTAAAAATTGGAGGGAGAACAAGAATCAAGAAAAATATGAAGAATATGCCTTAGTTCGAAAAAGAGTTAAAATTTTGATCAAAAAAGCTAAGCAAAAGAATTGGACAGAATTCGGACAAAACATGAGCAGGGACTTCAAGACAGCCACAAGAGATTTCTACAAAGCAGTAAAAGCAACAAGAGCGAGAAAAGAAAATCATGATCCTACTGAGCTGATAAATGACAAAGACGGACAACCAATATCAAATAACCAATGTATGCAACAGAGATGAAAAGAATATTTTGAAGACCTGTTAAACATACCAACTACCAATAAGACAACAAAAACCACGCTAGAACTCACAAATACTGAACCCAACATCATGAAAGAGGAAATTGAAGAAGTAATCAAATATGCACCAAGAAATAAAGCACCGGGGATAGATAACATACCAATAGAAATAATTGTAGCAGCAGGAGAAACAGGAGTGCAATGGCTGCACAGAATAGTTAATGCAGCATGGCACCAACAACAAGCCCCAGAAGACTGGCAACAGGCAATCATCATACCAATATGGAAAAAGAAAGTTAGCAAAAGAGACTGCAATCAATATATAGGTATATCTCTTCTCAGCCATGTAGGAAAGCTATACGCCAAAATCTTGGAAAAAAGGCTGAGACCAATAATAGAACTACAGTTAAGCGAGTCTGAAATGGGGTTCCGAAAAAACAGATGATGTACTGACGCACTATTCACATTAAAACAGCCTGCAGAAAAAACGACAGAACACAATCAAAACTTATACATAGCCTTCATTGACCAGGGAAAAGCATTCGACAGAGTAAACAGAGAACAACTGTGGGAGATACTAACAACATACGGAGTATGCCAACATCTAACCAACCTTATTAAAAGTCTCTACATCATCAGCAGCTGCAGGGTCAGAACAGCAGCAGGCTACACAGACCACTTCAAAGTTAGATCAGGTGTAAGACAGGGGTGCGTACTATTCCCCCCCCCCCCCTTTTACTGTTTATTACATACATGGACCATATATGCAAGCTAGCCAACCAATCAGAGACAGAGGAGATCAACGAGCTTTTATTTGCAGACGACCAGGCACTAATACATGAAACAATAGAAGACCTACAAAAGCACTTAAAACAAACTCAACATCTCAGGCGCAAAATAGAACATGAAAATCAACATCAACAAGACAGAAGTCAAGAATGTCGCCAAAAATAAACAGAACATCAACATAACTATAGAAGGCAGACAATTAAACAAGCAGAGGAATTCAAATACCGAGGAAGTCTAATGACAAACGATAATTCTCAAACAGCAGAGATAGAATCAAGATACAACAAAGCTTGTCAAATCATTGGACAGTTATCACCACTATTGTCTAACAAGGAAATAACTGGGGGCAAAATGAGCACTATACAATACAATCTTCATCCCAACGTTGTGCTACCAATGCCAGACCTGGACTCTAGATGCAAGAACAATAAGAAAAATAACCTCTACAGAAATGAAATGTGTTAGACGAATGACAGGAAACAGTCTGAGAGATAAGATCAGAAATGAAGAACTGAGAATAATGCTAAGAATAATCTCCACCATAGAATATATAAAGAAACAGCAGATAAAATGGTTTGGCCACGTGACAAGGCAGAAAGAACGAAACACAACACAACGAGCCTTCAAAAAACGTTGTGAGAACACCAAACCCAAGTGTCGACCACGAAAAAGATGGGTCGATGGAATATTAGAAGCACTAGGAAACATAACAGCAGCAGAGGCGAACAGAAGAGCAAAAGACCGCAAATAATATCTCCCCTCGACGCTGAAAGGTAGATGAGGAAGGAAAGAAGAAGAAGAATGATATTTTATTTGTGAATGCTCGCAACAGAAAGAGCAAAGACTAGCAAACATGAGAATTTTGGGGATACAATATTCTATTTTTTACCACAAAAGTTTATAAATTTTAAGATACAGCTTCTTGCAACGACTTTGAATTTATTATACAAGAAGGTGGTGTATTTTGTTTTCCCAGAAAGACACAAATGGGCAAATCTACTAAAGTATAAGTGATAAACAGCTGCGGTATGTGTGAATGGTTGTGCGTGTGTATGTTGTAAGAAGAACCTGTGTTATGGCATGCGATATCTGTTATAACAATCGAGCTAATAAGCAGAGACTGGCTAAATTAAATCGACATCATAGGCCCATAATACAAACACATGTGTCTGACCAGATTTGTATTGATTAGCAAAAATGTCCATCCGTCTGTAATTTGGTTACCAGGGATACAATCAATACACTTCTCTCTCACGATCTACTTATTCCGCTCCTGTTACGTTCTGCTAATGACCGTAATTACTTCCGAATCTGTGGCTGCGACACTCAAGTGGAGGAGGCTGCTGACAAGTAATAGGGGGGCAAGAAACATAATACAAGAGGGTACAGAAAATAAAGATATGCGAAATTGCATGCAGAGAGGCAAATGATGAATTGAATCATAGTTGTTTGTGTGTCATTCATACTTTAGTTGATTCTTATATCAAATGTGTCGTTACTGAAAGACAAACATTCTTTCAAAGTGATTATAGGGGAAAATGTATCTTAAATTATAACAATTTTCGTGGTTACAAACTGAATATTGCACACTATCGAAACTCTCAAATTTGCCAGTCTTTCATCATTCTGTAATGACTGTTGACTACTATAAGAACATTCATAAATAAAAATGTACTTGAAATAAAAACTGCATGTTCTGAGTCTGGTGTTACAATTTGAAACTATTTCCATAAAATATCAAATTTAAGAATGAGTTAGATTTACTAGGCTCATGACATTTACTGAGAAATGTTGCAAAATGTCCAAGATAATAAATAACATGCTACTGTGAGATGAAGACAAACAGCTTTGGTATAAACGGCAATGTGAAAGAACTTGCGTGTATAGAATAATCATCACTGTGACCCTAGTGGCCAGCAGTAATCTTCTCCTTTACCCAATCACACATGAGTAATTCAGCACAGTGCTCGTTATTGCTTTTATCTCATTGCTGGGTTCTTCTACAGAGCTGGCAAATAAAAGCCGCATGTAGAGTGTAATCTTCAAGTGACGATCAAGTCAGACTTTTGATTTCAACCTGTATAGTTAGTTTTACTCTCAACCTTCCGTGACTCGAGACCGCCTTCACAGAAAGCTAGTTTTTAACCAGACCGGCTCTCCTACTTTTGGGTAATTTTATAACAATGTTTATTGTCATCGCAATTATGATAGGAATATCAATATTATTGTTATTTTCCATGTTTGTCCTTGAAATTGGACACACACCACGATCGTCCAACTGTCCAGAGTTTTTCACACGCTCTGATTGTCACAGTACCACTGTTTTACAATCCGTCTCAGGACTCAGTCTCGTTAACCCTGAGATTAGTGAGATCAGGGATCTTGGGGAAAATAAAACTGGAGTCACCAGACTACATCTATGACTGTATATTAAGTAATTCGATGAGTGCTAGTACCATTCTTTATCATCCGCTCTACAGCAGCTTCACACTTTGTATTGACATTTTTTTTTTAATAGCTTAGGCCAAAATAGCATTTCAGAAAATGAAAATTATCTTGTGCTGAAAGTCAATGTCAATAGACATTAGAATGAATCCATCGTTGTATAAAGAGTCACTTTTGACCTCATCATCACTATTGAGTGCCGTCTCCGCATCGAAGGTTGGCTACCATGGAGCGCCATTCCACTCTGCCTCTTGCTTTGATGGTGCAGATTGTCATAGGCTGACTTGTCCATCTTTTGATGTTACTCGTCCATGTTAGTCTTGGTCTGCCTCTGCCTCTTTTACCTTGTATTTTCCCTTCCAATATTACTTTTATTAGACTGTTGTGTCTTTTAACATGACCTAAAAATGGTATTTGTCTTGCTCTAATTGTGTTTAGTAGTTCTCTTTTCATTTTTAGTTGTATTAAAAATTCCTCGTTTGTTTTCTTTTCTTTCCATCCAATTCTACCTATTCTTCTATAAACCACATTTCAAAGGCTTCAATTTTCTGTTCTGTTTTCTGGTCTAATGTCCATGTTTCTGCACCATATAGGAATATTGAGAAGATGTAACATTTTGCTATTCTTAGTTTTAGCCATGGTGTTATTTGTTTTGATTTGAGTATATTTTTCATGGCATTGAAATTACTTTTTGCCATACCTATTCTTTTATTTTGAGAAAGAGAGTTCATCGGTGCTATATAGAACCAATTCTGACCTATGGAAGCGAATCATGGACAGTGGACAAACAAATGAAAAGACGATTGGAGGCCACAGAGATGGGATCTCTCAAAAGAATGTTGAAAATTCCCTGGACAGCTAAAAAGACCAATGAGGAAGTTCTCAAAGAGGCCAACACAAAAAGGGAGCTCTTAAAAAACATCAGAGAGAAGCAATCAACATTTTTCGGGCACATCATGAGAAGAGGAAAGTTGGAATACTTGGTTACAACTGGCAAAATAAAAGGAAAAAGAGATTGCGGGCGACAAAGAGATAAAATACTGGATAGCTTGGTGTCATGGCATGGAAAACAGTCAACAACAGAACTGATATGATGCATTGTAGATAGAAGATTGTCGAGGGACATGATCACCTACGCCAACCGGTATGGCACATGATGATGATTCTTTTATTTAAATGGATGGAAAGAAAAGAAAAAAAACGAGGAAGTTTTAAAACAACTAAAAATCGAGAAAGAACTACAAAACACAATTAGAGCAAGACAAATGGAATTTGTTGGTCATGTTAAAAGACACAACAGTCTAATAAAAGTAATATAAGAAGGGAAAATACAAGGTAAAAGAGGCAGAGGCAGACCAAGACTAACATGGACGAGTAACATCAAAATATGGACAAGTCATCCTATGGCAACCTGCACCATCAAAGCAAAAGACAGAGTGGAATGGCGCTCCATGGTAGCCAACCTTCGATGCGGAGAAGGCACTCAATGGTGATGATTCTTTTATTTATTTTAGTTGTATATTTTCCATCACTGGTTATAGTATGTCCCAGGTAGTTGTTGTTCTGAGCTGTCTCTAGATGTATTCCTTCTACTTTGATATTTAATTGTAGGTCTTGAGAATTTTCTTTCTTTATGATCATAGTATTAGTCTTTTTGTAAACAGTAAACTTTTGACCTAAGGAAGCGAATCAAGGAAAAGACGATTAGAGGTCACAGAGATGGGATTTCTTAGAAGAATGTTAACAGTTCCCTGGAAAGCTAAGAATACCACAATGGGGCCAACTCAAAAACTGAGCTCCTAAAAAAAACATCAGAAAGAAACAACCAACATTTTTCGGATACATCATGGGAAGAGGAAAGTTGGAATATTTGGTTACAACTGGGAAAATACAGGAAAAGAGATATCGCAGACGACAAAGCGAGAAGATACCTGAGCCTGTCCTTGTGTCATGGCATGAAAAACGGTTAACAATAAAATTGATGCGCTGCACCGTTGATAGAAAATTGTGGAAAGGTCATGATCGCCTACGCCAACAGGTATGTACATAATGATGGTACATTTGTATACTTTCACCCCTGACTCGATGTGCACGATAAGAAAGCGAAAGCGGGCTGTGCGCAGACAGTGGATTGAGTCATTGCAAAAGTCAGCAATATGCAGTCACCTTTGTACTTACCCTGGACATGAGGGAGTCCGGGGAAATGAAAGAACGGACAGGTTAGGTAGCTGTTCTACCGTCGAAGACGGTCAACGGGTAGACATCATTAATACCCTCCGCGATGTGGGAAGGGCACACGATTCTGACAACCATGACTCCTTGTAACGCCTTCGGATGAAAGAGGTGGGAGTAAAGATAGGTAGAGCCAGTTTGTGGTCGCACAAAAGAACTTACCAACCAACTGTTAAGCTGGGGTCGTTACTTGACAGATGATGTGGAACATGCTGGGGAAAGGGTTCTGAGCACCGATGGTCGAACATATTCTAAGTGCAATAACCTACGAATAACTCAATAACTCAAAAAGAAAAGAAAATGACATCACTTCATAGAGGATTTGAACCGCGTACACTTGATTGTGAGGGAAATATTGTACCACTATAACTGCAACAACTAAAAATGAAAAGAGAACTATTAAACACAATTCAAACAAGATAAATGCAATTTTTGGGGCATGTTCAAAGACACAACAGCCTACTAAAAGTAATCTTGGAATGGCAAATACAAGGTAAAAGAGTCAGAGGCAGACCAAGACTAACGTGGACAAGCAACATCAAAAGGTGGACAAGTCAGCCTATGACAACCTGCACCATCAAAGCAAGAGACAGAGCGAATCGGAATGGCGCTCAATGGTAGCCAACCTTCAAGCAGAGACAACACAGGACGATGAATAACGGCAACGACGCGCCCGATCCTCCTCCTATCTTCCCCACTATTTCCTTAAAATAAAATGTACACAATAAATCACACAAACTGAAAAAAATGATGTATTCATATAATCATAATATCATTGTCCACTTTTTTCGTAGTGAAGCATAATCATCTTGAATAAATCTCCCCACTCCTTCTTGATTTTATTGATTTTTTTCCACACCTAACAACGGGGTTTGCCAGCATCCTGTCAAACAGTAAAGAAAATGAAAAAATTAAACACTATTTATTGCATTATTATCCCATTTCTGAAGTCTACGAAAGGTTAAATTGGGGGCTGGAAATGGAGATCACATAGCCAGTGCAGTCACACTCTAATGTGCAGATTAAGGTTGTTGTTGTATTAATGTTGTATGAATTAGAGAGAGAGAAAAACTAAAGTGAACTGAGAATGTTAACTACAGTTTTCAAGTTTCCAGCTGCTAATTTTATTAACAACAAAGAAAGAGACATCACTTCAGTGCAAAATAAAAACGAGTGGAACAATATTAAAACAGGTAAATGAATTTAAATATCTGGGAACAATGTTAACCTCAGATGGTAGGTGTACAACAGAGGTGAGATGCAGAATGACTCAGGCAAAAGCAGCTTTCCAAAAAATGAGGAAGATACTATGAAATCCATTTTTTAAATAGAAACAAGAAAAAGAGTTTTTAAATGTTATGTAGAACCAGTTTTAACATATGGATGTGAATCATGGACAATAGGACAACAGACAAGAAAATCACTGGAGGATGTAGAAATGTGGTTTTACAGAAGAATGTTGAGAATACCATGGACAGCTAAGACGAGTAATGAAAATATTCTGAAAGAGGCCAAAGCAAAAAGAGAGCTCTAATTCCCAATATTAGGATGAAACAATCATCATTTTTTTGGCCATGTAATGAGAAAAGAACAGCTGGAATATATTGTAACAACTGGGAAAATTGTGGGACAAAGAGATAGAGGGCAACGAGAAAAGACACCAGACACCTTAAGAGAATGGCTTGGCAGAAGGTCAACGACGGAAACGATAAATAACTGTCGTGATCGAAAATTGTGGAGAGACATGATCACTTATACCAGCAGGCTTGGTACTTGATGATGATGATGATGATGATTTTATTAACAAACAGTGTGTATATGAACTAAAACATAAATAACATCATGATAGTTTAATGTAGACATTAAAAAATAAAGATTATAGATAAGATCTAAGGTATGACCAAAAGGTAATGAATGAAGGACAGGTACAAAAAAAACTAAAGTAATTAAAACAAAGTGTTAGGTAAATAAAGACTGATCTTACATTGAATTATCTCAGAAAATGTTTACTGATACTACACACCTATGTTCCCTCTCATCCCAAAATTCAGCTTTGTATTAATTTCTATGCCCAGTAACAATCATGTAAAATGAAGAAAGAAAGAATAAAGAACACACAACATGAAACATGTATGCTGATCTTATTCTTGAAGGTCTACCAACTAAGTGGCAAATGTTGACTTTGAAATGTTATGCATTCTTTAATTTGATGTTTCTTCTTGTATTCAAACAATGTGAAATGAAATTTGTTTTCTGTATTTCATGTACTTTATACATTACTTTATATATTACTTTATACATTAAAGTAATTTGCAATACTTGTTTTAATGTGTAACAGATATATGATTCAGCTCATTTGTATCAAGATATTAATAACATAGTCTTTCATAGATTATCTACGTATTGAATGATATTGTAAATATCATTATGAAACATGCAACATCTATAAAGGTAATGAAAGTAAACACAATAAAAATTTAAAAAATAGTAAGTTAAACAGAGTTTACAAGAGGGAGTTATGTTATTAATTTATTTTTTAAATTAATGAAAATAAAAATGTTACTTTGTTCATAATTCTTGCGATAAAATTGTTCTTTCTCAACTCATGTGCCATGTGTAGCTAACTTAAGACATATAGTCACCCTAATCAACATTAGTGAAAAAAAGTAAAAGTTCCCTTCCCGCCTTGCTGGGCATTTGGGGAATATGGTGTTAGTGACCACATTTTTCTATGACCACTGCACATTTTTGGGTGATGTGGTCGGTATCACACCAGGCCGCCTTTACTTCCCAGAAAAATCTCTAGTACCCATTTTTAGAGGCTGGGTGACCTTGTTAGTCCGAAAAAAAATCTGTCACTACTGGGGTCAAACCCGAACCCCTCTGGTCAAGAAATTGGCACACTAACCGCTCAGCCACCGGTGCTCCCAATTTACATTACTGGTTACATATGAGATATTTAAAATGTATAATATTTGTATTTATTATACAGAAACAAAAGTATGAAGAATTACATTTTTTTAAAATAGAAAAATATTGCACACAAACGACTAACTCTCAAGTCTTTGTTCTCTCATTATAACCATGTCCTAACTATAATCAAATGAAGAAATTCTAGAAGACACTGCATTTTCATTATACATTGATTATTACCACGGTGGATATATCTTTTTCTCTCCACCTTACTCTCTAACAAATGAACATATATTTTGATGATATATTCTTGAAAATGTCCAGCTGAGGGGGAATGGTTGGTCTCGAGGCAAGATGCCGGCCTCGAAACAGAGAGGTTGTGAGTTCAAATCCCAGCTACAATAGATGGGATTTTTATTTATGATTTCTCTCTGCGGCAACCACCTCTGGTCTCAGCAGCGAGGCCCAGCTTGAAACGTCAATTATTCAATGATGGAAAAAATATGAGTACCTCAAAAGACGGAGTTATCTGCCTGTGCGGCGAGGGACCCCCTGTGCACATGGCTGCCAGGGAAAAATGGCTTAACACGTAAAATTCAGTTCCTAGTCTCTAGGGACTTTGTCAGAGGTAAAAAGCTGGCAAACGAAAAAAAGATGTCGAGCTTAAAATATATATTTATTTTTTAATTACAGTTACATCAGTACTTCAGTTTATCAGAGAACAGAAAAGACAAAAATAACAGGCAATTTATACAATAATTGAAATGGTACCCAAGGGACTGTGCCTTGCTACCAGACAGACAAATGCATTAAACACCATGTCAAAAAGTCAGTCTCAAACATAAACCATTCTTGGCTTTGATGTTCTCTCACACCAAGCTAAAGAGACAAGGACCAAGCCCCATCAAGTAATTTATCTCTAACGTTGTTAACATGGATTTAACATCATCTCTAATGTTGTTAACATGGATGCAACATCATCTCTAATGTTGTTAACATGGATGCAACATCAGCTCTAATGTTGTTAACATGGATGCAACATCATCTCTAATGTTGTTAACATGGATGCAACATCATCTCTAATGTTGTTAACATGGATTCAACATCATCTCTAATGTTGTTAACATGGATTCAACATCATCTCTAATGTTGTTAACATGGATTCAATATCATCTCCAATGTTGTTAACATGGATTCAACATCATCTCTAATGTTGTTAACATGGATTCAACATCATCTCTAATGTTGTTAACATGGATTCAACATCATCTCTAATGTTGTTAACATGGATTCAACATCATCTCTAATGTTGTTAACATGGATTCAACATCATCTCTAATGTTGTTAACATGGATTCAACATCATCTCTAATGTTGTTAACATGGATTCAACATCATCTCTAATGTTGTTAACATGGATGCAACATCATCTCTAATGTTGTTAACATGGATTCAACATCATCTCTAATGTTGTTAACATGGATTCAACATCATCTCTAATGTTGTTAACATGGATGCAACATCATCTCTAATGTTGTTAACATGGATTCAACATCTATCAATTGGAGCATTTGAGATAACTTCTAATATCAAATGGAGAGGCTCAGTAGTGAATTTAAGAGTGTAACATTTGCAAATACAAGTAATGGAGTGAAAGAAAAAATTGTGAGTGCACTTCTTCTTTCGTTCCTCATTTGCCTTACAGCGTCGACGGGAGATAAAATTTGCTCTTCTGTTTGCCTCTGCTGCTGTTATGTTTCCTAGTATTTCTAATATTCCGTCAATACAACAAATTTTGTGGTCGGCCCTTGGATCTGGTGTTCTTGCAACCTTTATTGAAAGCTCGTTGTGTTGTGTTTTGATCTTTCTGCCTTGTCACGTGGCCAAACCATTTTATCTGCTGTTTCTTTATATATTCTATGGTGGAGATTATTCTTAGCATTATTCTCAGTTCTTCATTTCTGATCTTATCTCTTAGGCTGTTTCCTGTCATTCGTCTAACACATTTCATCTCAGTAGAGGTTGTTTTTCTAATTGTTCCTGCTACATCTAGGGTCCAGAACTGGGATTGGTAGCACAATGTTGGGAAGAAGGTTGTATTGTAGTGTGTCCGTTTTACCTTTAGAGTTATTTTCTTGTTGGACAATAGTGGTGATAGCTGTCAAATGATTTGACAAGCTTTGTTGCATCTTGAGTCTATTTCTGTTAGTGAATTGTCATTTGTCGCTAGACTTCCTAGGTATTTAAGTTCTTCTATTTGTTTTAGTTTCTACATTCTATAGTTATGTTAATATTCTGTTTCTCTTTAGCGATATTCATGACTTTTGTTTTGTTCATGATTTTCATGTTGCATTTTGTGCCTGCAAAAAAAAAAAAAGTAATGTACCCCCGTCACACCAAGTGGCGTATAGGGAATATGGTGTTAGTGACCATAAATTTTACAGACCTTCAGCACATGATTTTTGGGGTAATGTTGTCAGTACTATGCCCATACCGCTTTTACTTTCCCAGAAAAAATCCAGTACCCATTTAAGGTTGGGTGAACCCTGAAGCCGTCGCTTGGAATTGAACCCTACCTCTTGTCCTTTGTAGTATTTTGTGACTGTGTTGTTGAGTTTATTTAAGTGTTCTTGTAGGTCTTCTATTTTTCCATGTATTAGTGCCTGATCGTCTGCATATAGAAGTTCATTGATCTCCCCTGTCTCTGATGGGTTGGCTAACTTGCATATAAAGTCCATGTATGTAATAAACAGTAGGAGGGATAGTACACACCCCTGTCTTACACCTGATCTAATTTCGAAGTGGTCGGTATAACCTGCTGCTGTTCTGACTGTGCAGCTGCTGTTTCTGACTGTGCAGCTGCTGTTGATGTAGAGATTTTTAATTAGGATGGTTACATCTTGGTTTACTCCATATGTTGTTAGTATCATCTCCTACAGTTGTTATCTGTTTACTTTGTTGAATGCTTTTTCGACTACACTGCATTCCAGAAAAAAAGCAACCTACAGAGGATATCTGAAACTATCACTTAATGGGACCAAATGAGCTATAACATAAAATGCACACATTACAAATATTTTATTTTGTTTATTAGGATCGGCTTGTCAGTTTTCTAGACTTAAAAACTAACATATACTGGGGGAAAAGTAATAATTGTGAGAGAATAACAAATCAAATAATATAACTCAGAAATCAATGTGCTATTTATTGTTTATAGTACATCTTGATGATAATAGGAAAATATTTAATGTTTTCTCAAGACTGCTTTGTTAGACTACACACACTTTTACCTCACCACCTAACAGCAGTCTATGACATACGGAAGAGACATCAATAAAGTAAAAACAGCAACTGTACCTTTAAATAAGCAACAAGACAAATTTTGACTAGTTGTCAGATGAATGTTTAAAGTAAAAAAACTATCCTCCTTATGGCATTTTCCCATTACCTGGGTATACATTGGGTGGGGGATGTGTGGGGGGGGCTTATAGTGCCTGAGGATAAAGGGTATTTGTCCAGGGCAGATTCGCAAAATGTTCAGTTCAGAGTTTTTATTTCACTCCAAATAGAAAAAACTTGTGGCCCAATGAGAATTTCAACCTGCATTCTCCTGGTTTAAAGGCAGACAAGTTATCGATTCAGACACCTGTTCTCCCCTCTGTATGAATAGCAATGGGGATATTTAAAAAATATCCTTGGAAGCGTGATGGCAATAATCAGAATTTACAGTGATGAAAATAATCTGAATTTACAGTGATGGCAATAATCAGAATTTACAGTAAAGAAAATAATCTGAATTTATAGTGGGACTAAAAAAAGTGCATGTACAGAAAGAAAGAAAGAATAGTTCTTTAGCGTAAATGAGTTATGGGTAATCATGAATTCAGTGCACAAAAAAATAAATAAAAACAATGTACATGGAGGCATACTAAAGAGCCATGTGAAAAGTTTGACGTGAAATGGAAGATGTGCTCATGAAAAAATGATAAATTGTGCAGATTTTATAAGTGCAAACAAATAAAAATTATAGATACAGCGCAGTTTGCTTTATACATACTCTAATTTACGCAATACCATCAAAATAAGTTTGTTTTTATGGGTGTTAATGGATGCTTTAGTAATCTCGAAAGCAAAAGTGATTGTCCATACAAGCTTCTGTTATAATAATAAATGAGATTATAGTGACATTTCATTTTCTCTACTGTTCCAATGTTTGAATGTAAACAGTATTTGAAATAAATGAACTTCTTTATAAGCAAGAAAAACTATATCTGTAATTTCAATTTTTAATATTAAGAACTATACTTCAAAACATATATTATTGTAGTCATAATATGGTGCTATATAGAACCAATTCTGACCTATGGAAGCGAATCATGAACAGTAGACAAACAAATGAAAAGACGATTAGAGGCCACAGAGATGGGATTTCTCAGAAGAATGTTGAACATTCCCTGGACAGCTAAAAAGACCAATGAGGAAGTTCTCAAAGAGGCCAACACAAAAAGGGAGCTCTTAAAAAACATCAGAAAGAAGCAATCAACATTTTTCGGGCACATCATGAGAAGAGGAAAGTTGGAATACTTGGTTACAAATGGCAAAATAGAAGGAAAGAGAGATTGTGGACGACAAAGAGAGAAAATACTGGATAGCTTGGTGTCATGGCATGGAAAACAGTCAACAACAGAACTGATATGATGCACTGTGGATAGAAGATTGTGGAGGGACATGATCACCTATGCCAACCGGTATGGCACATAATGATGATGAATTTGTTCACTTGAAAATAGAATACTTGTTAATTTATAGTTTTAACAAATGCCCATAATCCATTCAAAATTAAATCTTAACTTTGGTATGCACAGGTTTAGCATTATTATTAATGACTCATTGAATAATGTTAATACAGTTTTGTTAATAATGTTAATGCAACAGGAAATGAAACAGCAGAGTCAGAGATAGCACCCCATGTCCACAGTAAAAAGAAAAATTCTCTGTAACATAAGAAGCAAAAAAAAAAAAAACCAAAGAAAATCCTTATTGATCCATTGGTCTTGACTTCTGATCATTATCAGTGAGTTATGTATAGTTAATGAATAAGCAAGAAGATGATTTGAGGCTTGAGGCAACAGAATTTTGATTCTGGGAAAGAATGTTGAGCACATCATGAATAACCAAAAAAAAATTTTATGAGAAGATGATGATATCTGACTTATCTTCACTTCAATCAATAAAACATGCATGTGTGTGTATGCGTGTGTCAGTGTGTGTACAAAAAGAATATTTTGTTTAAAAAAAAAAAAATTTTTTTTTTAGTTTATTTTCAAATATCTTGCTTTGACCATCAAACAAACAAATCTCATTTCATATGAGAGGATTAAAATATCGCAACAATGTTCAAGATTAAATGAAAATTGATGAAAACAGGACAGCTTATCAATAACACTCAGCCAGCTCTTCTTCATAACGGTAACGCTAACAGTCTGACACTAATAAAGTCTGGAAAGCAACCAACAGGATATCAATTTTTTTTTTTTTGGACTGGAACAATTACAAAATATTGATCGTAAAATCCGTGTGACTGCCACCTGATAATGATTTGACTAGAAGTAAAGGTTAACTACAATAAATTTACAAGAGCGCCCTTCTCAAAAAAGAGCGCTCCTAATTTAACTAATTAAAACCACATTTAAAATCACTTAAAGAAAGAAAGAAAAAAGTTCATGCATCTTTACTTAAACTATGACACTGCAAATAACTTGCAGCAATATCAATAAGTCTCTGTCTGTATTCTAAATTTCCATTATAATAATTATTGTGTGGCGCAACAACTCATAGATTCTAGTATTCATTCAAAAGTCAGTCTCAACTGTTGCACGTCTGTATCGTCATGCGCGGTCAGTCCGCGACTTAAAACACAAACAAAATAATTAATCACGTCCTACTCTAGTTAAAGTTAACTTTAATTGAATCTATCTGAATAATTTATTTTGTTCCTATTTTTTAGAAGTGCGGCGCGTTCTTAAAGCGAAGTCCTTTCATTATATTATTACTGCTTTTTTTTTTAACACAAGGAACAACTCAGGACAACATCACATAATCACAGAAGCTTAGTCTTAGTCAGAATCAGACAGAATGGCTTGTCAAGTGGTTTTTTTTCATTCAAAATTGTATATAAAAAAAAGGAATAGTAACACCTTCGCTTAATTTAATATCAAAATCAAAGCAGAAAAAAAAACAAAGGCAATATCACAAGCAAAAAAACATAACTAAAAATGGATATATATAAGTATTATTTTTTTTTTACTCACAAGAGGATGTCCCCGACGTAAAGTGAAAGAACAAAAATAAGACTTGTAAGACAGCCACCATGGCTACAGTCGTTACGTTAACCGCCATGTTTGTATCTGCAGTTTATTACCTCAGCGATCTCGCACAATCTTGTACAGTCTCGCACTCTCACGCAGTGGGCGAGGTCTCGCTGATCGATGACTTCAGGCGCGCAAGACACGACCAGCAGGGCAATGTCGCATGAGGGTGTGTAGATGGATGGCTGAGTCGATCCAAGTATAGTGGGTTTTGCCTACTGCATGGCGAGGCACGATCTCTTCAACTCAGACTAGATTATATTAGACCGCAATTGCTACCCAAAAATGTCAGTGAAGTCATTTAAGTTATACGCTCGCAGTGTCCAGGGACTGACGACTCCAGTTCTGTGTTGGTTGATAAGGCTTCTTACACACCCACGAAGTTTCCCGTTTTTGACTGTTCTCATCTTAACTCTTATCTCTTTCATCCGAAGGAGTGACGTGAATTCATAGTTGTCGAAGTACTGTGCTCTACCCACATCTCGGAGGGAATTGATGATGTCCTACCGATCCATTGGTTGACCGTCCTCAACGACAGCGCAGCTAGCCAACCTGTCCGCTCTTTCATTTCCCCGCACTCACGCATGTCCTGGGAAGTGGACAAAGGTGACCTTTCGTATTTTTGACCTCTGCAATGACTCCAACCATTGCATGCGTACAGAGCCTGCCTCCATTTTTGTTTATCATACTCATCGAATCACTCAGTATGTAGGCGTGGGCGTAGTCTTATGACTCTAACCAGATGAATGCCCTGGTCACTGCGATCACCTCCATCGTCATGCTACTCGCGGTCATGACGTATGCACCACTGTTTCTTTTTACTAATCTGCCTGCCGAGCATGTTGTAAATGCCCATGCACTCCTTTGCTGTCGTATCACAGATCCATATGTATTGTTGACTGCATCTTTCACATCGGTGCTATCCTAGATGAGACCGTTGACCTCTCCCCATGACTACGACTGAGTTCAGTTCCCTACATTTCCTGTCGAGAGAGACAATGCACGAAAATGTTCCCCTGAATGACGTAGGCACCGGTATCCACTCCTTGCCAGCGTTGATGTTGGTAAGCCCACAGACCTGTTTGATGACATCTTTTGCTCGGCCCACCCATGATTTGCCTCCCTTTAGCCTGACACCTTTCCCTGTTTTGAGCTCGTGTGCAATGGATGCTCTTTATCAACACTTTTCTTCAGGTGTGCTCGTGCCCTCCAGACCTTGATTCTGTCATCCATGGTTTGAAAGTCAAGAAGATACATCATTGCTAAACAGGGAGCGTCCCTCGTACACCCCAAGATAATGCGCATAGCTTCATTCTGTATTTTCTCCAGCCTGTCAGTTTGCCTCGTTCTGACAGTAAGAATTGCAAGACCGTACTCGATTGGTGTGAGGTCTAGCCCCTGGAACAGAAGGGTAAGTAGCCACTGGTCGATGTTGGCAGCTGCCATGACCTTCAAGGCGGCTAATCCTTTGCAAGCTTTTCTTATCACATGGTCGACTTGGTCCCGAAAACAGGCTGCGATCAAACTTAACTCCGAGATACATCATCAACCTGTTCCTGGTCACCTCATCAGCCCCATTCGTACCATCGGTCTTTCCGTGTTAACGATATGATTGTTAAGTGAGAACCATGCAATTGATGCTTTATTATGATTAACCAATGCACCTGATAATCCACACCAAGAAGAGATGCGATCGAATTTGTTTTGTATGGTGGAACCGATTTCCCTTCTGTCTCTTCCCTGTCGATATACCAGAATATCATTAGCAAAAGTCATAGTTCTTCTCCTCCCATCCAACTGTTTTTCGTTATTGTGTACACGTTATATAGAACTGGTGACAATGGTGAGTGAATCTTGTGGCAGCCCTGTACAAATGGATGTTGGCTCCGGTGACCAACTTCCACATCTGAGTAGCACCTTCTTCTGAAACAGAAGTATATATGTTGATCCAAGTGATATATTCAGCGTACATATGAACTCGTGAGGAGTTCAGCTTGCTGATAAATCCCAAAGAGAAGTTAAGATTACAGGTCAATCTTTGTGTGACCAGCAATTGCTGATGATGTACTTTATGTTATACATTACTTTGTCTCTACCAGGTATATCCTAAAAAAAAAGAAGAAAAGAGTCAAATTTGAATGTCAACTTTATCTACTTCGTTTCCTGTTACACTAAAGTAAAATTAAAACTGAGTAGAGAAAATTAAAACTGAGTAGAGAAAATTAAAACTGAGTAGAGAAAATTAAAACTGAGTAGAGAAAATTAAAACTGGGTAGAGAAAATTAAAACTGAGTAGAGAAAATTAAAACTGAGTAGAGAAAATTAAAACTGAGTAGAGAAAATTAAAACTGAGTAGAGAAAATTAAAACTGAGTAGAGAAAATTAAAACTGAGTAGAGAAAATTAAAACTGAGTAGAGAAAATTAAAACTGAGTAGAGAAAATTAAAACTGAGTAGAGAAAATTAAACTGAGTAGAGAAAATTAAAACTGAGTAGAGAAATTAAAACTGGGTAGAGAAAATTAAAACTGAGTAGAGAAAATTAAAACTGAGTAGAGAAAATTAAAACTGAGTAGAGAAAATTAAAACTGAGTAGAGAAAATTAAAACTGAGTAGAAAATTAAAACTGAGTAGAGAAAATTAAACTGAGTAGAGAAAATTAAAACTGAGTAGAGAAAATTAAAACTGAGTAGAGAAAATAAAAAATAGTATCATTGACAGACCATCTTCATTATACACCGAACAAAAGAGCTCAGAATCCCGCCATCGCCACCTTCCTCATTGTGAAGTACTCCAGCCACGCACTAGTGAACGCACTGAAGATGACATCAACGCATATGCATGCACTCCGCAGCACTGGCAAGCACCACGATCTTGATCTGTGAGAAGTTCAATTTGCAAGTTAATACCCTTTACCCTTAAATGTTTAGCCTGCAAGTCAACTTCTCTGACATGTTTAGCGTTCAGATCAACATCAGTGATGATGTCCAAGTTAATGAGGCATCAGAATCGTGTGGCAGCAGCTACAAAAAGGGAGCAGAGAACATCAAGTTCTGCAGCTTTAAATGAGACTTGCCTTGCTATCACAGAATTGCCTTAAATGGGATCACTGTAGTTGAAAACTTCTCCTCTTGTGTAAACTACACATTCACATCCAAGAGTGAATCAGTGAAGGTCACAAAATCATATTCTCTCTGTGGTTTTACTAACTAAAGGTCATGTGGCTTCTGTTGGATTGGAATGATAACTTACCACCACTGTGTGTCTATATGTTTGGAATTGGAGTCATCAATGATAACCTAACATCATCAAGTGCTACGACGATCATCATTTTCGGGAGGACGCGAACTTCCATGCTATATGGTGGATAGGCGGCAGGAACCATTGAAGGCTATGTCTGAAAAGTGTTCCTTCTTACAGTTTCCTCATATTCCAAGTCCGGCTTGTTGCAGGAGCTACTGAGTTAAGTGCTCTGTGCACACCGTGAGCTGTGTGTCTCATCCGTTTTGATCCTGTTTCGATATTCCGCTTGTTTACGATGAATGATGATATCGTATGACAGGGAACAGTTGGCTGTGTTCACTTTCTGCGTGGTTTCGCCTTATGTCTTTTTGCGTGTGCTGAGACTGCTACGATGGGGACTACAGTTACCTTTCTTTGTTTGGGAGATGTGTTAGTAATTCGGATGATTCCACTGGCAAGGGCGGTTGAGCAATTATGGATTTTAATTCGGTTGCAGTGATACCGAGGCCTTCTATAACCAATAACCAATCAACATCAGTGAAGAGTCTAGGTCAGCCCAATCACTGTGAGGAATTTAATTTGTAGGTCAAACTAATTCACGTGAGAAGTTTAGCTAGCAAGTCAATTCAATCCCAATGATGAGTTTAGTTTATAGATTTAGTCCCTTTAATGAATTTAGCCAACAAGTAAATCCAGTCCCCTTAATGAATTTAGCTAGCTAGTCGGTTCAGTTCCTTTAATGAATTTAGCCAACAAGTAAATCCAGTCCCCTTAATGAATTTAGCTAGCTAGTCGGTTCAGTTCCTTTAATGAATTTAGCCAACAAGTAAATCCAGTCCCCTTAATGAATTTAGCTAGCTAGTCGGTTCAGTTCCTTTAATGAATTTAGCCAACAAGTAAATCCAGTCCCCTTAATGAATTTAGCTAGCTAGTCGGTTCAGTTCCTTTAATGAATTTAGCCAACAAGTAAATCCAGTCCCCTTAATGAATTTAGCTAGCTAGTCGGTTCAGTTCCTTTAATGAATTTAGCCAACAAGTAAATCCAGTCCCCTTAATGAATTTAGCTAGCTAGTCGGTTCAGTTCCTTTAATGAATTTAGCCAACAAGTAAATCCAGTCCCCTTAATGAATTTAGCTAGCTAGCCAGTTCAGTCCCTTTAATGAATTTAACTAGCTAGCCAATCCAATCCTTTTAAGGAGTTTAACTAACAAGCCAATCCAATCCCTTTAACGAGGTTAACTAGCAAGCCAATCCAATCCCTTTAACGAGCTTAGTTTATAGATCAATCCAATCCCTTTAACGAGCTTAGTTTATAGATCAATCCAATCCCTTTAACGAGCTTAGTTTATAGATCAATCCAATCCCTTTAACTAGTTTAGCTAGCAAGCCAATCCTGTCTCTTTAATAACAAGTTTAACTAGCAAGTCAATCCAATCCCTTTAACGAGTTTAACTAACAAGCCAATCCAATCTCTTTAACGAGTTTAACTAGCAAGCCAATCCAATCCCTTTAACTAGTTTAGTTTATAGATCAATCCATTCCCTTTAACTAGTTTAGCTAGCAAGCCAATCGTATCTCTTTAATAACAAGTTTAGCTAGCAAGTAAATTCAATCCCTTTAACGAGTTTTGCTAATAGATCACCCCCCCCCCCAACTAACACACCACACACACACCGTCCCCCAACCTCCCATCTCTTTCCCCTCTCGCCAAACAACCAAATATATGATCCAGTCCAATAAAAGCGTAACAAACATAACATGGGCCCGTGGGGTGACCACTGTCAATTGTGTAACTGGATTTGGGTAAGAGATGTGGGCAGTAACACACATATATTCGCTTTATTGACTTTATACTCGCAATCAGAATGATTGAGAGACGGCAATCTCGTATTTGTATGAAGATTTGAGCTCATTTAGGCAACTAAGAAGTGGTTGGGAATAATAATAGTATATTCAAAATATAAATAATGATTGTCATATACATAGCACGTTATATTTATTTTAAATGTAACTCTCCCCTTCTCTTTTTCCTTCTCTTTCACTCTGCACAATATTTTATTAAATGTCATTCACTGCTTATCTTTCACATACACAAAACACACACACATATATATATATTATATCCTCTTCCTCTTCCTCTTCTTTTACTTTCTCTTCTTCTTTCCTTTCTTATCTGCCGTTCAGCGTCGAGGGGAGATATAGTTATCGGTCCTTTGCTGTTCTGTTCGCCTCTGCTGCTGTTATGTTTCCTAGTACTTCTAATATTCCATCGACCCATCTTGACCCACCAGGGTCGACCCTTGGGTCTGGCGTTCTCACAACGTTTGTTGACGGCGCATAGTGTTGTGTTTTGTTCTTTCTGTCTTGTCACGTGGCCAAACCATTTTATCTATTTTTTCCTTATATATTCTATGGTGGGGGCTGTTCCTAGCTTTTTTCTCAGTTCTTCATTTCTGATCTTATCTCTTAGACTGTTTCCTGTCATTCGTCTAACACATTTAATCTCTGTAGAGGGTATTTTCTTATTGTTCTTGCATCTAGGGCCCAGGGCTGGCATTGGTAGCACAACGTTGAGATGAAGATTATATATATATATATATATATATAGCCATTTTCGTCTTGTCAGACGGTCTAGTGGAGGCTATTGTGTATTTTTTTTTAGGTTTTGTTTTTGTCGAACAGCTCGTGGTTAATTCTACCAATGTTTGACAAACACACATCATCATCATTGAGTGCCGTCTCCACATCAAAGGTTGGCTACCTTGGAACACCGCCATTCCACTCTGTATCTTACTTTTTTTGGTGCAGATTGTCATAGGTTGACTTGTCCATTTTCTGATGTTACTCGTCCATGTTAGTCTTGGTCTGCCTCTGCCTCTTTTACCTTGTATTTTCCCTTCTAATATTACTTTTATTAGGATATTGTGTCTTTTAACATGACCCAAAAATTTCATTTGTCTTGTTCTAATTGTGTTTAGTAGTTCTCTTTTCATTTTTAGTTGTTTTACAACTTCATCGTTTGTTTTATTTTGTTTCCACTCAATTCTACCTATTCTTCTTTATATCCACATTTCAAAGGCTTCAATTTTCTGTTCTGTTAACTTGTCTAATGTCCATGTTTCTGCACCATACAGGAATATTGAGAAGACATAACATTTTGCTATTCTTAGTTTTGGCTCTGGTGTTATTTGTTTTGATGTTAGTATATTTTTCATGGCATTAACATTATTTTTTATACCTATTCTTTGTTTATTTCAGTTTTACATTGACAAACACACACGCCAGAGAATGAACAAGTCAGGCTCACTGATCCACAGGGTTTTTCAGTCTTTTTCATGAGTCTTTTTACTTCTATGTTTTGCCTTAGCACAGTCTCAAATGATGTTATACCGTTCCTTATACATGCTCTCCATGATGTGCGATCACTTACCAAATGTTCCCAGTCATTTTCACAGATGGAGAAGTCATTCAGAGATGATTTACAGATATGTAGTTTAGGTCTGCCGATTTGTCTTTTTCTGTGTATTAGCTCGCAATATAGTATTTGCCTGGGGATGTGTTTTTCTACATACACACATATAATATATACACATGAACACAATGGTACCTCGTATTTGGAAGAGAGAGGCACAACTATAAAACATACTATATATTAAATATTATGCGGGGCAGCGAGCAGAGCTGAAGAATACATAGACAATAAACATAAAATGGTTTTAAGCAGATAAATATATAGAGAGACCAGACAAGTTACGACGTATCAGCAAAAGCCTTATTTGATACAAGACAATCAACACTAACACAAAACAAACACAGAAAAGATGCTTCCAACGACCTTAACCTCAAACGTTCCAGAATTCTAAAGCTAAATTCAAGAGAATTTTCATCGGAAGTTCGAACGATGATTCTACGTTCGAACTACGCATGAGCATGCGTGGTATTTAAAACAACAACAACAACATCCCTCTGTACGATCTCGCTACTGTATACCTATAAAGACTTAAACGGACTCGACATACATTTTTCGTAAGTAACTGAGAACTCGGATTGCCAGAAACATGATCAAACAATGACTATATTGAAGTTTAGCAATTGGTAATGGCGCCAAATTTGTGTTAAAGATAAGTTGGGAACAGCCAACTAATTGCAGTGCTGCGGTTTTTCCAGTTGGTTTGTCCAGACCGTTCATTTGGATGGATTCTACCACGCGGGACGACAGCATAGTCACTCCAGCTAAGTAATTTTCAATATATTTTTATGATATAGAATATACCTTACACCCTTTAGTTTTCAGCTCTTCACCATTTCTCTACACTCACGATTTTATATCTCTACACTTCACCTATCCTCTAACATGTGACACATCTCCTTCTCATCTCACCATCCTATCTCTCATCACTCTGTCCACCTCTCCCTAACTCCATCATTCCACATGCAGCTATAGATATTTGTGCCTAATAGTTTGTTCTCGTTGTCCCCGTATTCTGAAAAAAGGCCCCAGGCCTAAACGTCAGTATTTTCTTGTGTTATTTTTTGTAAAGCTGTCACCATACCTTGGAGTGTATACCACACCCCCCCCCCCCCACTAGCTCCTTAAGATAAGTTACTGTGCCCAGGGAGGAACATTCCAAGATGAGGAGTGTAATTTTCAAGAATAACAACCACCCTTCACCCTAACCCATCTCAGAACTTAAGAAAAGTTAGTGCTCCCTATGACCTTAACATTTCCGTCGTGCCATTGTCACTCTATCAAAATAATAATAATAATAATAATCGCGGAGTTGATTTGGAAGACGAAATGCTGTGTGATACCAGCCAAACGGGGCGTGACTACTTCCCACTAAATTATAGTAAATGCAGTATCCGTTTTATTATATAGATCTGTTTTTTTTTTATTGTTTTCATGTTCTAGTTTATAGTTAAGTGCTCTGTGCACATCGTGAGCTGTGTGTCTCATTCGTTTTGATCGTTTCGATATTCCAATTGTTTACGATGAATGATGATATTGTTATTTTGATTATGGAAGGCACCGGTATCACTGTAAACGAATTAAAATCCTTAATTGCACAACCACCTGTGCCAGCGTAATCATCCAAATTACTAACTCATCTCCCAAACAAAGAAAGGTAACTGTAGTCCCCATAGTAGCAGTCTCAGCACACGCCAAAAAGACATAAAGCGAAACCGCGCAGAAGTGAACACAGCCAACTGTTCCCTGTCAAACGATATCATCATTCATCGTAAACAATTGGAATATCGAAACATGATCAAAAACGGATGAGGCACACAGCTCACGGTGTGCACAGAGCACTTAACTCAGTAGCTCCTGCAACAAGCCGGACTTGGAATATGAGGAAACTGCAACAAGGAACACTTTTTATGCATAGCCTTCAATGGTTTCTGCCGCCTATCCACCATTTACCGGAAGTTCACGTCGTATGATATCTATAACAGGGAACATTTGGCTGTGTTCACTTTCACCTCGGTTTCGCGCTATGTCTTTTGGCGTGTGCTGAAACTGCTACGATGGGGACTACAGTTACCTTTCTTTGTTTGGGAGATGAGATATGCTTGCCTGCTTGCGTTCGCCCGATGACTAAAGTATTCTAGTATTCGTAGACTGTAGACTTCCTCTTCGTAATCCGTCCTTAAAAGGACGTTAAGTGGACGTGTCTGCGTTGTGTTGTGGTTTACAGTATAACTGTTGTATTTGCGCCTTTCGGCCCAACACATCCGACTTCAGCACGACATTTTTTAGTACCGGGTTGTCTTCAGTCTTCGATCCCTGCTCGCTTGGCCAGACTAGACTGGTTAGTCTGTTACTGGAGGCACCACGGAGAGGTGGAGCAGGGTCTGGATGATTCTGGTTCACCGATCCTGGCGCAAGCCATCAGCTGTGGGTCGCTGACCATTTCCAGCTCTGGTGCTGGGAGGCGCGCCTTCGCCTCCAGATGAGATATTAATTCTGATCATTACGCTGGCACGGGCGGTTGAGCAATTATGGATTTTAATTCGTTTGCAGTGATACCGGGGCCTTCCATAACCAAATAACCAACCATTAAATATGTATGTTTATTGTTTATAGAAGTGGGTACTGCTTAGGGTCTAAGAACAGATTAATTTACTTCCCATTATTTTTGAGGAAGCTTATTTAGATTTCGAACGATTGATAGTTCGAACGGCCTTCTGTAAATAATTAAGTTCGATGTACGAGACGCCACTGTATGTATACATGTGTGTGTCTGTATATGTGAGAATATATGTGTGTGTATGAGTGCGTGTATACTCATATTTTTATGTAAGGATCGTTTAGTGGTAAATCGGATAAGTTGTACTAAATAATTCCGTATACTACCGATATTGTTTGTCTAATATGCGAGACGGTGTTCATGAGGACCAATAGATGGAGTCGACACGCCTACGTCACACATATGAAACTTGGAAATAGTGTGACAAGATGGCGACTCCCTGACAACAGTGCACAGATCAAGAGCAGCGACGTGTTGTCAGATTTTTCTTAGCGAAGGAAACCTGTAGAGGTTCATCCTCGAATGAGAATTCAGAAACAGTGACAGGTGTATGAGTCGTTTACAAGTGAATGAATGGACTATAGTCCGTTCAGATTCGTTTGCCGAGATGTTATGATTTATAATTCAAAAAGTTCTTGATGATTTCACATGATTTTTGGCATACGGTGTTAAAATGTCCATGTCACGAGAACATATGTGTTACTCGATGTCTAGCTATAACGGTTTTCTTAAAGCGGCGAATTCCTTTGATCTTTGCCCATGTAACTATTATTTTGACCCTAATCAAAATGTTTTACAGTAATCTAGTGCAACGATGACCCGTAGGCGTGTCCATAAAATTTTACTTGGTGGCAAGTATGCAAATTTTAAATTATATATAGAACTTTTGTTCGTAGAGTCAATTTGATATAGTTCCATGCTCTTGGTGTGAGTTTCCCAAATGTTGTCGCTACCTTTCAAATACGTACATTTAGTTCCTCATCTAAGGAAAGTGTGGCTGTAATAGTGGATCCAAGATAGCTGAACTTCTGTACTGACTCAAGCAGGCTTCCATTCAAAGTAATGGTTGTTGGTTTGCTTATAACATATTTTTGATTGCTTTGGTGGTCTTGAACAATAAACTGTTTAACAAATCAACTAGGAAATTTTGCAAATCAAACTATTTATCTGTAGACTTAATCAGAGTAATGATCATTCAGAATCAGACGAGTCAAATAGGTCGATTACTGCTTTCGGCTGAACAAACAACAAACCATCCTTTTTCCAATATTCCTCTTCTTGTCGTAACACATGATCCTCACATTTTACCCAGTAGTCTTTATTTATATTTGATAGAGCCTGATTTGTAAGTGTCTCAACATCGCATAATTTGAAAGTTTTATTTGTATATGCTACGTGTCCTTTAACTTTTGCCCAAACTAGTTCTATAGGATTTAAGTGTGCATGATATGGAGGTAGTCTCAAACATCTATGGCCATGTTCTTGAATTAACTTGTCAATTTTAAATATCTTTGTACGTTGTGTCTGTTTTACAAGGCTAAGCAATTCGGGTTTCAAGTAGCTGTCGTTAACTTGTATGTGTTCTTTTATGAGCCACGTTTTGATTGTATCTTTTGTACTTGATGATGTTGGGATTCTATCTTCTACGTTAACTACGTTATGGTATGAAGCATTGTCCATTATCAGAAAAGAAGGTCGATCTAATATTGGAAGGATACTTTTCTCGATCCAGTCTTTAAATATGTGCCCATTCATTTCGGAGTGGTAGTCTCTATTGTCTATGGATTTTGAAATGAAAACGAGATGAGCATTCTGCAACAACCCATTATGTCTGCTACCTGCATGTGCAACTATCAAACGTTGCCCTTTACTGCTTGGTACTGATCTTTTAATACTTCCATCTGCTAACTGCCATTCCTTTTCATTTGTATGATGAGCGTTGATCCAAGTTTCATCTAAATAAACAATATCATAATCATTTTCGCGCATTTCCTTCACTTCACGTAAATACTTGCTTCTAAGAGCTACTAGATGTGGCTTCTCACAAATAATGTTTTTTCCACCAGCATACTTTCTAAAGGTGAAGCCTGCACTTCTTAATATTTTCCATAATGAAGTTTTTGATATTTCAATGTCGTTGTTAGTTTTCAGCCAAAGCTTCAACTTTCTAAGTGTCACTTCTTCGTTTATATCAAACATTCGACAGATTTCTCTTTTTACTAGGTCCTTATCAAAACTGTCTAACGTTTCTTTCCTTCCTTGCTTTCTTGCATTTGTTGGCAATAAATATCCGCTTCCTTTAACTATTCGATCAAATGAACGTTTACACAAACCTAAAATATGCATTGTTCTCTTCTCAGGGTTTGATAAAGAACAATAAAGATGTCCCTTTTTACGCTCTCTGCAGAAGTATTGATAAATCTTTATAGCAATGTTATGCTCAGTAAAATATTTTGCCTTTATATTCATTCTCACATAGACTTGCAGAAGATAATATGGATAGTGCCGCCTCCTTTCTGTAAATATTGAGATTTGCCTCTGAATTATGACTCGAACTCGAGTCTACGGCCGTGATTTTGACGTCATTTTGTCATTTTGTGCTAAACGGGAAATTTCATATGTAACATTTCTTTATAAAAATTTATAGTGGAAACATAACTATTTTAGGACGGTGCGCATTCAGCCGTGAAGGTCATGCCTATATGTTGAAGAATCAGCTGTGAGATGTAAGCATCTACATAATCCCGCCGGTGTTTATAATATCGATTAACTTTTTTTTAATATAGGTTAAATAAGGCATCTTTGAAACTGGATCACATTTCTTTGATAAAAAAATATTTTTATAGCGACATTAGTATTCTAAACCTAACTTCAAAAGATCAATGCAAATGAACAATAAGTTTTTGAAAAAAATAAATTAATGTCTAGGCAAACGAATCTGAACGGACTATAATAATTCAATACGTATCAGTGTGGAGGAATTGCTTCGTCCGGGTCCAGCATTCACGGCACACAGTGAAGGCAACATTGCACAAGTGTGGAACATGACACGTGATAATTGGCGTGTTTAAGTCAAAGAGGGGACATTGCTGTTGGACATTAGTGTTCGATCAGTCCATCATGATGAGTTGAAGTTCCAAAAATAATGCAAGATAGGTACCAAAACGTGGCATGAGTGGCTGCGCACCCGTCCGAAATGAATATTTTCCTGCAGTATCTACGCGCCTGTCTCATAAATGCTTTGAACTAGAGGCTGACTTTGTTTATTAATGATAATATAATTATTTCAGTGCTTGTAATCTGGTTTTCCAATGAATGCGCCATATCTGTGTATGTGTGAATGTTTATGAGAGAGAGAGAGAGAGAGAGAGAGAGAGAGAGAGAGAGAGAGTGAAGATTTTTTTTAATAATACCAGGCAGACAAAGAGAGAAAGATAAAAAAGAAGTGGGTTCCTGACAACACTGACGAGTCAGGAACGACTGCTGTAGACGTTCAATATCTCACGCAGGACAGACAAAGTCTCACAGCGGTTGTCATGGAAGCCAATTTACAACAAGGACAAGCCAGATGACTATGATGACGATGATGATGATGATGATGACGATGATGACGTTTATGGTTATATTATCTCCAACGCACGCATTAATGTTGAAAGAAGACTCAGTTGGTTATTATATATAGTCTATTTTCTATTATTTTATTATAATAGGTCTATTTTCTGACCGCATTAATTTGTTTGATTGTTTAAACTCGGATTCCATTACAATCTCCAATATCTGTTTCACCACGCTTAAGTGAGCGGAGAGTCGAGCGAAGCAAGCACATAAAAGACAGAAATCTCACTTTCAAAATTGAAGACAACCATTAACAGCAACGGGAGTTTTTATTTCTTTATGTCATACAAGCAGGATATGTGTCGTTTGTATGAATCTTCATCTCAAGCGCAATTTCTTGTCCTAGCATTTTATATGTTCTGATATTTAGGGGAAAAAAAAAAGAAAAAAGAAGAGAACCCACTCTATTACATTTCTTTAAAAAAAAAAGTAAAGTACCCCTGTCACGCCAAGTGGCGTATAGGGAATATGGTGTTAGTGGCCATAATTTTACAGACCTTCGGTACATGATTTTTGGGGTAATGTGGTCGGTTTTACGCCCGTGCCGTTTACTTTCCAAGAAAAAAATCCGGTACCCATTAAAGGCTGGGTGAACCCGGAAGCCATCGGTTGGGATCAAACCCTACCTCTTGTCCTTTGTAGTCCAGTTCACTAACCACTGAGCTATTGCGGCTCCCATTTCACTTCTTACTTATATGGAGCATGTTTTTTTTCTGCGTCACCAGTCCTATGATCACTATCATATTTTTGACAAATGTTGTCAGAGAACGCGTGGTTCGTGTTATTTTCCTAGACCAAAAAAAAATCTGATGCCCCATCAAAGGGGGGGGGGGGGGTTAACTTAGAAGCCGATCTAACCAAACATAATTTAATATCATTGTCAAGTTCCGTGTCTGCAGCGTAGGCGATCATGTCTCTCCACAACTTTCCTTCCTTTTAGTCGTTTATAGTTTCTGTTGTTGAATTCCTACCAAGCTGAAAATGGCTGTGTGTAATTTCTTTCTGTTTCACTCTTTCATCTTGTCTTACTCTTTCATCTTGTCTTACTCTTTCATCTTGTCTTACTCTTTCATCTTGTCTTACTCTAATTTGTTTCAGTTGCTAAATGACTGTGTGTAATTTCTTTCTGTTTCACTCTTTCATCTTGTCTTACTCTTTCATCTTGTCTTACTCTTTCATCTTGTCTTACTCTTTCATCTTGTCTTACTCTTTCATCTTGTCTTACTCTTTCATCTTGTCTTACTCTTTCATCTTGTCTTACTCTAATTTGTTTCAGTTGCTAAATGGCTGTGTGTAATTTCTTTCTGTTTCAACTCTTTCATCTTGTCTTACTCTTTCATCTTGTTTTACTCTTTCATCTTGTCTTACTCTAATTTGTTTCAGTTGCTAAATGGTTGTGTGTAATTTCTTTCTGTTTCAACTCTTTCATCTTGTCTTACTCTTTCATCTTGTCTTACTATTTCATCTTGTCTTACTCTTTCATCTTGTCTTACTCTTTCATCTTGTCTTACTCTTTCATCTTGTCTTACTCTTTCATCTTGTCTTACTCTAATTTGTTTCAGTTGCTAAATATGTTCCAGCAGCAGTTCCGTAATGTTGTTCTTGTTTACATTACATGCACCATTAAAATATAAGGAAAGAGCCTTACGCTAATAAAGGACAACACAAAAACGTTAAAACGTTACGGACTGAAGTAGAATGGTTTTCTTCAAGGAAACAGACAGTTCACAAGAACATCTTCTTCTTTCTTCTTCTATCCTTCCTCTGTTTCCGTTGGCGTCGAGGGGAGAAACAATCTGTGATTCTTTGCTCTTCTGGTGGCCTCTTCTGATGTTATTCCTCCTAGTGACTCTAGTATTCCCTTTATCCATCTCTTTCTCGGTCTTCCTCTTAATCTGACGTTTTTGTAGCGTTTGTTTATAGCTCTTTGCGTCATTGTTAGTTCTTTTTGTCTTGTTATGTGGCCGAACCAATTTATCTGTTTGTTTCTTTATGTATTCGATGGCTGGTTCAATTTAGAGTTTCTTCCTCAGGTCAGTGTTTCTTACTCTGTCACTTAAGCTGTTTCCTATCATTCTTCTGACACATTTCAGAACACAAACAGAAGGTTTTTTTTTTCTGTTTGTTCACTAGAACAAACAGAAGAAAAAAAATGTTACCACGACGTTGCAGGAAGATGCCACAGAACAATGCCCGACGCTGATGTAAATAAACATTCTACAGGGAATGCACAAAGAAAAACTATAGCTATTAACATATTTATATCTATGTGAGTTTTTTTTTCCTTTTTGTTCATGGAAGAAATAGGAGATGCTAATTAATAATTAAGATGGAGAAAAAGGAGATGTTAAGAAGGATATAACTCTAGAGGCAAAACGGGCACTTTGCAATACAATCTTCATCCGATCATTATACTACCAATGCCAGTCCTGGACGGTGGATGTCGATGCAAGAACAATAAGAAAAGTAACCTCTACTGAGATTAAGTGTGTTAGACGAATGGCAGGAAACAACATGAGAGACACGATCAGAAATAGAGAACTGAGAAAAAGGCTAGGAATAACCCTCGCCATAAAACATATAAAGAAACAACAGATAAAATGGAATGGCCACGTGCCATGACAGTGTGATTAAAACACAAGGAGCTATTAATTAACGTTGCGAGAACACCAGACCCAAGGGTCGATCACGAAAAAGATGGATTGATGGAATATTAGAATCACTAGGAAACATAACAGCAGCAGAGGCGAACAGAAGAGCAAAAGACCGCAAATTATATCTCCCCTCGACGCTGAAAGGCAAATGAGGAAGGAAAGAAGAAGAAAGAAGAAGAAAGCAGAAGAATCTACATTAATGAAAAAAGTAAAGGTTCCCTTTACGCCTTGCTAGGCGTATGGGGAATATGGTGTTAGTGACCACATTTTTCTATGACCACTGCACATTTTTGTGTGATGTAGTCGGTATCACACCAGGCCGCCTTTACTTCCCAGAAAAATCTCTAGTACCCATTTTGACGGAATATTAGAAGCACTAGGAAACATAACAGCAGCAGAGGTGAACAGAAAAGTAAAAGACCGCAAATTATATCTCCCTCGACGCTGAAAGGCACATGAGGAAGGAAAGAAGAAGAACTAAGAATTATTACACAATACGGGCAAGATAAATACTATGGATACTAGGGACATATAAAATACATAATCTTCTTCTTCTACCTTTCAGCTCCATGTAGAGCATAGGTCCTCAACAAACACTTTCCAAGCTGTTCTATATATCTTGCCATTCTTTTAATATCATTCAATGTCTTTCCCATCATTTTCATCTCTGCTTCTATGTCTTCTCCAAGAATTTCCTGGTCTTCCTCTTTGTCTTCTTCCATGGGGATTCCAAAAAAGAAACTTTGTTGTGTAATACTCTCAGATGGCTTCCGCAGAGTGTGTCCTGTCTAGCACCATTGTCTTCGCTGTATCTCTTTATCCACTGGTATTTGATTAGTACATTTCCATAATTCTATGTTAGTGATTTTATCCTGCCATTTCCATCCTTTTATTATGTGTAAGCATCCATTAATGAAAGTCTGTATCTTCATGATTGTCATTTTAGTTGTTCTCCATGTTTCACAGCCATATAATAGGACCGACTTAACATTTGAGTTGAACATTTTCATTTTTGTATTTATACCTAATTTCCTTGGAATTCCATGTTTCCCAGTGCAACAAATGCTCCTGTCGCTTTTGATATTTTTATTTTTGTATCATTTTCTGTTCCTCCCTCTTTGTCTATATTACCGTCCAGCTATATGTAAGATTGTGCGTCTAGCTGAGCTATTTCACCAATTTTTATTTGGTTATTGCCAACTGCATTAATTCTCATTGTTTTGGTCTTATCTCTATTAATTTTCAGTTCCATCTGTTGTGATCTCTCATCAAGTATGCTAATTTTATATTGCATCTGTTGATGGTTGTGTGATAGGAGAGCTATATCATAAGCAAAGTATAAATCATCAGTTGTTTGGTCAGTGACCACTGGATTCCATTTCTGATGTTCTGAGTTATTTTCATAATCTAATCTATGGCCAGTATAAAGAGAAATAGAGACAGAAAGCATCCCTGCCTTACTCCTGTTCTTATTTCAAATGCTTCTGTAAGCTGCTCTTCATGCACCACACTACATTTCATCCCTTCATACATTGTTCTTACCAGGTTAATAAACTTTGTGCGGATTCCGTAATGGCTCAGCGACTTTCAAAGCATTCCTCTGTCTAAACTATCAAATGCCTTTTCGTAATCTATTAATCCAATAAAGCAGAAACTGTAGCTCTAAACTTCGTTCAACTATTGTACGTTTGGTAGTAAATATACATAATAACGGTCCTAAAAGTCATCTGAAAATCAAAAGTACAAGGAAGAAAAAACAACTGCAGGTAAAGATTCAAATTAAGTCAAAAATAACTCATATTTTAACTCTTTCCGTACGTTTCGCGGCACAGTGCGTCACTCTCAATTTGATTAGTATAAACCGTCATCTAACCATATCTTTTAACATGACTTGTGTCATCTTGTTATTGGTGAAATCGAATTCCTTGTTGAATTACCTAAAAATTGATATATAATATGTTATATGTTAGATAAATATAACAATGTAAATTGATTCTAAAAACAATGACAAATGTTGTCTCTGAAATCTATTCCGGTGAATCGATAAAAAGCTTCCGTACGGAAAGTTTTAATATTTAATTATTCAAGGAAACTCCCGAGACCAGATGCAAACATAAACGTAGATGAACAGGCATTTTTTATGATAGCCGGAAAAATCTACAAACAAGCAAGAGAACACACAAATAGCAATAGCCAGCCTGAACGGAATTTGAACCAGTCTCTACCCACGACGAACTTTGCCTTTAGAGAGACTTGCACATCAACACAATGCCAGTTCATTATCTTCAAGAAAGGGTTAACTTGATGAGAGGTCCTTTATGCACATCATCGACACGTGACTAGAATGTTCGATTGCAACACTATTTCGGGAATTAATGTATAGGCAATGTTTCAGTCTTGTAAATTTTGCAGCGCTTATGGATGAAGAATTCACGAGCCTGGTACGTCACGCCTATTCTTAAAATTGATATTCTCAGGAAGAGGTTTCAATTTGTGACACCAGACACAAACAAAAAATAGTCTGCGTCAGAGGTCTGCATCTGAGAATAGTCTGCGTCAGAGAACGGTCTGCGTCAAAGGTCTGCGTCAGAGAAGAATAGTCTGCGTCAGAGAATAGTCTGCATCAGAGAATAGTCTGCGTCAGAGAAGAATAGTCTGCGTCAGAGAATAGTCTGCATCATAGAATAGTCTGCGTCAGAGAAGAATAGTCTGTGTCAGAGAATAGTCTGCATCAGAGAATAGTCTGCGTCAGAGAAGAATAGTCTGCGCCAGAGAATAGTCTGCGTCAGAGAAGAATAGTCTGCGTCAGAGAATAGTCTGCATCATAGAATAGTCTGCGTCAGAGAAGAATAGTCTGCATCAGAGAATAGTCTGCCTCAGAGGTCTCCGTATGAGAAGAATAGTCTGCGTCAGAGAACAGTCTGCTTCAGAGGTCTGCTTCAGAGAATAGTATGCGTCAGAGAATAGTCCGCGTCAGAGGTATGCATCAAAGAATAGTCTGCATCAGAGAATAGTCTGCGTCAGAGAATAGTCTGCTCAGAGAAGAACAGTCTGTGTCAAATTAGACTGGCCAGCGAAGTAAGGATAGACTAATTTTTTCTGTTGTATAGTCTGTAGATGTTGAAGACCAATTTTTACAATATTAGTTAGAACAAAATCTAACTTATCCAGCAAAAATCGGAGTCAAGAAATACAGTTAAGTCTATATTACCAACCTCAGTCTAAGAGCTCTAGTCGACTATGTAGTGATAGACAACAGGTAGTGATAATACTTGAACCATCAAAGTACATTCACTTCCATATCTATTTTAAGTGACCTAATACCTATGAGTTTGCCGGAAGTGCTGTGATGTCAAAAGAAACAACAATTATCAAGGGAAGTAAATCTGTTAAATTTTGTAATTAAAATCTTCTCCATGAGTATCGCCCTTGCCATTTTCGATTAAGAGTTTTTGTCACTGAGCCTCGACATGTCAGACCAAAAGTCAGAAATAATAATGCCTTATTTAACAGATAGGTTTTTGGTTTATTTAACCTTTATTTTATGAAAAATGTACACAGTCTTAACATTTGTATAGTCTCCTTCACCTAATAATGCACAAAATACGATAAATTATTGTAATAGATTACTGGAATATTTTTTACTAAAAATAAACGTCTATCACTCTGACTTTAAGATGTTTGGCAGCATACTCGTCACACTGGATTGGATGATTATGATTATAATCTTCATAATTTGATCTTGTTCTGCCCATGATTAAAATAAACAAACTCTTAAAGACAAGGGAAAATACTTTTCTTGCTAACAGCGTATTATTAGATCGATCGTTTTGCTACATAAGAAGTGTTGCAGTGGTAGAACATAAGGCCTACTTTAAATAGGCTTAAGCAAAGAGGGAAACCCCGGCAAACCCTCACGAGCGTGAAGTATTCTACTATACTATACTAAGCTATTTTTTTTACTGTTTTCTCATTATGTGTTCAGTAGCAAACTGTCTTTTTTGCTAATTCTTCATTTCTGAACTTAACTCTCAAGTTGTTGCTAATTATTTTTCTGGTGGAAACTGGTTTTAAAATGCGAAACAGCCACAAGAATAAGCAGAACATTGAGCAAGTTTGAGAGTAATAGTTTCTCCCTTACACAGCGAGGTTAATCAAAATAGAACATTAAGAATTCTACATTTGTTCACCAACATTTTGTTATTGTAACTGCACTTGAAATGTTCTTCTTCTTCCTCATCTACTTCTTCTTCATCTACTTCTTCTTCTCCTTATTATTATTATTTTCCTCTTCTTTTCTTCTGCTTCTGCTTCTTCTTCTTCTTCTTCTTCTTCTTCTCTCTCTATCTCTCTCTCTCTCTCTTGAAAAAATGCATTCACCATGGGGCAAGATCCATGTGAAACTTTCTGCTCAGTTTTTGAATTGTTGTCACAATGTCACGATTTCCATTATTTCATCTTCTCCCTGTTTTACTTACATTTGTTTCTCAAGCATCTTTGGCGAACAATATCAAACTCCTTCTAGATTTTTGCGTCTGAAACGGTCTATCTCGCCGCCCTCCAAAAGGTCTTCCCCAAATCCCGTGACGAGTCCCTCACCCTCACATCCCAAACCCCCCCCCCCTTTTTTTATAAAGAATTATCGTCACAATCAACTCCCACCTCCATAATGTGTGTCACCTGAATTATCTTGAAACGCCACTTACCTATCTTGCACTCTCATCTGACCACTTGCCGTCTCTTCTCCGATACAAGCCCCTCACTCCCCCCTTTTTTATAAAGAATTATCGTCACAATCAACTCCCACCTCCATAATGTGTGTCACCTGAATTATCTTGAAACGCCACTTACCTATCTTGCACTCTCATCTGACCACTTGCCGTCTCTTCTCCGATACAAGCCCCTCACTCCCCCCTTTTTATAAAGAATTATCGTCACAATCAACTCCCACCTCCATAATGTGTGTCACCTGAATTATCTTGAAACGCCACTTACCTATCTTGCACTCTCATCTAACCACTTGCCGTCTCTTCTCCGATACAAGCCCCTCACTCCCCCCCCCCTCCACCCCCTTTTCTCGTTGCCATTAAATTTGACAGGTTATTGCAAAGACATGGTACGGTCTCGCCTCCCGCCTTCAACCATACACACAGAGGTACAGTCCCGTGTGGCCGCCGCGTTTGCAAAACATGCCCGTTTGTGCTGGAAACCAGCCAGATTACTTTCCCTAATGGCGTCTATGAGATCAAGGAAGGATTCACCTATTTTTTCTCCAGAGAACTTGATATATTATCATCTTCCAATGTTGCCAGAAAAAAGGATGTAGGTGAGACAGAGAAGATTAGAAGATAAGTTACATGAGCACATCACGTCTCTCGTGATGCCAGCATTCCAGTGGCGGCTCACTAAACTCCTCCTATCATGTTGGCCTCAGGGAAGATGCGGTCTCTGGCTCTATCTTATGTTCCTCTGATACCCACAATCAGGTTTCCCTTTGAAAATCTATCATCACCCAAAGGTGTTCCTTAAACCCGAATGAAATAGTCTTTTTAATTACACCCTCAAAGAACTGCAGTACCCTTTTCTCTTATCTTCTTTCTTTCTGTCCTACCGACCCTCTCTTTTCGTTCTCTTTCTTTACGTTCTCTTTCTTTACGTTCTCTTTCTTTACGTTCTCTTTCTTTACGTTCTCTTTCTTTACGTTCTCTTTCTTTACGTTTTCTCTCTTTACGTTCTCTTTCTTTCAAGATCATATCCTTTTTATTTTATTCCTCTTTATTTCCGTCTTCTTCCTTTCTACTAGGTTGAGCTGCCCCCCCCACCCCCCCCCCACCCCTATTCCACCAAATACTTGGGTTTTTCCAAATTAGTATTTTCATGTAGACACCTGACCTTTACCCTTAGTGTAGCCTTACCGCACCATGTGGTAGGGCGCAATTCCTGACACTCCCTATTGTTTTGTTTTATTTCTTATTTTGTTCAGTGTGCTGATGTAGACTTGATCGGAACGTTCTGTTTTTTTTTTTTTTTCCGCGTTTTACTCGTAATGTTTAGTATACACGTTGGTATTATTATATTTTTATATACGAAAAAAGAACTGGCTTATAAACATCGCTCTGCAGAGGAAATTAAAATACTATGGGAATGTCAAAAGATACAGCGGACAGGAAAGAACAATAATGAAAGGTGTGGCTTCTGAACGACCCATCAGGGGAGACCAAAAAGAAGGTGGTTTCAAGACATCAAAGAGACCTTGAATATATCATCAGAAGAAGTAGGAGATCTGGCTAGAGACAGAGATTCTTTCACAGGGGTTGTGGTGAATGCAACGTTCTGCAAATGATATGCGATTTAATGATCATAATATGCGATTTAATGATCATGATATGCGATCTAATGATGATGATATGAGATCTAATGATGATGATATGTGATCTAATGATGATGATATGAGATCTAATGATGATGATATGTAATCTAATGATGATGATGATATGAGATCTAATGATGATGATATGTGATCTAATGATGATGATATGTGATCTAATGATGATGATATGAGATCTAATTATGATGATATGAGATCTAATGATGATGATATGTGATCTAATGATGATGATGATATGTGATCTAATGATGATGACATGCGAACAAGAGATAACTACAGCCTCACATAAATAATCAATGACAAAAAACGAAGATCACTATCAGATCTATATACCATATGCAGTAACATAAATATGGAGAGAATGCTTCAAGGAACTCCAGGGCTCTCCCTTCCACGGGTGATCATAAAAACAGAACAATAATAGAATTTGGCAGAGCAATATTGATAGAACCAGAAATACTAATAAAAGTAGTAGAAATGTCAGTCAGGCAGTCGTCTTAATATAAAGTCGATGGGCTATGAGTAGAAGTAATTCAAGCAACAGAGGAAATTTGTATAGATAGCTACATAGTCTTTATTTTAATGTAGCGTGGATTCAACAAACTCCACTGGTTGATTGGCAGCCAGCAATAGTAACACCACAATGAAACAAACAAACAAACGAACGAACCAAACGAGGATGCCCACAATATCGAGGCATTTCACTTCTGAGTCGTGTAGGAAAAATATATGCCAAGATAATAGAAACGAGAATAAGAATAATTATAGGTTCTCAGTTGGCAGAAGAACAGGTGGGCTTTAGAAGAAATAGAAGCTGCACAGATGCAATCTTTACACTAAGGGAACTCATAGGGAAGAGTTTGGTAGGAACATAATTGTCGCTTTTGTAGGCCAAAAGAAAGCATTCGACACAGTTGATAGAAAAATAGTATGGCAAATAATGGCTCACGTGGAGTAAGTGAAAACCTTTCATTTCATTTTTTTTATATTAATCACAACTATGGAACTTGAGATAGAACAAGTCAAGGAACAGAACTATTCACTGAATGTCAGGAGTAAGACAGATTTGTGTCATATCACAACTCTTGTTCATTACCTACATTAACAGAATAAGCAAATACGCCAAGCCTAAAAATGAAAATCATCAATGAACAATTCCCAGACGACCAGACCTTTGATAGCAGAAACACAAGAGAAATTGCAAGACATGTCCATGAATCGGGACTGTAAAACAAACAATATGAGAATCACCACAGGAAAATAAATCTTGGCAATAGAGAAAGAGAAGCAAATTATAAATATCTCAATATAGGACACAAGTATACACCATATATCAGGTATCTAGGATCAACATTCTCCAACGATGGCAATCGGTGCAGTAATGGCAAACAACGTATTTGAACATATGGCACTCTCCTACAACCAAGGAAAAAAACACCACGTCAGTCAGCGCAAAGGAACATCTTTTATAAAATATATTTATCCCCACTTGATGTTACCAATATTAAACATGATCACCACAGAAATGAGGTGCTTGAGAATCTGTGGATCACAGTTGTTTTGTTTTCATTTCAAAGTGCCATTTTAGTGCTAATCTTGGAAATTGTGCAACACTTATGGATGAAGATATTCAGAGCCTTGTACATTCAGCTTGTTCTTAACATTGATATTGTGTGGAAGTGATTTCAATTTATAACACTAGACACATTAAACGCAACCTTTTTAGCTGGAATAAATATTTCTGTATGATTGCATTTTATATAGTAGCTAATGCTCATAACAAAAAAGATCAATGATTGATAAATCTGATAGTTTTTTGTTTTGTTTTGTTTTTATTTTGGAAAAAAGGGGGGAGGGGATATTCAATTTTCAATTAGTTTTGCGTATATACTTTCCTATGATCACTTTAAATATGTAATAGAAGCACGAGTAGTTTATCTTCCTAGAAAAACATAAATGAGCAAATGAAATAAAGCAGGGCTCTTCATCCTGAGCGCTACTGCCCTCTAGTGGGTGATTGTTACTTTTAGGTTGGCGGTAGCAGAATAAGTGCATGTTTTATTAATAAGATATCAAATATAAACTCGGTGGATGATGGAGAAACTATAAATTTTCTGAAACATCAATAGCCAGAATATCCTAATAATTTAGTCTCTTGGCGCGACCAGTCCATCCGGTTTGAGTCAGAGGGGTGTCCATTGTAGCGACTGCTTCACGCCTATCTTTGTATTTTATCAGTGTCAATCGACCTACCCTTGCATATCTGCAGTTAGTATGATCCTGTAACACCAACAAATACCCCTCACATGCATCTTCTCTCTCTTCTTTTGTCATTCCCTTATTGATAACTACATTTTTTTAAATTTAGTTCACGGTTGTTCTGTAATGATTATAACGTATTCAACATTCGATGCTGTTGGATATGTGTTGGAGTGCTGTACACGTGACTTCTGATCTGTTCATACTATTTTTGTTGATTTGTGAAATCTAAATAAATATATTCCTTATTTACCTGAATATCTGAAGATGGGATTCATTGAATCTATTACAAACAAACAGCTTCAAACGTGTTTATACATAACATTTTATAATGAAGAAATGAAGTCAAGTTGATTGCAAGAGTGTCTTGCAATAAAGCATCCAAGAGATAAAGACAAGCCCTTGGAATATGTTCAAGAATTATTTAAAAGATGTCAAAATCGTTGTACAATAACAAAATCTTTCAATAAACAAAATGAAAAGAACGAATATGAATTAACTGCATCATATCGTATATCACAATTAATTGCAAGAAGTGGTAAAAGTCATAATATTGAAGAACCTTTGATAATGCCATCAGAACATTCATGAAATTATAAAGACTTTGCCCCTCAGTGATGCTACTGTAATGCAACGCATGGATGAAGTGACGGTTAATGTTGAGAATAAGCTGATAAATATTCTCCAAAACTCATTTCTTCATGAAGTTGAACGGGCCTGCTATTGGAGATAGTAATGCTTTATTGGTGACATATGTGCGTCTCTTGAAGAAAACAATACATCACAGGAAGAAGTATTATTTACTATGAGTATGACTACAGATACAACAGGATTATCAATATTTCTATCTATCTATCTATTGTCCTTTCGAGCCGAAGACGGCACATAGGGCAGAACTACAATCTTAAAAACAGAAACCTTGCGTGCCAAAATGTCACATACTGCAGAGATTACTGCTTCCAAAATCTATGGCTCTGTTTCCATAACAATACTTTTTACAATGACAGCTTGTCAAGCCATTGATCAATCTCCTTAGTCGCCTCTTACGACATGCCTGGAAGGTCACAGTGTCACTATTCTTTACTCCCTCATAATGAGGCCCCGGTAACACACGAAACTGCACTTTGCTAAACATAATATGGGAGCCGCGATAGCTCAGTGGTTAGTGAATTGGACTACAAAGGACAAGAGGTAGGGCTCGATCCTAACAGACGGCTTCTGGTTCACCCAACCTTTAATGGGCACTGGATTTTTTTCTGGGAAAGTAAAACGGCACGGGCGTAATACCGAGCACATTACCCCCCAAAAATCATGTGCCGAATGTCTGTAAAATTTATGGTCACTAACACCAAATTCCCTATACGCCACTTGGCGTGACGGAAGGGGTGGGGGCGGGTGGGTACTTTACTTTTTTTTTTTTTAAACATAATACACCCTTAAGCAATATTGTTGTTTGTGCCACTAACGGGGCGCTATCAAGGATTGCGCTAATGTAGGTTGATTGCTTATTTGAAGAAAGAGGTGTCAAATGTTGCGTGTGTTCATTGTGTAATACATAGGCTTATCTTGCTAATCAACATTTGAGCACAAACCGACATTCACCATTTTGTTTAACAGTTCGAGCTATAAATAAGATCAAATCTAATGTCAAAAATGATAGAATGCTTCGGCAGTGGTGCCAGAATAACATTGATACAAACACTGACTGGGTACTTTTGGACAGAGAAGTGCGTTGGCTCCATTGGGCATATGCTCAATATATACATATATTCAATATGTTTTGTTGAATTGTATGAAAGCATTATAAAGTTTGTTAACAGTGAAAATGAGGCTGCTCTCTGTCAACAATTACAAATAATAAAACATAATGCATTTTATTTGGCAGAGATTTTAAAGAAATTTAATTTAATTGATTTAGTTTCAAGTAGTCAGTATGACATTAATCAAATTTTAAGTTGTCGTGTCATTATTTATAGAAAAACTTGGGTTTTTCCAACATAATATCAAAAAGTGAATTTCATCAGTTTGCAGAATGGTCATCAATAAAAAATGTTACTCCAGAGGTGATAGAAAGGTATAATAGTCACCTTAGAGGCGATAGAAGGTACAGTTGTCACCTTGGAGGTGATAGAAAGGTACAGTGGTCACCTTAATGAACTTAAAACGGATGTGGAGAAACGATTTAACGATATTGTGAACTTGAAAGTATAAGGGTGGATGGTAAATCCTTTTGCTGCAAATGTTGTTGAGACTGATATAACATGTCTAGAAGAAATATATATGTAGAGAGATATGATGAAGAGAGCCAATCAATTTGTAAAAATAAAAAAAATAATGCATACCTAAAAATGTGGCAACATTTAAAAAAAATGCCTTATCCAAATATGTGGAAAGCAATATTAAATTTACTGCTAGAATTCCATATCTCATATCTAGCGGGATCAGGTTTTAATGATATGAATCTTATTGTGAATCTTATTGTGAATCTTATTGTGAATGATATTGTGAATGATATTGTGAATGATATTGTGAATGATATTGTGAATGATATTGTGAGTCATATTGTGAATGATATTGTGAGTCATATTGTGAATGATATTGTGAATCTTATTGTGAATCATATTGTGAATGATATTGTGAATGATATTGTGAGTCATATTGTGAATGATATTATGAATTTTATTGTGAATGATATTGTGAATGATATTGCGAATGATATTGTTAATCATATTGTGAATGATATTGTGAATCTTATTGTGAATCATATTGTGAATGATATTGTGAATGATATTGTGAGTCATATTGTGAATGATATTGTGAGTCATATTGCGAATCATATTGTGAATGATATTGTGAGTCATATTGTGAATGATATTGTGAATCTTATTGTGAATCATATTGTGAATCTTATTGTGAATCATATTGTGAATCTTATTGCGAGACATATTGTGAATCATATTGCGAATCATATTGTGAATCATATTGTGAATGATATTGTGAGTCATATTGCGAATCATATTGTGAATCTTATTGTGAATCTTATTGTGAATCTTATTGCGAGACATATTGTGAATCATATTGCGAATCATATTGTGAATCATATTGTGAATCATATTGTGAGTCATATTGTGAATCATATTGTGAATCATATTCTGAATCTTATTGTGAATCATATTGTGAATGATATTGTGAGTCATATTGTGAATCATATTGTGAATCATATTCTGAATCTTATTGTGAATCATATTGTGAGTCATATTGTGAGTCATATTGTGAATCATATTGTGAATCATATTGTGAATCATATTCTGAATCTTATTGTGAATCATATTGTGAGTCATATTGTGAGTCATATTGTGAATCATATTGTGAATCATATTGTGAATCATATTCTGAATCTTATTGTGAATCATATTGTGAATCATATTGTGAATCATATTGTGAATCATATTGTGAGTCATATTGTGAATCATATTGTAAATCATATTCTGAATCATATTGTGAATCATATTGTGAATCATATTGTGAGTCATATTGTGAATCATATTGTGAGTCATATTGTGAATCATATTGTAAATCATATTCTGAATCTTATTGTGAATCATATTGTGAGTCATATTGTGAGTCATATTGTGAATCATATTGTGAGTCATATTGTGAGTCATATTGTGAGTCATATTGTGAATCATATTGTGAATCATATTGTGAATCATATTGTGAATCTTATTGTGAATCTTATTGTGAATCACATTGTGAACCAGAACTTTTTATCTCCTTCGGCACCCGAAGCGGTGAAAGAGGAAGAAAAGAGAAGAAGATAGATAAGTCAATACTAAATAGATGGTCAGAGGTCGGTAGGATAGAGTGCCATTAGATAGGTGGGTAGGTATAGAGAGATAAAATCAGCGTCAGAAACACAAGACACAGGTGGATGAGAGGTGGAGATTATTATATAAACTTGCAGGTAAAAATGTAGCAGCATCATCTCGTCGGAACGAAATATGGGTCACTTTCCCACGGTTTCCTTGTATCACAGGTAGGCCAGAAAAATTATCAACGGGCACGCGAGCGCGCCGCCAGATGGCGTCAGCTTCCAAAACCTGAAAGTACACTGCCGTACAAAGCCCTCATAGACACGTGGCAACGCTTTATGCTTTATCTCTTTGCTGTGCTGCAAAGAACAACTGGCTCTATTCTCGGCTTTGTCATACATACCCCGTTAAAACACCGCTTAGTAAAGGTCAATATTCCATCAGCATGTCCAACTCTAGGGACAACAAGTTTCAACCGAAAAGAACAGAGCCGCCAAAATTCAAGGTGTGGTATATCTAGTGCTATTCCTTACTCTCTCTCTCTCTCTCTCTCTCTCTCTATATATATATATATATATATATATATATATATATATATATATATATATATAGTTCTTTCCTTCTTCATTTGCCTTTCAGCGTCGAGGGGAGATATGATTTGCGGCCTTTTGCTCTTCTGTTCGCCTCTGCCGCTGTTAGGTTTCCTAGTGCTTCTAATATTCCATCCATCTATCTTTTTTGTGGTCGACCCTTGGGTCTGGTATTCTCGCAAACGTTAAATGAGGGCTCGTTGTGTTGTGTTTTGATTACTCTGCCTTGTCACGTGGCCAACCCATTTTATCTGTTGCTTCTTTACATATTCTATGGCGTGGGATATTCCTAGCTTCTCTCTCTCTCTCTCTCTCTCTCTCTCTCTCTCTCTATCTATCTATATATATCTCTCTCTATCATCATCATTGAGTGCCTTCTCCGCAACGAAGGTTGGCTACCATGGATCGCCATTCATGCCTTGATGGTGCAGGCTGTCATAGATTGACTTGTCCATCTTTTCATGTTACTCGTCCATGTTAGTCTTGGTCTGCCTCTGCCTTTTTTACCTTGTATTTTCCCTTCCCAATATTAATTTTAGTATGCTGTTTCTCTCTCTCTTCTCTCTCTCTCTCTCTCTCTCTATATATATATATATATATATATATATATATATGTCTCTATCTCCCTCTCTCTGTGTGTCTCTACTCTATCTCCCCCCCCCTCTCTCTCTCTACATATATATATATATATATATAAAGACACACAACATACATGCATACACTCAGGCCGGCCCAAAAAATGTATAAACTCTTCATCAGTAGATTGTGATCCCAGCGCATTAGTAAAGTTGTTGTTTTTTACTAAGCGACTGTAACCACTAGTACAGTGTACATACATTTTGTGTGGGTTTGGGGATTGGGGGGGGGGGGGGGGCTTGGTTGGTGCCTTATGTGTATTGTATCCTTTTGAGATGACACATAGGGCATACTTATGTAAATTAAGCATTCAATTGAATAAGATTAGAATATAATTGTATAAAATAGGCATACAATCGTATCAATAAGCATAAAATCGTATGAAATAAGAAAAAAATTGTATAAATAAACATAAAATTGTATCTAACAACAAAATTAGTAGAGAGATGAGACAAGCAACGACTTTTCGGAACAAACCTTCATCAGATACAAAACATGATTTCGTAATAAATTTTCATCCGTGAAAACAGAAAGGGAGCCTCTTGAGGAAGGTTGAAAGGAAATGCCTCATAGGGTACGATGATGAAAGAGAGAAAAGGAGGGAAAGATAGAGAAGACTGGGGCAGGAGAGGTAATAAAGATAACGCAGGGAGGCATAAATATATGACACAGGAAAGAATGAGAAAGAATACCAGTGATTAAAGAAATAGGATTATATGATTATGCCCATGGATTGAAATGATAGGATTATAGGCATTTATGGGTGTCATTGTTTTATTTTGTGTTTAAATGACCAAATTAAGGATGATCATTTCTTTTTTTTTTTTATTTCTATACATGCAGGTTGTCATTCATCACCGGCTCATGAAAAACAAAAATAACACTTTGTCTGGGCTTCCCTCTCATAATTTGTCGCTTCATAACTTTGACCATAATTCCACGAAGGAAACTTTTACTTTGCAATTTTGTTCTTGTCATTCTTACAAACAATCATGCTTGTGACATTTTGATGGTACTTTAGCGATGGACAATAATGTTCATTTAAAATTTGACACAAACGTTCCGGGACTGAAAGTGTTACATTAAAGGTAAAGTACGAGACTTGAATCGGCGTCTTAGCACGCGAGTTTTCACCCATATGTGCTCAGCCGCCTATCCAGAAATGTTCGGAGACTCCTCGATAGTGTCGCTTCAAGCAACGAAACTCACGATGCGAGGCGGCATTCCTCACCTGGCATTACTACCCTGGTACCCATTTCTGTCAGCGGCTTTGTCGACCGCGGCGATATTTTTTTTTCCCACCCACAAGTACAATTGATACTTTTTCCAGCGGGAATCGAACACGGGTTGTCCGAACATCAGTAGCCAAGTCGGGTGGTTTTCCCAACTATCTTAAAGTGGCAGCATTTCTTCGGCAGAGAAAGAAAAGAGAGAAAGGAGCCCACGTGGCGAATATGGAGTATGGTGCTAGTGTTCATAATTTTTATAAACCTTCGGCATAATTTTTATAAACCTTCGGCATAATTTTTATAAACCTTCGGCATACTTTTTTTAGTAATATGGTCAGTATTTCGTCCGTGCTGCTTTTCTTTCCCAGAAATAAGAATCCGGTACCCATTTAGGACTGGATGTACCTGGAAGCTGACGATCAGAGCGAACCTCTTGAACTTAGTAGATTTGTTCACTAGCCTTTAAGTTTCCAACATTTCGGCAGGCCCATGTTAAATATTCGCACTCATTTAATAACATTCGTGATTTATTTATTTATTATTATTATTTATTTATTTTTTTTTTTGGGGGGGGGGGGGGAGCGGCAGTGTGTTAGGCACAATAAATCTATGCATGCTCAATATTTCTGCAGTGCTTGTTTTGATATGTGATATTCTTGCTAATATGATTGGCTGCATTTATAGTGCGTGTCTTCTTCTGTATCTTGTATGTTTTTTCTACACTGTTGGCATTGTGTTACCCATCCTGACCTTTTAGCTTCTTTTGCTGTTATGGATGTCATATTGTATATACTCTATTATACATATATATATATATATATATATATATATATATATATATATATATATATATACAATTTAGTCTTAACACTCCTTCCCTTGTTTTGGGAGTGATGTCTGGATTGTGAAAATTTGCTGTAATTTGAGCGAAAGGTGTTTTTTTGCGTTCACCAGTTGTATATCTCTATCTCAATTGTTTTTAATTGCCCTCCGTTATAAAGGCAGATATTCTCCAAAGTGTGATATTTTTATCGTCGAGAATTGTATCGTTTTAGGTACATTTTTACCTTATAATTTTGTCCGATCAGTGGCCTACGCTTTTCGATTTTTAGCTGTCATTGGATCTATAACGTGCGCAGAGTGCACACGTGACTTCCTCCTTTTCGCTGTTATGAAATCTCACTACCTAGAGTCTAGTGGAGGTTATAGCCATGGATTCAATTTTTAAAAAAAAAATTATTCTTCCATCGCCTGTGGTGGGAATCGAACTCGGGACCATCTGCACAAGCCGACGTCTTACCTCTAGGCCACATAGGACCCACGTCACACCCCTAGGACCCACGTCACACCCCTAGGACCCACGTCACACCCCTAGGACCCACGTCACACCCCTAGGACCCACGTCACACCCCTAGGACCCACGTCACACCCCTAGGACCCACGTCACACCCCTAGGACCCACGTCACACCCCTAGGACCCACGTCACACCCCTAGGACCCACGTCACACCCCTAGGACCCACGTCACACCCCTAGGACCCACGTCACACCCCTTTCCCCAGCCCTTAATGAGAGAAAGTATTCTTGACCTCTTGACTTTGTGCTGAAATGGAAGTAAGTAAAGTAAAGTAAAGATCCCCCGTCACGCCAAGTGGCGTATAGGGAATACGGTGTTAGTGACCATACATTTTACAGACCTTCAGCACCATGATTTTTGGGGTAATGTGGTCGGTATTACGCCCGTGCCGCTTTACTTTCCCAGAAAAAACCCGGTACCTATTTAAGCCTGGTGAACACAAAAACCGTCTGTTGGGATCGAACCCTACCTCTTGTCCTTTGTAGTCCAGTCCACTAACCACTGAGCTATCGCGGCTTCTGAAATGGAAGTGCTTGCTGTTTAACTATGTACTTGGTAGTGCTTGTCTTTTGGTGCACTAGGTTGTGATGTCCGTGGATGGCTTGAGTGCAAGTCTTGTAGAATGTTGGTGTGGTAGCTAATGAGTATTGAGTGTTGTAAATTTGATTAATCTCAACCAAAGAGGTTGCACATTGTGCAAATGTTTGATTGATTGAATATTTCATGCCTACGTGGCTTTTTTCTGATGGTCTTATGTTTTATATGTATGTCCTTTATGAAGATTAATTCTTATCTTTGTGTGTTGTATCTGCGTTTTCTGTTGCATATACTGTAGAGTGCATTTAAGACAACAAAGTGTCTGTTTCTCTGATTGTTGGTTGTAGTGGCTATATGAGTGTATCTGTGTATATCAGTCTTCGGGTGATATGTAGGTATTTACAATTATGCTTCTGTCAAAATTGTAGATGTTTTGTATATGTGTCTCTGCGGCATATCTTTTATCGTTGTGACTAGGTTGTCTTGTTGGCTTATGTATTCTGTTTGGGTTGCTTGTGTACGTTATCCTATACAATGCGATATTGTTGGCCGGTGTTAGAGCAAAGAGAACTCTTCTTTATTTTTCTATCTCTTTATATCAATGATCAAGGATTAATGTATATATAGTTTATTATTTGTGCATCGCCATCTTTTCCAAATGATGCAAATGCATTGAAGTTGTCTATTAACTTGATCGCTGATGGAAAGAAGACAGTGTCACCAGCTTATGTAGACTAATAACTGTTCTTTTCCCTGGTGTGAATGTGTCTCTTAACTCTTTCCATACGGAAGCGTTTTACCATCGAAACGGAAGAGATTTCGCAGAAAAAATGATTAGTGGTTTTAAGAATCAATCTAAATAATTATATTTATCTAATACATAACATTGTTTTCTTGGAAAGTAAAGCGGCATGGGTGTAATACCGACCACATTACCCAAAAATCATGTGCCGAAGGTCTGTAAAATTTATGGTCACTAACACCATATTCCCTATACGCTATTTGGCGTGACGAAGGTACTTTACTTTACTACTTTAAGACATAACATATTATATATGAAATTTTAGATAATTGAAATAGGTATTAGATTTCACCAGGTATCAGATTTCACAATACCAAGATGGCACAAGACATGTGAAAAGAATATGGTCTGATGAGGTTCACACTAATAAAATTGAGAGTGACGCACTGTGCGGTGAAACGTAAGGAAAGTTAATGGAGAGTTAAGGAGCTATACTGTCTAATACTCCCTAAATGCGGTTCTATGATCAGAACAAAGAATGAGAGAGAGAGAGAGAGAGACAGAGTGAGTGAGAGTGAGAGAAAGAGAAAGTGATGAGAGAGAGGGAGAGTGAAGAGAAAATCCCTTTCTAACTAACTGATCTACTTAGTCTGATGGTTTAGAAAACTAATAATTAACTAGAACGTTCTGTCTTTAAGGCATTATTCCATTTCTGGGTTTTACCAGTTGACTTCTCTCAAGTTTATAATGTACAGTTTACTGCCTGAAGTAGATCACCTGTATTGTAGTTTAATGTTTGATGGAGCTAAGAATGTGATACTCTGTCAAGAGCTTTTTTTAAGTCAAGGGAAATGAAAGATTGTCTATCTTTGTCATGTATATAGTTGATAAAGTATCGCATACATAAAGTGTGTATGTTTGCATGTTGATGAATATTTCTACCTTGGACTGCTGGTCTTTATACATGAGTGTTGTCATGAAAGGTTTGAGTTTGTTTGACAATGTTTAGTTAGACTCTTATAGTTCAGTGGTGAAATATGTCTGTAGTTTTCAAGAAGTGCCTTGCTGTATTCTCTTTGGGAAGTAAGGATGTATAAGAGACGTTTCAACTTGACCGTTGTAGTTTCTTTGTGATTGATGCTGCTGTGTATTTGTGTATAAGAAGAGGGCCTCGGAGAGAAAAGAATTGTTTATAGAGTTCCGCTGTGAGACTGTCAAGCCCTGGTGATTTGTTTATCTGAACTGACTATAATGCGTTTTGTTATTTAATCTTCCAATGAAGTTCTGCGTCGAGTGTTTCCTTTTCTGTGTTTGGTTTCTTTGTGTATTCCATGGACTTCTCTTGAATGTGTAGCCGTGTTTCACTTTTTGTACAGAGGTTCCTGTATTAGATTTCAAAAGCTTGTGTAATATTTAGAGAGTCTTGTCTGTATTTTGCTGTCAGAATAAACTATTTTTCGTATTGTTGCATTGTACGTTCTGTTCTTTTGCCACGCACTGATTGCTTGAAGCTTTTTGAATATGGTTATGGTTAGTCGAAGGTCCCGGTATCACTGCTAACGAATTAAAATCTATAATTGCTCAACCGCCCGTGCCAGTGGAATAATCCGAATTAAAATTAATCTTATTGAAGGATCCAAACAATGAAAGGCAGCTGCAGTCCCCATCGTAGCAGCTACAGCACACGCCAAAAGACATAAGGTGAAGCGGCACCGAAAGTGAATGTAGCTGAACTGTCCTTCGTCATACGATATCATCATTCATCGTAAGCAATCGAAATATCGAAACTGAATGAAAGACACAGCTCACGGTGTGCACAAAGCACTAAACTCAGTAACTCCGGTAGCTTATTGAATAATTGTCTTTAAGTCTGAACGAAGCAGAGTTCTCTGAAATCTTTGGTTTCTGTTTGCTTCTAGCACCCACTCAAGTGTAAGAATATTCAGCGCATGTTTGTTTTCCTAGCGTCAATGTTTTTTGTCACATTTTCTCCTGCCTAATCTGTGTGTTGTGTCAAAACATGTTCACTCTCGATTTGTGTTTTCTGGGAGTTGCCAATATGGCTCTACGTCATCTGTGTCTTTGTCGGCCGTGTGCAAGTAAATATGTTGTGTTATATGTTTCATATACATTTTGTTATGCAGCAGAATTTTCTGTTCAGTTTCCAGTGTTGAGACCTGCTGGATTAGTTGTATGGGCATCAGTGGCGTATAAAAGTAAAAGTAATGAGCCCCCGTCACGCCAAGTCGCGTATAAGGAATATGGTGTTAGTGACCATAATTTGTACAGACATTTGGAACATGATTTTTGGTGTAATATGGTCGGTATTACGCCCGCTTTATTTTCTCAGAAAAAAAATCCGGTACCTATTTAAGGCTGGGTGAACCAGGAAGCCGTCGATTAGGATCCAACCCGACCTCTTGTCCTTTGTAGTCCAGTTCACTAACCACTGAGCTATACCAGTGGCGTATGCTGAGTCCAAAAGCTGGGCGATCTCATTCTAGCAGAGAATAAAGGGAAATGAGAAAAAGAGGGAGCGGAGCAAGGGTAGGTCTCTTCATAGTTCGATGTTAGAGATTTTAAATTATTATGTGACGTCACTGTATTGAAGATGACGATCCTTGGAACAACTTTTTTAGAAATGGTTGTCAGTTGTTGGATCAGTTCTGTTCTGTTCACTTCGGTTCATGAAATCAGTTTCAATATATTCCCCATATCCGCTTCCCTCACGTCACAGCTCCAGTCAAAGCGCGTTGGCAAATTCTTTTGATACCATCGACTATCGTGCAGTATTATTCGACTGCACAGATGACGATTCCAAATGACTTCCATCGAATAGAGAGTGAACAGTTAACTTCTAATTTCCACGAAAGCAGACATTTAACGCATAATTACGATACCTACGTATGGCACGCTTCGTTACATTACGTATTTAAAAAAATACCATTGCTTGTAACATTAGGAGCACTAAAAATAGTGTATTCTTTGAACTTTTGACACACAACTGTGTATTTACCAATTACACACAGATGGAACTCTGATTTCCTGTCCCAGGTGATTGATTTATCACCCAAATTGACTGTTTGGATTTTAAATTGTAGATGTAAACTATCTTCTGTATTAAGGAACTAGTAATGGGGCATGGTGTACACTCCAAGGTATGGTGACAGCTTTACAAAGAAGGAACACAACAAAATACTGACGTTTCGGCCTGCGAAACCTTCTTCAGAATACGGGGACAACGACAGCAAACGGTGAGGCACAAATATCTATAGCTACATGTCGGATGATGAAGTTAGGGAGATGTGGACGGAGAGATATTCTGTAATCTATCATTCTGGTGGGTGTATTCATGTTTCTATCTATCTATCTATTGACCTTTCGAGCCGTAGCAGGCCCATAGGGCGTGGACCAAAATACACCTTCTCCTATCTGAATTTTTGTTCCAGCAGTATTCATGTTTGCTGTTCTTATTGTCACTCTAACTTCTCCAGCGATATCCACACCAGTAAGGACGCAGTTAACGTCCCCCACTGTTGTGGCTCCTGTGTGAGCTTAGCCATCTCTTCAGTCCGTCATTAAACATAAGATGATGGAGCATGTTACAAACTATAATGTCTGTGTATTAGTCGTCGTCTCATGTCTTAACTATAGTTACCTTACCGTCGCTATCTCTAGTCCTTTTTAAGAATCCACGATTTGTCTGATGTCTGTAGTCTGTAGTATTGCTACTCCTGAACCTGATTTGTGTCTAACTAAACTAAAGTAAGCGTGCAACAGGTCTAGCTGTGCTTTGATCTGGGATGCCTGATCATATATGCGCTTGTTTCTTGTAAGAGAACGAAGTCTGGCTTGTGTTTGTGCAAACGTGTTCTAATTTGTTCAATAGATTTCGTTCTCAGACATCTAATGTTTACAAAAAGTGTGCTAATTGACAAATGCTTCATATACGACAAAATGAAGGGAAAACAAAATTCTAGCTTAAAACTGTCCTTGACATTTGCCTGTTTAAGCAAATCAAAGTACGTTGCAAGTGAGCATAGACATACACACATATACCTAAATACACTTAAACATATATCTATAAAGATATATTTGAAGAACATTACCATTCATCCTCACATCACCGACTCTTTTTTTTTTTTTTTTTTTTGCATCTTTGCACAAATTACTCCTCCAGAGAAAGAATTAGACGCAAAATTTAAAACTAAACGTACCATTAATGAAGATTGGCATAATTGTTCATAATCCATCGCAGAAAACACATTACAGAAAGGGCGTATAAGAAGACTTATCATCCAACACAGAACTGGGGTCGTTAGTCACTGGATACTGTGGGACATGCTGAGAAGGGGATGTGAGCACCTATGGACATGTTCGGAGTGCAATGATGATGACTCGCAAATACCTCAATAGCTCAATAACTCAATAGCTCAATAACTCAATAACTCAATACCTCAATAGCTCAATAACTCAATAACTCAATAACTCAATAACTCAATACCTCAATAGCTCAATAACACACTGCAGAAAGTTTACTTTATCCATTGTGTTTTTGTTTTTAAAGCACGTCCATTGCGCCGAATCTTCTTCTCAATGAGGTTTATGTGACTTAATTCGTGTTACTGAATACGGGCAGTGACAGATTTTTAATTGGTGAGAATCCAATAAAATGAAACTTTGATCTCTTACAAATTAACAACAGAAGATCTCACAATAGTTGAAATCATATATAGTATATAGTAGCCTCCGTCAGTGGTAGTTGACTTTGGATTTATCAGCGCCCCGAGAAATGTTATTTTTTCTTTTCTTTCGCCATGTATTCTCTTTTTCTATGAAACTGTCTGCTTCTTGCTTGAGATGGAGCTTTAGAGTATGTTTCCAAAGATTGCGGTCTGAAGCTATTTCTTCCCAGGCTGCAAGGTTTATGTAGCCTATTAACTTATTACAGGTAAACCAGACCATCAATACATGGTTTTTATGTTCAGAATGCGATACTTCGATCTTCACTGTCTATTACAGGAGATCCATTCGTGGAGGGGAGGTCTGGCAGATTGCATTCCCAGACTTTCCCTGGTTGGGATCAGCTTTCTTTTGCGGATTCTGGCGGTGGCGCTATCTGCGACGCTATCTATCGGTGGATGATGTGTCTTGCTTGTTTTCAGTTTATTTTGAAAGTTCGTTTGTCTCCTGCTGGTCTGTGGGTGTTTCTTGGTAAGTTCTGAAGCTGACGGTAGGATTTTTTTCGGAGGTTACATGTGGCGTTTGACGTTCTGGCAGGCGTAGCACTATACATTTAATGTGTGTGTGTATGTGTGTGTTTTTGCGTGTATATATGTGTGTATTCTTGAGTGAGAATGTGTGTTTGTGCATGCGTGCGTGTATATGTTGTGCGTGCATAGTTGCACTGTTTTGAATATAAAAAAAACGTTAATTAAATAACAGGATTTGCACAACAATATAGTATCATTTCATCATCATCATCCTCATCATCATCATCCTCATCATCAAGTCGCACGTTCTTTGCAGATTGTTGCATTCACCACAGCCGTCTGAAAGAATCTCAGTCTCTAGGCAGGTCTCCCACCTCTTCTGCTGTCATTTTCAGAGTCTTCTTCGTTGTTATGATTTCTCGGCAGTTCACAATCTGTAATATGTCCTTGCTTGCTGATTGGTTCTGGCCACTTATCACCTTAGGACCCTGTTGTGCTCTGAGCCGATACCAGGCTGTTCCAGCTCCTGACTTCAAGACCGTTGTCGACTCAAGTCAACCCTCCACCCCTTCTGTCAGTAGCAGTATGCATTATAGAATGAGGACTTCCTACCTTTATTTGTCCTACGTAGTTTATTTAGCCCGTCAGCCACAGCCGTTGTCCGAGTAGTGGCGCTGCTGTACACAAGCAGACAGACATGAAGGGCCACATGTGGACTGGATATGAGTGGGGAAACCAAATAGGCTTCAGGGTGACCATCCCCTGGGATGTTATAGTACCATTTACATTTTTTTTTAATTAAGAGTTTTTTTTTAAATATTTGTATTTTAATCGTGTTTATATTCATTTGTTTCCCTTTGAAGAGAATTACCTAACCTTGTCATACAATCACGGGTAATAAAATAAAACTGGCATCGAAGCACATCAAACGGCCTTAGAACCACGATATCTTTTACAATAATCTGGTTATCATGTAAATTTCTATTATGAATTGATTATTCGAAAATCTAGCAATTAGAGGATGAATATACTAGGCGTCAGCTCCATTTTGCTATACAGTCTTTGGTAATAAATAATATGACAGGGACCAAGCCCAATTCACTTGGCTTAGAAACATGGCATTTTGACGATTAGTTGATAATCACCTTGGTTTCTATTAAGAATGGATATCGGACATTCGTCTATTACAGCATTTATTTATTCTTTGATGGTGCAGGTCCTCAATTTCTCGATGACTGTGTTTCATATGTTCGGATTTGGAGTTAAGGTGATGTCCTAGCATCATCAAGCGCTATACATAAAAAAAAAATATGACGATCATCATTTTCAGGAGGACGTGGACTTCCGGTCAATGTGGTGGACAGGCGGCAGGAACCATTAGAGGCTATGTCTGAATAGTGTTCCTTGTTGCAGTTTCCTCATATTCCAAGTCCGGCTTGTTGCAGGAGCTACTGAGTTAAGTGCGCTGTGCACACCGTGAGCTGTGCGTTTCATCTGTTTTGATCGTGTTTCGACATTCCGATTATTTACGATGAGTGATGATATCGTATGATGGAGAACAGATGGCTATGTTCACTTTCTGTGCGGTTTCGCCTTATGTCTTTTGGCGTGTGCTGAGACTGCTATGATGGGGGCTACAGCTACTTTTCTTTGTTTGGAAGATGAGATAGTAATTCGGATGATTCCACTGGCACGGACGGTTAAGCAAGTATAGGTTTTAATTCGTTTGCAGTGAATCCAGGGCCTTCCATAACCATAACCATCTGACATTCGAATGAGATGGTGAAAAGAGGTGTCAAATATGTTTCTATATATGAACGTGATTGTGTGGGTTTTATTATCATTTCCCACGTGTGTTCGTTTCTTTATTTCTCTGTGTGCTATCTAGCGTATTTTACCTCTTCTTCTATCCTTGGTCATAAATTGATAACAGTTAAACAACGATGTAATACTGTTGTTTAAACGTTATATTATTTCGTACTTTTCCCATATTTTCCTTTTTTTCCTTTAATTAACTCTTTCAGTACGGACGATTTTTATTAATTTAGCAGTAGAGATTTCAGAGACAACATTTTTCATGTTTTTTAAATATCAATCTACATGTTTATATTTATGTAACACTTAACTTCCATTAATTTGTAGGAGATGCCAGGCCTACAAATTAATGGAAAGATAATCAATAACCTAAGATATGCTGACGATACTGTACTACTAGCAGAAAATCGTAAAGACATAGAACAATTACTTAATGAAATAAACACGACAAGCAAAACATATGGACTAGATATGAATATCAAAAAGACTAAAACTATGATCATAAACAAAGAAAATACTCAAAACCCACAAGTGGATATCAAAATTGAAGAAATAGACCTGGAGACAGTTCAGAACTACAACTACTTGGACATACTGTAACCAGTGATGGAAAATGTACAACTGAAATAAACAAAAGAATAGGAATGGCAAAAAGTAATTTTAATGTCATGAAGGACATACTAACATCAAAACAAATAACACCAGAGCTAAAACTAAGAATAGCAAAATGTTACATCTTCTCAATATTCCTATATGGTGCTGAAACATGGACATAAGACAAGAAAACAGAACAGAAAATTGAAGCCTTTGAAATGTGGATATATAGAAGAATAGGTAGAATTGGATGGAAGCAAAAGAAAACAAACGATGAAGTCTTAAAACAACTAAAAATGAAAAGAGAACTTCTGAACACAATTAGAACAAGACAAATGCGATTCTTGGGCCATGTTAAAAGACACAACAGCCTACTGAAAGTAATCCTGGAGGGGAAAATACAAGGTAAAAGAGGCAGAGGCAGACCAAGATTAACCTGGACGAGTAACATCAAAAGATGGACAAATCAACCGATGACAACCTGCACCATCAAAGCAAGAGATAGAGCAGAATGGCGCTCCATGGTAGCCAACATTCGTTGCGGAGACGGCACTCAATGATGATGATGAACACTTAACATTTTATATATGAATTTTTAGATAATTGAACAAGGAATTAGATTTCACCAATACTAAGATGATACAAGATCTATAAAAAGAATAAGCTTTGATGACGGTTCAAACTAATCAAACTGAGAGTGACGCACTGTGCGGCTAAACGTACATGACCGAAATCGGCATGGCGCATGGTGCGGTGAAACGTACGGAAAGAGTTAAAGTTGATTATTATTATTTTTATTACGCACATATATTTCCTTTCTTTATGAAACGATCGTAATATTTTGTCACACACAGAAATACTTAATTTATAGTGAAAGACAAAATAGTTTAAATCGCTGGGCACAGGCATGTAATTCCTTGCTAGCACACAGATGGTATTGTTCTTTTTTCCAGTTTAAATATTATCATGTTTCTGTTTATAAATCTTTCAGGTTATCAAGTTTATTTCATGATTTCCTGTCTAAAAATATCTTCTTAATTTCTCTATTCATGTCTTGTGCACAGCCCATTGTTTTCATCTCAAAGTGATATTTTAATTACAATCTTAGACATGTTGCAGTATTTATGACTGAAGATGTCTTTAGCCTAGTACGTTCCTCTAAAACTTAACAATTATATTTTATGAAACCGGATTCAACATGCAATACACACACAAGACGGTATCTTTCAAGTTTAAGCAAACTATCTATATGAATGATATTTAAGTAATTAATCGTCATCATCATCATCACTGAGAGCCATCTCCACAACGAAGGTTGGCCACCATGGAGCGCCATTCTGCTCTGTCTCTTGCTTTGATGGTGCAGGTTGCCATAGGCTGACTTGTCAATCTTTTGATGTTACTCGACCATGTTAGTCTTGGTCTGCCTCTGCCGCTGTTACCTTGTATTTACCCTCCCAAGATTACTTTTATTAGGTTGTTGTGTCTTTTAAGATGGCCCAAAAATCACATTTGTTTTGTTTGAATTGTGTTTAGCAGTTCTCTTTTCATTTTTAGTTGTTTTAAGACTTCATTGTTTGTTTCTTTTCTTTCCATCCAATTCTACCTATTCTTCTATATTTCCACATTTCAAATGCTTCAATTCTCTTTTCTGTTTTCGTGTCTAGTGTCCATGTTTCTGCACCATATAGGAATGTTGAGAAGATATAACATTTTGTTATTCTTAGTTTAGCCCTGAGTAATTAATACTCATAACATAACTATCAAAGACCGACAAATCTGAGAGCTTCAGGGAGGCAATATTAATTTTTTAGCCAGAAAAGGTTTTTCTTTTAATTTTAGAGATACGGCTTCCTTTGATAACTTTAAATGTGTAATAATATAAACGTGTTTTAATTTACTGGAAAGAAACCAGTGAGCACATAACTAATGTATCAATGACATATAATTGTGCTTGTTGCACGGTGAGAGGTCAGAGAATAAACAAACAATATGGCATAAACACCATGCTTTATATATGCCTGTAGATGTGTCGTGACGATTTGTCATTTTATTTGTGTACTTCTGGTTCATGTTTTTATATGTTCACTCCTACATCGCCTCGTGGACTCCAAAACTAAAATAAAAATATCGTTTAGACCAGGTCTGAAAGTGGTTAGCGACTCATAGCTGACTGCTTATGCTAGGATTGGTGCACAAAAACTATCCTGATCTACTCCACCTCTTCGTATTGACCCTACAAAACGACCAACCATTCTAGCCAAGTGGGTAGGCATCGATAGGGACAACAACCTGTACTCTAAACCGTCATATTGGAATTGGATGTGTTGGGCTGAACAACACAAATATCATATCTTTATTGCAAACAGCAACGAAAAGCATAAACACCCACTTAATGTGCTTGTATGTACAGATGACGAAGAAAGCTATTAATTTCTTTAGTTGACTGGTGAAGCGAGAAGTAAAGCTACAATAATATATTTGTGCATTATTTTATACGGCTTTCTTTAATGTATGATGTCCTAAATGATTCGAAATTATCTTTTTGGATGAGCTTCACATACTCTTAGCTCGGCGGTTAGTGAACTGGACTACAAAAGATAAAAAGTAAGGTTCGATTCCAAATGACGTCTTCCGGGTTCACCCAAACTTAAATGGGTACCGGATTTTTTCCTGGGAAAGGAAAGCGGCACGGGCGTAATACTGACCACATTACCCTAAAAATCATGTGCAGAAGGTCTGTAAAATGTATGGTCACTAACACCATATTCCCTAGAACGCCACTTGGTGTGACGGGGCTCTTTACTTTTTTTTTACTTCTTCACATAATCTATTATTATATCTATTATATATCAAAAATACGTAAGGTCACGTTTGTCTACGTTCCAGGACATGCGGGAGTGCGAAGAAGTGAAAGAGCGGACAAGTTGCCTAGCTGTGCTATTGTTGAAGACGGTCAACCAATGGATTGGCGGGCATCATAAATGCCCACCGGGAAGTGGGAAGGACACAGGATGCATTCATTTGCATTTCTTTGCCTTAACCCATTACTAGTACATTACCGCTGCTACTTTATGTTTGTATTTTGTCCTAAGTGTTCACTCTAGTATGTAGGATTAGTTATATATACTTACATATCTGTGTGTGTTGTTGTTTGTTTGTTCCTGCTGAAGGCCTATTGAGCCGAAGCGTCGTTCAAATCTGTGTCGTCTACTAACCACGTAAAGCTTTTACCATACCATTTTTTCTATTTTTTTTTTTGCAATTTTCCTCCATAGGTCCACGTCATTCCTTCGGATGAAAGAGATGGGAGTTAAGATGGGCTCAGCCAGAAATGAGAAACTTAGTGGCCGTGTAAGAAGACTTATCAACCAACATAGAACTGGAGTCGTCAGTCCCTGGACACTGCGAGACTTGCTGAGGAGGGGACCTAAGCACTTATGGACATGGTCGGAGTGCAATGATGATGACCCGCTAATAACTCAATAAAAATAACTCAAAATTCTATTATTTTCTTAATTCGTTTTTGGCTTATAATTGGTTCACTAATGATCGGATTGTCAATCATTTGTCCAGTCTTCTAAAGATCCATTGCAAGATACCTCAAAGTTTATTGTTTTACTCTACCCTTTCTTCTATTGAGACATTCGCTATTTATTTTATTCAGCATTTTCGAGCGCTGTTACTTTCTTGCTGTTACTATCTTGTTGTTACTTTCTTGCTGTTACTATCTTGCTGTTACTTTCTTGCTGTTACTATCTTGCTGTTACTATCTTGCTGTTACTTTCTTGCTGTTACTTTCTTGTTGTTACTTTCTTGCTGTTACTATCTTGCTGTTACTATCTTGCTGTTACTTTCTTGCTGTTACTATCTTGCTGTTACTTTCTTGCTGTTACTATCTTGCTGTTACTATCTTGCTGTTACTTTCTTGCTGTTACTTTCTTGTTGTTACTTTCTTGCTGTTACTATCTTGCTATTACTATCTTGCTGTTACTTTCTTGCTATTACTTTCTTGCTATTACTTTCTTGCTATTACTTTCTTGCTGTTACTTTCTTGCTGTTACTATCTTGCTGTTACTATCTTGCTGTTACTATCTTGCTGTTACTTTCTTGCTATTACTTTATTGCTATTACTTTCTTGCTGTTACTTTCTTGCTGTTACTTTCTTGCTGTTACTTTCTTGCTATTACTTTCTTGCTGTTACTTTCTTGCTATTACTTTCTTGCTGTTACTTTCTTGCTATTACTTTCTTGCTATTACTTTCTTGCTGTTACTTTCATGTTGTTACTTTCTTGCTGTTACTTTCTTGCTGTTACTTTCTTGCTGTTACTTTCTTGCTATTACTATCTTGCTATTACTTTCTTGCTGTTACTTTCTTGCTATTACTTTTTTAACAACTAAGTTGGGCGGTCGTAATGTCACTTGTCTTCGCCGCTTTACTACCAGCCGTCAGACAACACTTAAATGGTTCTGATCATCTGCGCGATCACGTCATCTGGAGAATACCCCCATCATTTAAAAATAAATAATAAAGTGCTCAGACACCACCACCATCATCATTACCATTATCATTAGATTGTGTCCTCTTCAATAACGTTACTTTCTTTCCAGCCTATCTGAATCTCTGTCTCTAGCCAGATCTCTCACTTCCTCTGTTGTTAAGCTCAATGTCTTTATTGTCTTAAAACCACCTTCTTCGTGGTTTACCCCTGCCTTGTCTTCCGAGAATCAAGCCCTCCATTAGTGCTCGTTCCAGCTCCCTGAGTGCACATACGAGTGACAATATATATATTTATTTTCAGCATAGTTAGCACTATTTAGGACGTTATTCTTCAGCCTATTCCTCTTTTAAAACATCGCTTAAGTCTTGACCACTATGACGTCGATCAGGTGCATTAATTCCAAATATATTGAATACGTCCCATATACATATATATATATACATATATATATATATATATATACACACACACACACGCCATTTTTGATTGCTTTTAACTTCAACTGTTACTCGTCACAAGTAATGAACCACATATTTAACAATTCACGTATGTTACAGCGCGTTATTTTTTTCAATGCTATTTTCTGACAATATTTTGTAATTTAAATTCAACTAATTCTTTTGAAAAGTGTAATTTTATTATTATTATTTTTTTTTTTCGCACTAAACCATATCTTAGAATGAACGATTGTTTTTTTTTTCCCTCTCAACTTATGGAGATTTACTTTCATAAATAGTTGCAAGAACTAAAATATGTAAAATGGTGCAACAAATAACTTGTAACTTTGTAATTTTGTTATAACAAATTATACAGGCTATGAAGAAAGGAAAAATACTAAGCATATAAGAGCAACATGATTGTTTCTCTTCTTAGTTCTGCCTTGTTGCTTTAAGGTTAAAGTGCTTACCTCATGCTCGAATGTACCTTCTAATTCCAGATGGCCAAATCGTCCAAAAGGGCACGGGCTGGAAGCCGCCAGCGACTCATAGCTGACTTTTTCCGTCGATGTCATTCTCCTCTTGACTTTCACTGGGTTATTCTGCCTTTTTCGTATCCTACAATTTTCATCTCTCTCGTCGTAATTGTGTTACATAATTTTTTTTGTTTACTTTAAATTTCAGCTATTTCAGAACTAACTTCTTTATTTATTTTCTTCTCTGTGCACCAAATTCTTCTTATTCTTCTATAAACCCACATCTTAAACGTTTAAGTTTTCTTCTCTGTTTTCTTATTAAATGTCCATGTTTCAGCACCACACAGAAATGCTGAGTATATATAAAACTTTATTATTCTAATTTTTATTTCTGGTTTTATTTGAATTGATAATTTTTATACCTTTCACGTTATTACAAATATATTTAACACTCATATTTTTTAAAATATATTTTAATAATAAAATAAAATAATTAATTTTCAATCGCTAAATATTACACAATTTAAATGCTGACTTTTTTTCTGCAGTTATAAATGATATTCTCACTCACCATAATGAACAAGAGCGAAACTTCTTCTACACAGAAAATGTGTGCCATGTATTTATGTTGTACTATACATTCAACTCACCATGACGCTAGCAGTTGAGTAATCAAGATAAAAATAAATCATTGTCTCATAAATTCCACTTAGAGGATAAATAGTTAGCTTTCAGGATATGAAGGTAAAAGTAGTCACATAGCAATTGGCGTTGCGAAATAAAGTGTTAATGACTTCATTGTTTCTCGGTTTCATGGGGTGAAATGGCTAGTTCCCTTCCTTGTTTCCCCGTTGCTTTTTCCTTGCGATGGAATGCCTAGTTCCCTTCCTCGTTTCCTCGTTGCTTTTTCGTTCTTACAGAATATTTCTGGTACCCATTTAAAGCTGCTTTCAAAATATGGCTGCCTCATTAATCAAGATATAAATAGTAGAACCATTAACACAAATAAACGTTGTCTCAATAATGTATAACATGTTGAAACATCGAAATATAAACATAAATAGCTGAACATTCAAGAATTAAATATTTTATAAAAAAAGAGAACCAATAGTTGAACCATCAAGATGAAAACATTAGAGCCATCAAGATGTATTGCTTGGCACGGTTAGTTAACAGATCAAGTTGTAAATATATTGTTCATTAAATTGAAACCGTGGTAATGCATGGATACGTGTGAACGTGTCTTTTGAGTGCAAGAGTATGTGGTAGAGCGGGGGTGAGTGTGAACTTGATCTAATTAGTGCAAGAGTTTGTGATAAAGCAGTTGTGAGTATGAATTTTGTCTATTGAGTGCAAGAGTTTGTGATAAAGCAGTTGTGAGTTTGAATATGATCTATTGAGTGCAAGAGTTGTTGATAGAGCAGTTGTCAGTGTGAATTTGGTCTATTGAGTGCAAGAGTTGTTGATAGAGCAGTTGTCAGTGTGAATTTGGTCTATGAGTGCAAGAGTTGTTGATAGAGCAGTTGTCAGTGTGAATTTGGTCTATTGAGTGCAAGAGTTGTTGATAGAGCAGTTGTCAGTGTGAATTTGGTCTATTGAGTGCAAGAGTTGTTGATAAAGTAGTTGTCAGTGTGAATTTGATCTATTGATTGCAAGAATTGTTGATAGAGCAGTTGTCAATGTGAATTTAGTCTATTGAGTGCAGGAGTTGATAGAGAAGTTGTCAGTGTGAATTTGGTCTATTGAGTGCAAGAGTTGTTGATAGAGCAGTTGTCAATGTGAATTTGGTCTATGAGTGCAAGAGTTGTTGATAGAGCAGTTGTCAATGTGAATTTGGTCTATGAGTGCAAGAGTTGTTGATAGAGCAGTTGTCAATGTGAATTTGGTCTATGAGTGCAAGAGTTGTTGATAGAGCAGTTGTCAATATGAATTTGGTCTATGAGTGCAAGAGTTGTTGATAGAGCAGTTGTCAATGTGAATTTGGTCTATGAGTGCAAGAGTTGTTGATAGAGCAGTTGTCAGTGTGAATAGAGCGGTGGTGTGTGATCTTAGTCAAATATGTACAAGAGGATGCGGTAGAGCGGTGGTTTGGGATCTTGGTCTAATATGTACAACAGGATGCTGTAGAGTGGTGGTGTGTGATCTTGGTCTAATATGTACAACAGGATGCTGTAGAGTGGTGGTGTGTGATCTTGGTGTAATATGTACAAGAGGATGCTGTAGAGTGGTGGTGTATAATCATGGTCTAATATGTACAAGAGGATGCTGTAGAGTGGTGGTGTATAATCATGGTCTAATATGTACAAGAGGATGCTGTAGAGCGGTGGTGTATAATCATGGTCTAATATGTACAAGAGGATGCTGTAGAGCGGTGGTGTATAATCGTGGTCTAATATGTACAAGAGGATGCTGTAGAGTGGTGGTGTGAGATCTTGGTCTAATATGTACAAGAGGATACTGTAGAGCGGTGGTGTATAATCATGGTCTAATATGTACAAGAGGATGCTGTAGAGCGGTGGTGTATAATATGGTCTAATATGTACAAGAGGATGCTGTAGAGCGGTGGTGTATAATCGTGGTCTAATATGTACAACAGGATGCTGTGGAGCAGTGGTGTGGGGTTTTGGTCTAATATGTACAAGAAGATGCTGTAGAGCGGTGGTGTATAATCGTGGTTTAATATGTACAACAGGATGCTGCAGAGTGGTGGTGTATAATCGTGGTTTAATATGTACAACAGGATGCTGCAGAGTGGTGGTGTATAATCGTGGTTTAATATGTACAACAGGATGCTGCAGAGTGGTGGTGTATAATCGTGGTCTAATATGTACAACAGGATGCTGCAGAGTGGTGGTGTATAATCGTGGTCTAATATGTACAAGAGGATGCTGCAGAGCGGTGGTGTGGGATCGTGGTCTAATATGTACAACAGGATGCTGTGGAGCGGTGGTGTATAATCGTGGTCTAATATGTACAACAGGATGCTGCAGAGTGGTGGTGTATAATCGTGGTCTAATATGTACAAGAGGATGCTGCAGAGCGGTGGTGTGGGATCTTGGTCTAATATGTACAAGAGGATGCTGCAGAGCGGTGGTGTGGGATCGTGGTCTAATATGTACAAGCGGATGCTGTAGAGTGGTGGTGTGGGATCGTGGTCTAATATGTACTAGAGGATGCTGTAGAGAGCGGTGGTGTGGGATCTTGGTCTAATATGTACAAGAGGATGCTGTAGAGAGCGGTGATGTGTGATCTTGGTCTAATATGTACAAGAGGATGCTGTAGAGAGCGGTGGTGTGGGATCTTGGTCTAATATGTACAAGAGGATGCTGTAGAGTGGTGGTGTGGGATCTTGGTCTAATATGTACTAGAGGATGCTGTAGATAGCGGAGGTGTGTGATCTTGGTCTAATATGTACTAGAGGATGCTGTAGATAGCGGTGGTGTGGGATCTTGGTCTAATATGTACAAGAGGATGCTGTAGAGAGCGGTGATGTGTGATCTTGGTCTAATATGTACTAGAGGATGCTGTAGAGAGCGGTGGTGTGGGATCTTGGTCTAATAACCACAAGAGGATGCTGTAGAGAGCGGTGGTGTGGATCTTGGTCTAATATGTACAAGAGAATGCTGTAGAGAGCGGTGGTGTGGGATCTTGGTCTAATATGTACTAGAGGATGCTGTAGAGTGGTGGTGTGTGATCTTGGTCTAATATGTACAAGAGAATGCTGTAGAGAGTGGTGGTGTGTGATCTTGGTCTAATATGTAAAAGAGAATGCTGTAGAGAGCGGTGGTGTGGGATCTTGGTCTAATATGTACTAGAGAATGCTGTAGAGAGTGGTGGTGTGTGATCTTGGTCTAATATGTACTAGAGAATGCTGTAGAGAGTGGTGGTGTGTGATCTTGGTCTAATATGTAGAGGATGCTGTAGAGTGGTGGTGTGTGATCTTCGTCTAATATGTACTAGAGGATGCTGTAGAGAGCGGTGGTGTGTGAGCTTGGTCTAATATGTACTAGAGAATGCTGTAGAGAGTGGTGGTGTGGGATCTTGGTCTAATATGTAGAGGATGCTGTAGAGTGGTGGTGTGTGATCTTGGTCTAATATGTAGAGGATGCTGTAGAGTGGTGGTGTGTGATCTTGGTCTAATATGTACTAGAGAATGCTGTAGAGAGTGGTGGTGTGTGATCTTGGTCTAATATGTAGAGGATGCTGTAGAGTGATGGTGTGTGATCTTGGTCTAATATGTACTAGAGGATGCTGTAGAGAGCGGTGGTGTGTGAGCTTGGTCTAATATGTACTACAGGATGCTGTAGAGTGGTGGTGTGTGATCTTGGTCTAATATGTACTAGAGGATGCTGTAGAGTGGTGGTGTGTGATCTTGGTCTAATATGTACTAGAGGATGCTGTAGAATGGTGGTGTGTGATCTTGGTCTAATATGTACTAGAGAATGCTGTAGAGAGCGGTGGTGTGTGATCTTGGTCTAATATGTACTAGAGGATGCTGTAGAGTGGTGGTGTGTGATCTTGGTCTAATATGTACTAGAGGATGCTGTAGAGTGGTGGTGTGTGATCTTGGTCTAATATGTACTAGAGGATGCTGTAGAGAGTGGTGGTGTGTGATCTTGGTCTAATATGTACTAGAGGATGCTGTAGAGAGTGGTGGTGTGTGATCTTGGTCTAATATGTACAAGAGAATGCTGTAGAGAGCGGTGGTGTGGGATCTTGGTCTAATATGTACTAGAGGATGCTGTAGAGTGGTGGTGTGTGATCTTGGTCTAATATGTACAAGAGAATGCTGTAGAGAGTGGTGGTGTGTGATCTTGGTCTAATATGTACAAGAGAATGCTGTAGAGAGCGGTGGTGTGTTATCTTGGTCTAATATGTACAAGAGAATGCTGTAGAGCGGTGGTGTGGGATCTTGGTCTAATATGTACTAGAGAATGCTGTAGAGAGTGGTGGTGTGTGGTCTTGGTCTAATATGTACTAGAGGATGCTGTAGAGTGGTGGTGTGTGATCTTGGTCTAATATGTACTAGAGGATGCTGTAGAGAGCGGTGGTGTGTGATCTTGGTCTAATATGTACTAGAGGATGCTGTAGAGTGGTGGTGTGTGATCTTGGTCTAATATGTACTAGAGAATGCTTTAGAGAGCGGTGGTGTGTGATCTTGGTCTAATATGTACTAGAGGATGCTGTAGAGTGGTGGTGTGTGATCTTGGTCTAATATGTACTAGAGGATGCTGTAGAGTGGTGGTGTGTTATCTTGGTCTAATATGTACTAGAGGATGCTGTAGAGAGTGGTGGTGTGTGATCTTGGTCTAATATGTACTAGAGGATGCTGTAGAGAGTGGTGGTGTGTGATCTTGGTCTAATATGTACAAGAGAATGCTGTAGAGAGCGGTGGTGTGGGATCTTGGTCTAATATGTACTAGAGGATGCTGTAGAGTGGTGGTGTGTGATCTTGTTCTAATATGTACTAGAGGATGCTGTAGAGAGTGGTGGTGTGTGATCTTGGTCTAATATGTACTAGAGGATGCTGTAGAGTGGTGGTGTGTGATCTTGGTCTAATATGTACTAGAGGATGCTGTAGAGTGGTGGTGTGTGATCTTGGTCTAATATGTACTAGAGGATGCTGTAGAGAGTGGTGGTGTGTGATCTTGGTCTAATATGTACTAGAGGATGCTGTAGAGAGTGGTGGTGTGTGATCTTGGTCTAATATGTACAAGAGAATGCTGTAGAGAGCGGTGGTGTGTGATCTTGGTCTAAAATGTACTAGAGGATGCTGTAGAGAGTGGTGGTGTGTGATCTTGGTCTAATATGTACAAGAGAATGCTGTAGAGAGCGGTGGTGTGGGATCTTGGTCTAATATGTACTAGAGAATGCTGTAGAGAGCTGTGGTGTGGGATCTTGGTCTAATATGTACTAGAGAATGCTGTAGAGAGCGGTGGTGTGTGATCTTGGTCTAATATGTACTAGAGGATGCTGTAGAGAGTGGTGGTGTGTGATCTTGGTCTAATATGTACAAGAGAATGCTGTAGAGAGTGGTGGTGTGTGATCTTGGTCTAATATGTACAAGAGAATGCTGTAGAGAGCGGTGGTGTGTGATCTTGGTCTAATATGTACTAGAGGATGCTGTAGAGTGGTGGTGTGGGATCTTGGTCTAATATGTACTAGAGGATGCTGTAGAGTGGTGGTGTGTGATCTTGGTCTAATATGTACTAGAGGATGCTGTAGAGAGTGGTGGTGCGTGATCTTGGTCTAATATGTACTAGAGGATGCTGTAGAGTGGTGGTGTGTGATCTTGGTCTAATATGTACTAGAGGATGCTGTAGAGTGGTGGTGTGTGATCTTGGTCTAATATGTACTAGAGGATGCTGTAGAGTGGTGGTGTGTGATCTTGGTCTAATATGTACTAGAGAATGCTGTAGAGAGCGGTGGTGTGTGATCTTGGTCTAATATGTACTAGAGGATGCTGTAGAGTGGTGGTGTGTGATCTTGGTCTAATATGTACTAGAGGATGCTGTAGAGTGGTGGTGTGTGATCTTGGTCTAATATGTACTAGAGGATGCTGTAGAGAGTGGTGGTGTGTGATCTTGGTCTAATATGTACTAGAGGATGCTGTAGAGAGTGGTGGTGTGTGATCTTGGTCTAATATGTACAAGAGAATGCTGTAGAGAGCGTTGGTGTGGGATCTTGGTCTAATATGTACTAGAGGATGCTGTAGAGTGGTGGTGTGTGATCTTGGTCTAATATGTACAAGAGAATGCTGTAGAGAGTGGTGGTGTGTGATCTTGGTCTAATATGTACAAGAGAATGCTGTAGAGAGCGGTGGTGTGTGATCTTGGTCTAATATGTACAAGAGAATGCTGTAGAGCGGTGGTGTGGGATCTTGGTCTAATATGTACTAGAGAATGCTGTAGAGAGTGGTGGTGTGTGATCTTGGTCTAATATGTACTAGAGGATGCTGTAGAGTGGTGGTGTGTGATCTTGGTCTAATATGTACTAGAGGATGCTGTAGAGAGCGGTGGTGTGTGATCTTGGTCTAATATGTACTAGAGGATGCTGTAGAGAGTGGTGGTGTGTGATCTTGGTCTAATATGTACTAGAGGATGCTGTAGAGTGGTGGTGTGTGATCTTGGTCTAATATGTACTAGAGGATGCTGTAGAGTGGTGGTGTGTGATCTTGGTCTAATATGTACTAGAGGATGCTGTAGAGAGTGGTGGTGTGTGATCTTGGTCTAATATGTACTAGAGGATGCTGTAGAGAGTGGTGGTGTGTGATCTTGGTCTAATATGTACAAGAGAATGCTGTAGAGAGCGGTGGTGTGTGATCTTGGTCTAATATGTACTAGAGGATGCTGTAGAGAGTGGTGGTGTGTGATCTTGGTCTAATATGTACAAGAGAATGCTGTAGAGAGCGGTGGTGTGGGATCTTGGTCTAATATGTACTAGAGAATGCTGTAGAGAGCGGTGGTGTGGGATCTTGGTCTAATATGTACTAGAGAATGCTGTAGAGAGCGGTGGTGTGTGATCTTGGTCTAATATGTACTAGAGGATGCTGTAGAGAGTGGTGGTGTGTGATCTTGGTCTAATATGTACAAGAGAATGCTGTAGAGAGTGGTGGTGTGTGATCTTGGTCTAATATGTACAAGAGAATGCTGTAGAGAGCGGTGGTGTGTGATCTTGGTCTAATATGTACTAGAGGATGCTGTAGAGTGGTGGTGTGTGATCTTGGTCTAATATGTACTAGAGGATGCTGTAGAGAGTGGTGGTGTGTGATCTTGGTCTAATATGTACTAGAGGATGCTGTAGAGTGGTGGTGTGGGATCTTGGTCTAATATGTACTAGAGGATGCTGTAGAGTGGTGGTGTGTGATCTTGGTCTAATATGTACTAGAGAATGCTGTAGAGAGTGGTGGTGTGTGATCTTGGTCTAATATGTACAAGAGAATGCTGTAGAGAGCGGTGGTGTGGGATCTTGGTCTAATATGTACTAGAGGATGCTGTAGAGAGGTGGTGTGTGATCATGGTCTAATATGTACAAGAGAATGCTGTAGAGTGGTGGTGTGTGATCTTGGTCTAATATGTACAAGAGAATGCTGTAGAGTGGTGGTGTGTGATCATGGTCTAATATGTACAAGAGAATGCTGTAGAGAGCGGTGGTGTGGGATCTTGGTCTAATATGTACTAGAGGATGCTGTAGAGTGGTGGTGTGTGATCATGGTCTAATATGTACAAGAGAATGCTGTAGAGTGGTGGTGTATAATCATGGCCTAATGTGTACAACAGGATGTTGTAGAGCGGTGGTGTGGGATCTTGGTCTAATATGTACTAGAGAATGCTGTAGAGAGCGGTGGTGTGTGATCTTGGTCTAATATGTACTAGAGGATGCTGTAGAGAGTGGTGGTGTGTGATCTTGGTCTAATATGTACAAGAGAATGCTGTAGAGAGTGGTGGTGTGTGATCTTGGTCTAATATGTACAAGAGAATGCTGTAGCGAGCGGTGGTGTGTGATCTTGGTCTAATATGTACTAGAGGATGCTGTAGAGTGGTGGTGTGGGATCTTGGTCTAATATGTACTAGAGGATGCTGTAGAGTGGTGGTGTGTGATCTTGGTCTAATATGTACTAGAGGATGCTGTAGAGAGTGGTGGTGTGTGATCTTGGTCTAATATGTACTAGAGGATGCTGTAGAGTGGTGGTGTGTGATCTTGGTCTAATATGTACTAGAGGATGCTGTAGAGTGGTGGTGTGTGATCTTGGTCTAAAATGTACTAGAGGATGCTGTAGAGAGTGGTGGTGTGTGATCTTGGTCTAATATGTACAAGAGAATGCTGTAGAGAGCGGTGGTGTGGGATCTTGGTCTAATATGTACTAGAGAATGCTGTAGAGAGCTGTGGTGTGGGATCTTGGTCTAATATGTACTAGAGAATGCTGTAGAGAGCGGTGGTGTGTGATCTTGGTCTAATATGTACTAGAGGATGCTGTAGAGAGTGGTGGTGTGTGATCTTGGACTAATATGTACAAGAGAATGCTGTAGAGAGTGGTGGTGTGTGATCTTGGTCTAATATGTACAACAGGATGCTGTAGAGTGGTGGTGTGTGATCTTGGTGTAATATGTACAAGAGGATGCTGTAGAGTGGTGGTGTATAATCATGGTCTAATATGTACAAGAGGATGCTGTAGAGTGGTGGTGTATAATCATGGTCTAATATGTACAAGAGGATGCTGTAGAGCGGTGGTGTATAATCATGGTCTAATATGTACAAGAGGATGCTGTAGAGCGGTGGTGTATAATCGTGGTCTAATATGTACAAGAGGATGCTGTAGAGTGGTGGTGTGAGATCTTGGTCTAATATGTACAAGAGGATACTGTAGAGCGGTGGTGTATAATCATGGTCTAATATGTACAAGAGGATGCTGTAGAGCGGTGGTGTATAATATGGTCTAATATGTACAAGAGGATGCTGTAGAGCGGTGGTGTATAATCGTGGTCTAATATGTACAACAGGATGCTGTGGAGCAGTGGTGTGGGGTTTTGGTCTAATATGTACAAGAAGATGCTGTAGAGCGGTGGTGTATAATCGTGGTTTAATATGTACAACAGGATGCTGCAGAGTGGTGGTGTATAATCGTGGTTTAATATGTACAACAGGATGCTGCAGAGTGGTGGTGTATAATCGTGGTTTAATATGTACAACAGGATGCTGCAGAGTGGTGGTGTATAATCGTGGTCTAATATGTACAACAGGATGCTGCAGAGTGGTGGTGTATAATCGTGGTCTAATATGTACAAGAGGATGCTGCAGAGCGGTGGTGTGGGATCGTGGTCTAATATGTACAACAGGATGCTGTAGAGTGGTGGTGTGGGATCGTGGTCTAATATGTACTAGAGGATGCTGTAGAGAGCGGTGGTGTGGGATCTTGGTCTAATATGTACAAGAGGATGCTGTAGAGAGCGGTGATGTGTGATCTTGGTCTAATATGTACAAGAGGATGCTGTAGAGAGCGGTGGTGTGGGATCTTGGTCTAATATGTACAAGAGGATGCTGTAGAGAGCGGTGATGTGTGATCTTGGTCTAATATGTACTAGAGGATGCTGTAGAGAGCGGTGGTGTGTGATCTTGGTCTAATAACCACAAGAGGATGCTGTAGAGAGCGGTGGTGTGGATCTTGGTCTAATATGTACAAGAGAATGCTGTAGAGAGCGGTGGTGTGGGATCTTGGTCTAATATGTACTAGAGGATGCTGTAGAGTGGTGGTGTGTGATCTTGGTCTAATATGTACAAGAGAATGCTGTAGAGAGTGGTGGTGTGTGATCTTGGTCTAATATGTAAAAGAGAATGCTGTAGAGAGCGGTGGTGTGGGATCTTGGTCTAATATGTACTAGAGAATGCTGTAGAGCGGTGGTGTGGGATCTTGGTCTAATATGTACTAGAGAATGCTGTAGAGAGTGGTGGTGTGTGATCTTGGTCTAATATGTAGAGGATGCTGTAGAGTGGTGGTGTGTGATCTTGGTCTAATATGTACTAGAGGATGCTGTAGAGAGCGGTGGTGTGTGAGCTTGGTCTAATATGTACTACAGGATGCTGTAGAGTGGTGGTGTGTGATCTTGGTCTAATATGTACTAGAGGATGCTGTAGAGTGGTGGTGTGTGATCTTGGTCTAATATGTACTAGAGGATGCTGTAGAATGGTGGTGTGTGATCTTGGTCTAATATGTACTAGAGAATGCTGTAGAGAGCGGTGGTGTGTGATCTTGGTCTAATATGTACTAGAGGATGCTGTAGAGTGGTGGTGTGTGATCTTGGTCTAATATGTACTAGAGGATGCTGTAGAGTGGTGGTGTGTGATCTTGGTCTAATATGTACTAGAGGATGCTGTAGAGAGTGGTGGTGTGTGATCTTGGTCTAATATGTACTAGAGGATGCTGTAGAGAGTGGTGGTGTGTGATCTTGGTCTAATATGTACAAGAGAATGCTGTAGAGAGCGGTGGTGTGGGATCTTGGTCTAATATGTACTAGAGGATGCTGTAGAGTGGTGGTGTGTGATCTTGGTCTAATATGTACAAGAGAATGCTGTAGAGAGTGGTGGTGTGTGATCTTGGTCTAATATGTACAAGAGAATGCTGTAGAGAGCGGTGGTGTGTTATCTTGGTCTAATATGTACAAGAGAATGCTGTAGAGCGGTGGTGTGGGATCTTGGTCTAATATGTACTAGAGATTGCTGTAGAGATTGGTGGTGTGTGGTCTTGGTCTAATATGTACTAGAGGATGCTGTAGAGTGGTGGTGTGTGATCTTGGTCTAATATGTACTAGAGGATGCTGTAGAGAGCGGTGGTGTGTGATCTTGGTCTAATATGTACTAGAGGATGCTGTAGAGTGGTGGTGTGTGATCTTGGTCTAATATGTACTAGAGAATGCTGTAGAGAGCGGTGGTGTGTGATCTTGGTCTAATATGTACTAGAGGATGCTGTAGAGTGGTGGTGTGTGATCTTGGTCTAATATGTACTAGAGGATGCTGTAGAGTGGTGGTGTGTTATCTTGGTCTAATATATACTAGAGGATGCTGTAGAGAGTGGTGGTGTGTGATCTTGGTCTAATATGTACTAGAGGATGCTGTAGAGAGTGGTGGTGTGTGATCTTGGTCTAATATGTACAAGAGAATGCTGTAGAGAGCGGTGGTGTGGGTATCTTGGTCTAATATGTACTAGAGGATGCTGTAGAGTGGTGGTGTGTGATCTTGGTCTAATATGTACTAGAGGATGCTGTAGAGAGTGGTGGTGTGTGATCTTGGTCTAATATGTACTAGAGGATGCTGTAGAGTGGTGGTGTGTGATCTTGGTCTAATATGTACTAGAGGATGCTGTAGAGTGGTGGTGTGTGATCTTGGTCTAATATGTACTAGAGGATGCTGTAGAGAGTGGTGGTGTGTGATCTTGGTCTAATATGTACTAGAGGATGCTGTAGAGAGTGGTGGTGTGTGATCTTGGTCTAATATGTACAAGAGAATGCTGTAGAGAGCGGTGGTGTGTGATCTTGGTCTAAAATGTACTAGAGGATGCTGTAGAGAGTGGTGGTGTGTGATCTTGGTCTAATATGTACTAGAGGATGCTGTAGAGTGGTGGTGTGTGATCTTGGTCTAATATGTACAAGAGAATGCTGTAGAGAGCGGTGGTGTGTGATCTTGGTCTAATATGTACTAGAGGATGCTGTAGAGTGGTGGTGTGGGATCTTGGTCTAATATGTACTAGAGGATGCTGTAGAGTGGTGGTGTGTGATCTTGGTATAATATGTACTAGAGGATGCTGTAGAGAGTGGTGGTGTGTGATCTTGGTCTAATATGTACTAGAGGATGCTGTAGAGTGGTGGTGTGTGATCTTGGTCTAATATGTACTAGAGGATGCTGTAGAGTGGTGGTGTGTGATCTTGGTCTAATATGTACTAGAGGATGCTGTAGAGTGGTGGTGTGTGATCTTGGTCTAATATGTACTAGAGAATGCTGTAGAGAGCGGTGGTGTGTGATCTTGGTCTAATATGTACTAGAGGATGCTGTAGAGTGGTGGTGTGTGATCTTGGTCTAATATGTACTAGAGGATGCTGTAGAGTGGTGGTGTGTGATCTTGGTCTAATATGTACTAGAGGATGCTGTAGAGAGTGGTGGTGTGTGATCTTGGTCTAATATGTACTAGAGGATGCTGTAGAGAGTGGTGGTGTGTGATCTTGGTCTAATATGTACAAGAGAATGCTGTAGAGAGCGTTGGTGTGGGATCTTGGTCTAATATGTACTAGAGGATGCTGTAGAGTGGTGGTGTGTGATCTTGGTCTAATATGTACAAGAGAATGCTGTAGAGAGTGATGGTGTGTGATCTTGGTCTAATATGTACAAGAGAATGCTGTAGAGAGCGGTGGTGTGTGATCTTGGTCTAATATGTACAAGAGAATGCTGTAGAGCGGTGGTGTGGGATCTTGGTCTAATATGTACTAGAGAATGCTGTAGAGAGTGGTGGTGTGTGATCTTGGTCTAATATGTACTAGAGGATGCTGTAGAGTGGTGGTGTGTGATCTTGGTCTAATATGTACTAGAGGATGCTGTAGAGAGCGGTGGTGTGTGATCTTGGTCTAATATGTACTAGAGGATGCTGTAGAGAGTGGTGGTGTGTGATCTTGGTCTAATATGTACTAGAGGATGCTGTAGAGTGGTGGTGTGTGATCTTGGTCTAATATGTACTAGAGGATGCTGTAGAGTGGTGGTGTGTGATCTTGGTCTAATATGTACTAGAGGATGCTGTAGAGAGTGGTGGTGTGTGATCTTGGTCTAATATGTACAAGAGAATGCTGTAGAGAGTGGTGGTGTGTGATCTTGGTCTAATATGTACAAGAGAATGCTGTAGAGAGCGGTGGTGTGTGATCTTGGTCTAATATGTACTAGAGGATGCTGTAGAGAGTGGTGGTGTGTGATCTTGGTCTAATATGTACAAGAGAATGCTGTAGAGAGCGGTGGTGTGGGATCTTGGTCTAATATGTACTAGAGAATGCTGTAGAGAGCGGTGGTGTGGGATCTTGGTCTAATATGTACTAGAGAATGCTGTAGAGAGCGGTGGTGTGTGATCTTGGTCTAATATTTACTAGAGGATGCTGTAGAGAGTGGTGGTGTGTGATCTTGGTCTAATATGTACAAGAGAATGCTGTAGAGAGTGGTGGTGTGTGATCTTGGTCTAATATGTACAAGAGAATGCTGTAGAGAGCGGTGGTGTGTGATCTTGGTCTAATATGTACTAGAGGATGCTGTAGAGTGGTGGTGTGTGATCTTGGTCTAATATGTACTAGAGGATGCTGTAGAGAGTGGTGGTGTGTGATCTTGGTCTAATATGTACTAGAGGATGCTGTAGAGTGGTGGTGTGGGATCTTGGTCTAATATGTACTACAGGATGCTGTAGAGTGGTGGTGTGTGATCTTGGTCTAATATGTACTAGAGAATGCTGTAGAGAGTGGTGGTGTGTGATCTTGGTCTAATATGTACAAGAGAATGCTGTAGAGAGCGGTGGTGTGGGATCTTGGTCTAATATGTACTAGAGGATGCTGTAGAGAGGTGGTGTGTGATCATGGTCTAATATGTACAAGAGAATGCTGTAGAGTGGTGGTGTGTGATCTTGGTCTAATATGTACAAGAGAATGCTGTAGAGTGGTGGTGTGTGATCATGGTCTAATATGTACAAGAGAATGCTGTAGAGAGCGGTGGTGTGGGATCTTGGTCTAATATGTACTAGAGGATGCTGTAGAGTGGTGGTGTGTGATCATGGTCTAATATGTACAAGAGAATGCTGTAGAGTGGTGGTGTATAATCATGGCCTAATGTGTACAACAGGATGTTGTAGAGCGGTGGTGTGGGATCTTGGTCTAATATGTACTAGAGAATGCTGTAGAGAGCGGTGGTGTGTGATCTTGGTCTAATATGTACTAGAGGATGCTGTAGAGAGTGGTGGTGTGTGATCTTGGTCTAATATGTACAAGAGAATGCTGTAGAGAGTGGTGGTGTGTGATCTTGGTCTAATATGTACAAGAGAATGCTGTAGCGAGCGGTGGTGTGTGATCTTGGTCTAATATGTACTAGAGGATGCTGTAGAGTGGTGGTGTGGGATCTTGGTCTAATATGTACTAGAGGATGCTGTAGAGTGGTGGTGTGTGATCTTGGTCTAATATGTACTAGAGGATGCTGTAGAGAGTGGTGGTGTGTGATCTTGGTCTAATATGTACTAGAGGATGCTGTAGAGTGGTGGTGTGTGATCTTGGTCTAATATGTACTAGAGGATGCTGTAGAGTGGTGGTGTGTGATCTTGGTCTAAAATGTACTAGAGGATGCTGTAGAGAGTGGTGGTGTGTGATCTTGGTCTAATATGTACAAGAGAATGCTGTAGAGAGCGGTGGTGTGGGATCTTGGTCTAATATGTACTAGAGAATGCTGTAGAGAGCTGTGGTGTGGGATCTTGGTCTAATATGTACTAGAGAATGCTGTAGAGAGCGGTGGTGTGTGATCTTGGTCTAATATGTACTAGAGGATGCTGTAGAGAGTGGTGGTGTGTGATCTTGGTCTAATATGTACAAGAGAATGCTGTAGAGAGTGGTGGTGTGTGATCTTGGTCTAATATGTACAAGAGAATGCTGTAGAGAGCGGTGGTGTGTGATCTTGGTCTAATATGTACTAGAGGATGCTGTAGAGTGGTGGTGTGGGATCTTGGTCTAATATGTACTAGAGGATGCTGTAGAGTGGTGGTGTGTGATCTTGGTCTAATATGTACTAGAGGATGCTGTAGAGAGTGGTGGTGTGTGATCTTGGTCTAATATGTACTAGAGGATGCTGTAGAGTGGTGGTGTGTGATCTTGGTCTAATATGTACTAGAGGATGCTGTAGAGTGGTGGTGTGTGATCTTGGTCTAATATGTACTAGAGGATGCTGTAGAGTGGTGGTGTGTGATCTTGGTCTAATATGTACTAGAGAATGCTGTAGAGAGCGGTGGTGTGTGATCTTGGTCTAAAATGTACTAGAGGATGCTGTAGAGAGTGGTGGTGTGTGATCTTGGTCTAATATGTACAAGAGAATGCTGTAGAGAGCGGTGGTGTGGGATCTTGGTCTAATATGTACTAGAGAATGCTGTAGAGAGCGGTGGTGTGGGATCTTGGTCTAATATGTACTAGAGAATGCTGTAGAGAGCGGTGGTGTGTGATCTTGGTCTAATATGTACTAGAGGATGCTGTAGAGAGTGGTGGTGTGTGATCTTGGTCTAATATGTACAAGAGAATGCTGTAGAGAGTGGTGGTGTGTGATCTTGGTCTAATATGTACAAGAGAATAGTGTAGAGAGCGGTGGTGTGTGATCTTGGTCTAATATGTACTAGAGGATGCTGTAGAGTGGTGGTGTGTGATCTTGGTCTAATATGTACTAGAGGATGCTGTAGAGAGTGGTGGTGTGTGATCTTGGTCTAATATGTACTAGAGGATGCTGTAGAGTGGTGGTGTGGGATCTTGGTCTAATATGTACTAGAGGATGCTGTAGAGTGGTGGTGTGTGATCTTGGTCTAATATGTACTAGAGAATGCTGTAGAGAGTGGTGGTGTGTGATCTTGGTCTAATATGTACAAGAGAATGCTGTAGAGAGCGGTGGTGTGGGATCTTGGTCTAATATGTACTAGAGGATGCTGTAGAGAGGTGGTGTGTGATCTTGGTCTAATATGTACAAGAGAATGCTGTAGAGTGGTGGTGTGTGATCATGGTCTAATATGTACAAGAGAATGCTGTAGAGAGCGGTGGTGTGGGATCTTGGTCTAATATGTACTAGAGGATGCTGTAGAGTGGTGGTGTGTGATCATGGTCTAATATGTACAAGAGAATGCTGTAGAGTGGTGGTGTATAATCATGGCCTAATGTGTACAACAGGATGTTGTAGAGCGGTGGTGTGGGATCTTGGTCTAATATGTACAAGCGAATGCTGTAGAGTGGTGGTGTGTGATCATGGTCTAATATGTACAAGAGAATGCTGTAGAGTGGTGGTGTGTGATCATGGTCTAATATGTACAAGAGAATGCTGTAGAGAGCGGTGGTGTGTGATCATGGTCTAATATGTACAAGAGAATGCTGTAGAGTGGTGGTGTGTGATCTTGGTCTAATATGTACAAGAGAATGCTGTAGAGCGGTGGTGTGTGATCATGGTCTAATATGTACAAGAGAATGCTGTAGAGTGGTGGTGTGTGATCTTGGTCTAATAACCACAAGAGGATGCTGTAGAGAGCGGTGGTGTGTGATCATGGTCTAATATGTACAAGAGAATGCTGTGTGTGTGATCATGGTCTAATATGTACAAATGGATGCTGTAGAGTGGTGGTGTGTGATCTTGGTCTAATATGTACAAGAGAATGCTGTAGAGAGCGGTGGTGTGGGATCTTGGTCTAATATGTACTAGAGGATGCTGTAGAGTGGTGGTGTGGGATCATGGTCTAATATGTACAAGAGAATGCTGTAGAGTGGTGGTGTATAATCATGGCCTAATGTGTACAACAGGATGTTGTAGAGCGGTGGTGTGGGATCTTGGTCTAATATGTACAAAAGGATGTTGTAGACCGGTGGTGTGGGATCTTGGTCTAATATGTACAAAAGGATGCTGTAGAGCGGCGATGTGGGATCGTGGTCTAATATGTACAAGAGGATGTGGTAGAGCGGTGGTGTGTGATCTTGATCTTATATGTACAAGAGAATGCTGTAGAGTGGTGGTGTATAATCATGGCCTAATGTGTACAACAGGATGTTGTAGAGCGGTGGTGTGGGATCTTGGTCTAATATGTACAAGCGAATGCTGTAGAGTGGTGGTGTGTGATCATGGTCTAATATGTACAACATGATGCTGTAGAGAGCGGTGGTGTGGGATCTTGGTCTAATATGTACAAGAAAATGCTGTAGAGCGGTGGTGTTGGATCTTGGTCTAATATGTACAACATGATGCTGTAGAGAGCGGTGGTGTGGGATCTTGGTCTAATATGTACAAGAAAATGCTGTAGAGCGGTGGTGTTGGATCTTAGTCTAATATGTACAAGAAAATGCTGTAGAGCGGTGGTGTTGGATCTTAGTCTAATATGTACAAGAAAATGCTGTAGAGCGGTGGTGTTGGATCTTAGTCTAATATGTACAAGAAAATGCTGTAGAGTGGTGGTGTGTGATCTTGGTCTAATATGTACTAGAGGATGCTGTAGAGTGGTGGTGTGTGATCTTGGTCTAATATGTACTAGAGGATGCTGTAGAGAGTGGTGGTGTGTGATCTTGGTCTAATATGTACTAGAGGATGCTGTAGAGAGTGGTGGTGTGTGATCTTGGTCTAATATGTACAAGAGAATGCTGTAGAGAGCGGTGGTGTGTGATCTTGGTCTAAAATGTACTAGAGGATGCTGTAGAGTGGTGGTGTGTGATCTTGGTCTAATATGTACTAGAGGATGCTGTAGAGTGGTGGTGTGTGATCTTGGTCTAATATGTACTAGAGGATGCTGTAGAGTGGTGGTGTGTGATCTTGGTCTAATATGTACTAGAGAATGCTGTAGAGAGCGGTGGTGTGTGATCTTGGTCTAAAATGTACTAGAGGATGCTGTAGAGAGTGGTGGTGTGTGATCTTGGTCTAATATGTACAAGAGAATGCTGTAGAGAGCGGTGGTGTGGGATCTTGGTCTAATATGTACTAGAGAATGCTGTAGAGAGCGGTGGTGTGGGATCTTGGTCTAATATGTACTAGAGAATGCTGTAGAGAGCGGTGGTGTGTGATCTTGGTCTAATATGTACTAGAGGATGCTGTAGAGAGTGGTGGTGTGTGATCTTGGTCTAATATGTACAAGAGAATGCTGTAGAGAGTGGTGGTGTGTGATCTTGGTCTAATATGTACAAGAGAATAGTGTAGAGAGCGGTGGTGTGTGATCTTGGTCTAATATGTACTAGAGGATGCTGTAGAGTGGTGGTGTGTGATCTTGGTCTAATATGTACTAGAGGATGCTGTAGAGAGTGGTGGTGTGTGATCTTGGTCTAATATGTACTAGAGGATGCTGTAGAGTGGTGGTGTGGGATCTTGGTCTAATATGTACTAGAGGATGCTGTAGAGTGGTGGTGTGTGATCTTGGTCTAATATGTACTAGAGAATGCTGTAGAGAGTGGTGGTGTGTGATCTTGGTCTAATATGTACAAGAGAATGCTGTAGAGAGCGGTGGTGTGGGATCTTGGTCTAATATGTACTAGAGGATGCTGTAGAGAGGTGGTGTGTGATCTTGGTCTAATATGTACAAGAGAATGCTGTAGAGTGGTGGTGTGTGATCATGGTCTAATATGTACAAGAGAATGCTGTAGAGAGCGGTGGTGTGGGATCTTGGTCTAATATGTACTAGAGGATGCTGTAGAGTGGTGGTGTGTGATCATGGTCTAATATGTACAAGAGAATGCTGTAGAGTGGTGGTGTATAATCATGGCCTAATGTGTACAACAGGATGTTGTAGAGCGGTGGTGTGGGATCTTGGTCTAATATGTACAAGCGAATGCTGTAGAGTGGTGGTGTGTGATCATGGTCTAATATGTACAAGAGAATGCTGTAGAGTGGTGGTGTGTGATCATGGTCTAATATGTACAAGAGAATGCTGTAGAGAGCGGTGGTGTGTGATCATGGTCTAATATGTACAAGAGAATGCTGTAGAGTGGTGGTGTGTGATCTTGGTCTAATATGTACAAGAGAATGCTGTAGAGCGGTGGTGTGTGATCATGGTCTAATATGTACAAGAGAATGCTGTAGAGTGGTGGTGTGTGATCTTGGTCTAATAACCACAAGAGGATGCTGTAGAGAGCGGTGGTGTGTGATCATGGTCTAATATGTACAAGAGAATGCTGTGTGTGTGATCATGGTCTAATATGTACAAATGGATGCTGTAGAGTGGTGGTGTGTGATCTTGGTCTAATATGTACAAGAGAATGCTGTAGAGAGCGGTGGTGTGGGATCTTGGTCTAATATGTACTAGAGGATGCTGTAGAGTGGTGGTGTGGGATCATGGTCTAATATGTACAAGAGAATGCTGTAGAGTGGTGGTGTATAATCATGGCCTAATGTGTACAACAGGATGTTGTAGAGCGGTGGTGTGGGATCTTGGTCTAATATGTACAAAAGGATGTTGTAGACCGGTGGTGTGGGATCTTGGTCTAATATGTACAAAAGGTTGCTGTAGAGCGGTTGTGTGGGATCTTGGTCTAATATGTACAAAAGGATGCTGTAGAGCGGCGATGTGGGATCGTGGTCTAATATGTACAAGAGGATGTGGTAGAGCGGTGGTGTGTGATCTTGATCTTATATAACCAAGAGAATGCTGTAGAGTGGTGGTGTATAATCATGGCCTAATGTGTACAACAGGATGTTGTAGAGCGGTGGTGTGGGATCTTGGTCTAATATGTACAAGCGAATGCTGTAGAGTGGTGGTGTGTGATCATGGTCTAATATGTACAACATGATGCTGTAGAGAGCGGTGGTGTGGGATCTTGGTCTAATATGTACAAGAAAATGCTGTAGAGCGGTGGTGTTGGATCTTGGTCTAATATGTACAACATGATGCTGTAGAGAGCGGTGGTGTGGGATCTTGGTCTAATATGTACAAGAAAATGCTGTAGAGCGGTGGTGTTGGATCTTAGTCTAATATGTACAAGAAAATGCTGTAGAGCGGTGGTGTTGGATCTTGTCTAATATGTACAAGAAAATGCTGTAGAGCGGTGGTGTTGGATCTTAGTCTAATATGTACAAGAAAATGCTGTAGAGTGGTAATGTGATCTTGGTCTAATATGTAAGAGGATGCTGTAGAGTGGTGGTGTGTGATCTTGGTCTAATATGTACTAGAGGATGTACTAATATGTACTAGAGGATGCTGTAGAGTGGTGGTGTGTGATCTTGGTCTAATATGTACTAGAGGATGCTGTAGAGAGTGGTGGTGTGTGATCTTGGTCTAATATGTACTAGAGGATGCTGTAGAGAGTGGTGGTGTGTGATCTTGGTCTAATATGTACAAGAGAATGCTGTAGAGAGCGGTGGTGTGTGATCTTGGTCTAATATGTACTAGAGGATGCTGTAGAGAGTGGTGGTGTGTGATCTTGGTCTAATATGTACATAGAGAATGCTGTAGAGAGCGGTGGTGGGATCTTGGTCTAATATGTACTAGAGAATGCTGTAGAGAGCGGTGGTGTGGGATCTTGGTCTAATATGTACTAGAGAATGCTGTAGAGAGCGGTGGTGTGTGATCTTGGTCTAATATGTACTAGAGGATGCTGTAGAGAGTGGTGGTGTGTGATCTTGGTCTAATATGTACAAGAGAATGCTGTAGAGAGTGGTGGTGTGTGATCTTGGTCTAATATGTACAAGAGAATGCTGTAGAGAGCGGTGGTGTGTGATCTTGGTCTAATATGTACTAGAGGATGCTGTAGAGTGGTGGTGTGGGATCTTGGTCTAATATGTACTAGAGGATGCTGTAGAGTGGTGGTGTGTGATCTTGGTCTAATATGTACTAGAGGATGCTGTAGAGAGTGGTGGTGTGTGATCTTGGTCTAATATGTACTAGAGGATGCTGTAGAGTGGTGGTGTGGATCTTGGTCTAATATGTACTAGAGGATGCTGTAGAGTGGTGGTGTGTGATCTTGGTCTAATATGTACTAGAGAATGCTGTAGAGAGTGGTGGTGTGTGATCTTGGTCTAATATGTACAAGAGAATGCTGTAGAGAGCGGTGGTGTGGGATCTTGGTCTAATATGTACTAGAGGATGCTGTAGAGAGGTGGTGTGTGATCATGGTCTAATATGTACAAGAGAATGCTGTAGAGTGGTGGTGTGTGATCTTGGTCTAATATGTACAAGAGAATGCTGTAGAGTGGTGGTGTGTGATCATGGTCTAATATGTACAAGAGAATGCTGTAGAGAGCGGTGGTGTGGGATCTTGGTCTAATATGTACTAGAGGATGCTGTAGAGTGGTGGTGTGTGATCATGGTCTAATATGTACAAGAGAATGCTGTAGAGTGGTGGTGTATAATCATGGCCTAATGTGTACAACAGGATGTTGTAGAGCGGTGGTGTGGGATCTTGGTCTAATATGTACAAGAGAATGCTGTAGAGTGGTGGTGTGTGATCATGGTCTAATATGTACAAGCGAATGCTGTAGAGTGGTGGTGTGTGATCATGGTCTAATATGTACAAGAGAATGCTGTAGAGTGGTGGTGTGTGATCATGGTCTAATATGTACAAGAGAATGCTGTAGAGTGGTGGTGTGTGATCTTGGTCTAATAACCACAAGAGGATGCTGTAGAGAGCGGTGGTGTGTGATCATGGTCTAATATGTACAAGAGAATGCTGTGTGTGTGATCATGGTCTAATATGTACAAATGGATGCTGTAGAGTGGTGGTGTGTGATCTTGGTCTAATATGTACAAGAGAATGCTGTAGAGAGCGGTGGTGTGGGATCTTGGTCTAATATGTACTAGAGGATGCTGTAGAGTGGTGGTGTGGGATCATGGTCTAATATGTACAAGAGAATGCTGTAGAGTGGTGGTGTATAATCATGGCCTAATGTGTACAACAGGATGTTGTAGAGCGGTGGTGTGGGATCTTGGTCTAATATGTACAAAAGGATGTTGTAGACCGGTGGTGTGGGATCTTGGTCTAATATGTACAAAAGGTTGCTGTAGAGCGGTTGTGTGGGATCTTGGTCTAATATGTACAAAAGGATGCTGTAGAGCGGCGGTGTGGGATCGTGGTCTAATATGTACAAGAGGATGTGGTAGAGCGGTGGTGTGTGATCTTGATCTTATATGTACAAGAGGATGTGATAGAGCGGTGGTTTGGGATTTTGGTCTAATATGTACAAGAAAATGCTGTAGAGAGCGATGGTGTGGGATCTTGGTCTAATATGTACAAGAAAATGCTGTACAGAGCGGTGGTGTGGGATCATGGTCTAATATGTACAACATGATGCTGTAGAGAGCGGTGGTGTGGGATCTTGGTCTAATATGTACAAGAAAATGCTGTAGAGCGGTGGTGTTGGATCTTAGTCTAATATGTACAAGAAAATGCTGTAGAGCGGTGGTGTTGGATCTTAGTCTAATATGTACAAGAAAATGCTGTAGAGCGGTGGTGTTGGATCTTAGTCTAATATGTACAAGAAAATGCTGTAGAGCGGTGGTGTTGGATCTTGGTCTAATATGTACAAGAAAATGCTGTAGAGCGGTGGTGTTGGATCTTAGTCTAATATGTACAAGAAAATGCTGTAGAGCGGTGGTGTTGGATCTTAGTCTAATATGTACAAGAAAATGCTGTAGAGCGGTGGTGTGGGATCTTGGTCTAATATGTACAAGAAAATGCTGTAGAGCGGTAGTGTGGGATCTTGGTCTAATATGTACAAGAAAATTCTGTAGAGCGGTGGTGTTGGATCTTAGTCTAATATGTACAAGAAAATGCTGTAGAGCGGTGGTGTTGGATCTTAGTCTAATATGTACAAGAAAATGCTGTAGAGCGGTGGTGTGGGATCTTGGTCTATTATGTACAAGAAAATGCTGTAGAGCGGTGGTGTGGGATCTTGGTCTAATATGTACAAGAAAATGCTGTAGAGAGCGGTGGTGTGGGATCTTGGTCTAATATGTACAAGAAAATGCTGTAGAGCGGTGGTGTGGGATCTTGGTCTAATATGTACAAGAAAATGCTGTAGAGAGCGGTGGTGTGGGATCTTGGTCTAATATGTACAAGAAAATGCTGTAGAGAGCGGTGGTGTGGGATCTTGGTCTAATATGTACAAGAAAATGCTGTAGAGAGCGGTGGTGTGGGATCTTGGTCTAATATGTACAAGAAAATGCTGTAGAGAGCGGTGGTGTGGGATCTTGGTCTAATATGTACAAGAAAATGCTGTAGAGAGCGGTGGTGTGGGATCTTGGTCTATTATGTACAAGAAAATGCTGTAGAGAGCGGTGGTGTGGGATCTTGGTCTAATATGTACAAGAAAATGCTGTAGAGCGGTGATGTGGGATCTTAGTCTAATATGTACAAGAAAATGCTGTAGAGCGGTGGTGTGGGATCTTGGTCTAATATGTACAAGAAAATGCTGTAGAGAGCGGTGGTGTGGGATCTTGGTCTAATATGTACAAGAAAATGCTGTAGAGCGGTGGTGTGGGATCTTAGTCTAATATGTACAAGAAAATGCTGTAGAGCGGTGGTGTGGGATCTTGGTCTAATATGTACAAGAAAATGCTGTAGAGAGCGGTGGTGTGTGATCTTGGTCTAATATGTACAAGAAAATGCTGTAGAGAGCGGTAGTGTTGGATCTTAGTCTAATATGTACAAGAAAATGCTGTAGAGCGGTGGTGTGGGATCTTGGTCTAATATGTACAAGAAAATGATGTAGAGAGCGGTGGTGTGGGATCTTGGTCTAATATGTACTAGAAAATGCTGTAGAGAGCGGTGGTGTGGGATCTTGGTCTAATATGTACAAGAAAATGCTGTAGAGAGCGGTGGTGTGGGATCTTGGTCTAATATGTACAAGAAAATGCTGTAGAGGGCGGTGGTGTGGGATCTTGGTCTAATATGTACAAGAAAATGCTGTAGAGGGCGGTGGTGTGGGATCTTGGTCTAATATGTACAAGAAAATGCTGTAGAGCGGTGGTGCGGGATCTTGGTCTAATATGTACAAGAAAATGCTGTAGAGGGCGGTGGTGTGGGATCTTGGTCTAATATGTACAAGAAAATGCTGTAGAGCGGTGGTGTGGGATCTTGGTCTAATATGTACAAGAAAATGCTGTAGAGAGCGGTGGTGTGGGATCTTGGTCTAATATGTACAAGAAAATGCTGTAGAGAGCGGTGGTGTGGGATCTTGGTCTAATATGTACAAGAAAATGCTGTAGAGAGCGGTGGTGTGGGATCTTGGTCTAATATGTACAAGAAAATGCTGTAGAGAGCGGTGGTGTGGGATCTTGGTCTAATATGTACAAGAAAATGCTGTAGAGAGCGGTGGTGTGGGATCTTGGTCTAATATGTACAAGAAAATGCTGTAGAGAGCGGTGGTGTGGGATCTTGGTCTAATATGTACAAGAAAATGCTGTAGAGAGCGGTGGTGTGGGATCTTGGTCTAATATGTACAAGAAAATGCTGTAGAGAGCGGTGGTGTGGGATCTTGGTCTAATATGTACAAGAAAATGCTGTAGAGAGCGGTGGTGTGGGATCTTTGTCTAATATGTACAAGAAAATGCTGTAGAGAGCGGTGGTGTGGGATCTTGGTCTAATATGTACAAGAAAATGCTGTAGAGAGCGGTGCTGTGGGATCTTGGTCTTATAATAACAAAAGGCTGCTGTAGAGCGGTGGTGTGGGATCTTGGTCTAATAATCACAAGAGGATGCTGTAGAGCGGTGGTGTGGGGTCTTGGTCTAATATGTACAAGAGGATGCTGTAGAGCGGTGGTGTGGGATCTTGGTCTAATATGTACAAGAAAATGCTGTAGAGCGGTGGTGTGGGATCTTGGTCTAATATGTACAAGAAAATGCTGTAGAGCCGTGGTGTGGGATCTTGGTCTAATAATCACAAGAGGATGCTGTAGAGCGGTGGTGTGGGATCTTGGTCTAATATGTACAAGAAAATGCTGTAGAGAGCGGTGGTGTGGGATCTTGGTCTTATAATAACAAGAGGCTGCTGTAGAGCGGTGGTGTGGGATCTTGGTCTAATAATCACAAGAGCATGTGGTAGAGCGGTGGTGAGTGTGAATTTGCTCTATTGAATGCAAGTGTTCGTGCCCTTTCTTCGACCAACTGATTTCTAGGTTAACCGTTCCCTAAAATGTTCTCAGATCCTCATCTGAATCCTAAAAGTTTATCCAGATCCGTCGAATATTCCGAATCTTTCATCTCCTGAAATCTTTATATAAGAATATATTCTAATACAGATATCAAATTTTTCTTCAATGTAAAACTTTAAATTCTAAGTAGATGACTCTTTGATCTCTCTCTTTTCTTATAAATAATGCTTGGTCAATGAAAAATTTGCTGAAAAATAATTTAAAGAGTATATTTTAAATACGCATATTTATTCATCATCATCATCATCATTATGTACCCTGCCGGTTGGCGTAGGCGATCATGTCCCTCCACAATCTTCTATCTACAGTGCATCGTATCAGTTCTGTTGTTGACTGAATAGTTATAATGTTGATGACTGAATATTCTGAATAGTTAAAAATAATAAATAATTAAGATTTTATAAATTTGCAATTGTGTCTGTATAATTTGACAGATTTACTGGTATAACACTTCACATGCAATTATGTGTAAATGCTGTGGTAAGTGATGTAAAATACGTAGGAAGAAAGAGGTAGAAGCGCTGAGATTTGAACAAAAAATTAGGAACCAAATCACGCCGAGTGTAAGCTTTAAGTAGTCCCGTTTCAAAACCCGTGCCTTCAAACTTTATTTAATATTTTGAAAACCCCCTTACTGATTAATGACATGAATTTTTGAGTACGATCTTAGATATTCCATTACTTTATGATTTTATAATCTTCACTTGTACAGGTACTGCAGTTTTCTTAATGCAACAACTTTGTTTGATCGTTGTCAGTAAATATTTATTGTTTCCCTGCAAAATATGACTTACAGTAATTGAACACATTGCTCATGTGTGATGAACCATTGGCGTATCCTAAATTTTGAGGACACCCCTAGATTTAATAAGTTTAATTCAGAATTGGACGGGTCTAACAGATTCATGTCTACACTCGGCTGCACAATCCACAAACTAAGCTTTTTTGCGATATTCCTCTGCCTCTCGTAAAACACGGTCCTAGCATTTTGCTCTCTTTGAGAGGACGCGATTTGTAAGTGCCTTAATGGAGACGGAGAGGTTGTGGGTTCAAATCCCGGTTGGTTGAGATTTGTATTTATGATTTCTCTCTGCGGTAACCACCCCTGGTGTCAGCTGCGAGGCCCAGCTTGAAGCGTCAATTATTCATCGACGAAAAAAATAGGACCTCCGAAGTCGGAGTTATCTGCCTGTGTGGCGAGGGACCCCTGTGCACACGGCTGCCAGGGGAAAAATGAATTAACACGCAAAATCAAGTTCCTAGTCTCTAGGGACTTCGTCAGAGGTAAAAGCTGGCGAACGAGGAAAAAAAATATATCCCATAATTTGAAGGTTTTATTGTCAGCTACTACCAGTCCTTTACTTTTGCCAAAACTAGTTTTTTTTTTGGAGTTTAAATGTGAATTGGAAGGTGATGGTCTCAAACATTTATGACCATGCTCGTGGAATAACTTGTCTATATGAAATATCTTTGTCAGTTGCCCCTGATTTATAAGGAAAAACGATTCTGATTTCAGGTACAAGTCGTTGAATGGTATGTGTACCTGCGTGAGCCACATCTTTATTGCATATTTTATAATCGTTGAAACATTATATACTTGTGCCACTATGTTGTGGTATAATGCATTGTTCATTATCAGATAAGAAGGTCATTCTAGTGACTGGAAAATAGTTTTCTCTATTAACTCTCTAAATGTGTCCGTTCATCTCGGAGTGATAGTCTCAATTGTTGACTTTGAAAGAAAAACGAGTTCGGCATTCTTCACCAGTTTATTATGTCTGCTGCATGCATGTGCAACTATCAAGTGCTGCACTTTGCTGGTAGGTATCGATCTTTTAATACCTCCATTTGATAACTGCCATTTTTTTTTTTTTTTTGCTTGTGTGGTGAACATTGATCCATGTTTCATCTAAATACACAATATCATAACACTCTGCCAGCAATTTTTTTTTTATTTCATGTAAATTCTTGCTTCTTATGGCTGCTAAATGTGTCTTCTCACAAATTATGTTTCTTCTGCTGGCATATTTTCTAAAAGTGAAGCCTGCACTTCTGGCCTTTCTCTATGATGTCAAATTTGAAACTAAATATCATTAAATATCATTTTTCATTCTCAGCCAAATCTTCAATTTTCTAGGAAGAATTGAAAAAAAAATAGAATAAATGTGTATGGTAAAAGCTTTACGTAAATGAAAAATGACACAAATTTGAACGACGTTTCGGCTCAATAAGCCTTCAGCAGGTACATACAAACAACACACACACACAAATATAAAATCTAAAAATCTAAAACATTTAGCTTTACTGCAGCTTCGCATTTGTATTCATTCATTTGCATTTCTTTGCCTTGACCCCTTCAATTGTTTAATTTTCACTGCTTTTTTCAGGTAACATTTTATTCCTTACTTGTGTTCTTGTATTCGTTGAACATGAATTTCAGCACTCTTGACCTCAGCGATAAAATCACTGTCGACTTAAACTCAAACTTCACTGTTCTCATGGTTTGATTTACAACGATAAAGACTCCTCCGTTCAGTCTATGCGAAAATATTGTTATATCTTCATCGCCATGTTTTGAAGTGTAGCGAATGCCATTTTTAGACTCATTGCAATTACTCCCAGCCCAGGCCAATCTTTACTACGCCTTTGAAATGAATCAGAACACAGTGGACATGTACACTCTATTCAATGTATGTGCGACATGGTTTAAAAAAAAAAAAGTAAAGTACCCCGTCACGCCAAGTGGCGTATAGGGAAATATGGTGTTAGTGACCCTATATTTTACAGACCTTCAGCACATGATTTTTGGGGTAATGTGGTCGGTATTACGCCCGTGCTGCTTTACTTTCTCAGAAAAAAATCCGGTACCCATTTAAGGCTGGGTGAACCCGGAGCCGTGGTTGGGATCGAACCCTACCTCTTGTTCTTTGTAGTCCAGTTTACTAACCACTGAGCTATCGTGGCTCCTGTGACATTGTTTGCTCGCACAAATTACGAGAGAAATGCGCGCAAATTGATGTTTTTAAAAATTATTGTGTAATGTTGACCAGTAGAAAAAAATAAATATTTTATTTGATTAGTATCATTATGTTTATTTATTTTGTATATTCAAAAAGTGAGTCTAAATAAAAACCACCTGTTTGTTTCAAATGAAATTTACTTTCATATTATGTTATAAAGATTAATAGGTTATTGAGAAAAGAATCAATACAAAACACTGTTAATGTGCTACAGCTTACTGAAAAGAGATAGGACATTTGAAACGGCCTATAATAGCGTGTCAGGGAGTCGCGATAGCTCAGTGGTTAGTAAATTGGACTACAAAGTACAAGAGGTCGAGTTCGATCCCGATCGACGGCTTCCGTGTTCACCCAGCCTTAAATGGGTACCGGAGTTTTTCTGGGAAAGTAAAGCGGCTCGGACGTTACACTGACCACATTACACTCAAAAATCATGTGCCGGCGGTCTGTAAAAATTATGGTCACTAACACCATATTCCCTATGCGCCACTTGGCGTGACGGGGGTACTTTACTTTTATTTTTTTTTTTTTTATATTAGCGTGTCCAAGTGAGACGCCGCAAGGGGTTGAGTGGAACTAGAAATACTGAGCTGTGGTCTAAGTAGCTTTGAGTAGTTCAGTTGGCAGACAACTTGAGCCACATGCGCCTTACACAGCATATAAACCTTGAAACCTCCACAACTAACATGAGTTTCGAGATTTTTCGAGAGCGCGCAGCGCACGGCAGTCTGATTACTAAAATGTTTCCGAAATATTACGCTAGATGAAGTACTGAAAATAGTGACACCCGTGGCCGCCGGATCCGGATACCACTAAAATAGCAACAATCAACTTTTATGGTTAATGATCGCCTCCCTTGGACGCAAATGGAGTTAAAGCTAATCTCTTCAAATGTTAACCGTTTGTTTTTTTTAGGTTATAATTTGAAAGATTCGAATATCGAAAAAAGAGCGACGATTCGAAAGATTTGAATAACGAAAAAAGAGCGACGATTCGAAAGATTGGAATAACGAAAAAAGAGCGACGATTCGAAAGATTGGAATATCGAAAAAAGAGCGACGATTCGAAAGATTGGAATATCGAAAAAGAGCGACGATTCGAAAGAATGGAATATCCATTGCTGCTTTAAACAGTACAGGAGATTGGTTTTTTTTTCCCCCGGGAAATAAAAAAATGGCTGGTGATGTTCAATCACGTGATTAAAAAAAAAACTATATCGATAATGAAAAAAAAACATGAGCACTGACGCAGATGTACATTAAGAGTTAAGTGGTCCATTATTTTCCTCTTTTATTCATCAAATTATAAACATTCGCACTGCAATAGTTGACCATAAATGCATAATTAGCTGATTTATCCTCACTAGGTGGCATGGTCTTTCCAGAACATTGCACTCACCACAGCCACTCAGTAATAATCTCTGTTTCTAGCAAGATCTCACACAGAACATTGCACTCACCACAGCCACTCTGTAATAATCTCTGTTTCTAGCAAGATCTCACACAGAACATTGCACTCACTACAGCCACTCTGTAATAATCTCTGTTTCTAGCAAGATCTCACACAGAACATTGCACTCACCACAGCCACTCTGTAATAATATCTGTTTCTAGCAAGATCTCACACAGAACGTTGCATTCACCACAGCCACTCTGTAATAATATCTGTTTCTAGCAAGATCTCACACAGAACATTGCACTCACGACAGCCACTCTGTAATAATCTCTGTTTCTAGCAAGATCTCACACAGAACATTGCATTCACCACAGCCACTCAGTAATAATCTTTGTTTCTAGCAAGATCTCACACAGAACATTGCACTCACGACAGCCACTCTGTAATAATCTGTTTCTAGCAAGATCTCGCACAGAACATTGCACTCACAACAGCCACTCTGTAATAATCTATGTTTCTAGCAAGATCTCACACAGAACATTGCACTCACCACAGCCACTCTGTAATGATCTATGTTTCTAGCAAGATCTCACACAGAACATTGCACTCACCACATCTAGTTTGAAATAATCTCTATTTCTAACCAGATCTCCTACAGAACATTGCACTCACCACAGCCAGTCTAAAATAATCTTTATTTTCTAGCCAGATCTCCCACAGCACAATGCATTCACCATAGCCAGTCTGAAATAATCTCTGTTTCTAACCAGATCTCACACAGAACATTGCGCTCACCACAGTCAGTCTGAAATAATCTCTGTTTCTAACCAGATCTCACACAGAACATTGCACTCACCACAGTCAGTCTGAAATAATCTCTGTTTCTAACCAGATCTCACACAGAACATTGCACTCATCACAGTCAGTCTGAAATAATCTCTGTTTCTAGCCAACTCTTCTATTTTTTTCTGTTGAAATGTTTAAGGTCTCTTTGATGGCTTGAAACCACCTTCTTCTTGGTCTACCCATTACTGAAGTAAGAGTCCGTTTAAGTTAGCGCTCGTCTGCCCCTGCGTCGTCTTCCTGGAACCACGCCTTCGATTATTGCTCATTCCAGCCAACCCTGTCATTCGAAGTGGCCGTAGTATGTTAATTTCCTCTGTAAGATGTTTTTTGGCTCATAATGAACGCATATTTGATTCATAACTGCACGATTAACAGATTCATCACTAAACACATGTTTGACCCATAACTGCACGATTAGCTCATTCACCACTGAACACATATTTGACTCATAACTGCAAGATTAACTGATTCATCATTGAACACATATTTGACCCATAACTGAACGATTAGCTGATTCATCACTGAACACATATTTCACCAATAACTGTATAATTAGCTAACTCATCAGTGAAAAAAGCATGACTCACATGTGCACAGTAATGTTACACGTTACATTAAATATGAAATTGACTCATAATGCACGATCGGTTGACACATCAATCCATAATTAGTTGACCCATCAATTAACAAGCCATCATCCTCATAAGTGATCAGTTAATTAATCCATCATTGCATAATTAGATGACCAATCAATGCACATATAATTGGTTTCTCATGATAGAAACAGCTGATCAAGCAAACAATACATACGAAGTACATCACTATTTTAAAAAAAAAAGAAGAAAAATAAATTACAGTTGTCTTTATTTTTGATTTGAATAAAACACCCTACACAGTAAAAAAAAAATAATAAAAAAAAAAAATATATATATATATATGTGTGTATATATATATATATATATATATATATATATATATATATATATATATATATATATATATATATATATATATATATATATATATATATAAACACAATCACTATTAATCACCAGCACTTAGCAGATCTGACAGTTAGGTTAAAAAAAAAACACTTACCAATACCACCTTCATGTTTACCTTTCGCACGAATTTTCTTTATATAGTAGCCTCGCTCCACCCTCCCGAAATGATTTCATGTGTCAGTAGCAGTTCTGCATGAGTAGCTCGTGTTTTTGTGAGCAGCTAAGTCAAGCTGTCTTTACAGGGTGATATGTAGAACCACTATAATATCGTGCTATCTATCACATGCCGTGTATGTAGAGTTAGCTTACTTTAGAAATTTCAAGCAAAATTCCGACTTTTTACAAATATTTGCATTTCTAAAGAGTATAAGTATGGGATGTGAGTGTGTACTATTTCCTGTGTGGGGGCCAGAGCTGTACCACTGGCTGGTAAGTTAATTTAGTACATGCTGAAAAGGCTATGGAAAATTACGCAACAACAAATTCAGTTTTAGTAAGTATTTCAACGTACTTTAATTAATGTAAAGTAATTCATCTTTAAAAGGTGAAATTGAAGCCTGTAGTTACATTAATTGTTTTTATTTTTGTTTTTTATTTATTTTTTTTTTTTGCAGCTGCTACACAATCGTTAAATTCAACTTCTGTTACTGTTTTCTAGATTTTGTCATTAGTCGTGCATATATTATAATTGCTGTGTTTTATTTTGATTAATTTAATTTGTTTCTGTTGTTGATTGATATGCTACTTGTTTATTTCCTTCTCTGTCTGATGTCGGTAGCCATGTACTAATCTTTTTAATCACAAATTCATTCAAAAATATATATTACTACAGCTGTCTGAATCTATATTGGTCGTTATTGATGTTTTTCTAACTGTACATGTTTGTCTCGTTGATTCCAACTGGAATCACAACATTTATATACTAATAATTTCTTTGATTCTGACTGAATATACTAGTAATTTCGTTGATTCTGACTGAATATACTAGTAATTTCTTTGATTCTGACTGAATATACTAGTAATTTCTTTGATTCTGACTGAATATACTAGTAATTTCTTTGATTCTGACTGAATATACTAGTAATTTCTTTGATTCTGACTGAATATACCAGTAATATCTTTGATTCTGACTGAATGTACTAGTAATTTCTTTGATTCTGACTGAATAAACTAGTAATTTCTTTGATTCTGACTGAATATACTAGTAATTTCTTTGATTCTGACTGAATATACTTGTAATTTCATTGATTCTGACTGAATATACTTGTAGTTTATCTTATTCTGACTGAAAATACTAGTAATTTCTTTGATTCTGACTGAATATACTAGTAATTTCTTTGATTCTGACTGAATATACCAGTAATTTCTTTGATTCTGACTGAAAATACTAGTAATTTCTTTGATTCTGACTGAATATACTTGTAGTTTATCTGATTCTGACTGAATATACTAGTAATTTCTCTGATTCTGACTGAATATACTAGTAATTTCTCTGATTCTGACTGAATATACTTGTAGTTTATCTAATTCTGACTGAATATACTAGTAATTTCTCTGATTCTGACTGAATATACCTGTAGTTTATCTGATTCTGACTGAATATACCAGTAATTTCTCTGATTCTGACTGAATATACTTGTAGTTTATCTGATTCTGACTGAATATACTAGTAATTTCTCTGATTCTGACTGAATATACTTGTAGTTTATCTGATTCTGACTGAATATACTAGTAATTTCTCTGATTCTGACTGAATATACTTGTAGTTTATCTGATTCTGACTGAATATACTAGTAGTTTCTCTGATTCTGACTGAATATACTTGTAGTTTATCTGATTCTGACTGAATATACTAATACTTTCTCTGATTCTGACTGAATATACTAAGTAATTTATCTGATTCTGACTGAATATACCAGTAATTTCTTTGATTCTGACTGAATATACTAGTAATTTCTCTGATTCTGACTGAATATACTTGTAGTTTATCTGATTCTGACTGAATATACTAGTAATTTCTCTGATTCTGACTGAATATACTTGTAGTTTATCTGATTCTGACTGAATATACTAGTAATTTCTCTGATTCTGACTGAATATACTTGTAGTTTATCTGATTCTGACTGAATATACTAGTAATTTCTCTGATTCTGACTGAATATACTTGTAGTTTATCTGATTCTGACTGAATATACTAATACTTTCTCTGATTCTGACTGAATATACTAAGTAATTTATCTGATTCTGACTGAATATACCAGTAATTTCTTTGATTCTGACTGAATATACTAGTAATTTCTCTGATTCTGACTGAATATACTAGTAATTTCTCTGATTCTGACTGAATATACTAGTAATTTCTCTGATTCTGACTGTAAAAAAAAAAAAAGTAAAGTACCCCCATCATGCCAAGTGGCGTATAGGGAAATATGGTGTTAGTGACCATAAATTTTACAGACCTTCAGCACATGATTTTTGGGGTAATGTGGTTGGTTTACGCCTGTACCGCTTTACTTTCCCAGAAAAAAATCCGGTACCCATTTAAGGCTGGGTGAACCCGGAAGCCGTCGGTTGGGATCGAACCCTACCTGTTGTCATTTGTAGTCCAGTTCACTAACCACACAGCTATCGCGGCTCCCGATTCTGACTAAATAAACTAGTATTTCTTTGATTCTCACTGTACCTGTTTATTTTTATTCTCACTATGCACTATACTTTACAATGTGCCACTTGGATTCTACGTGTACCTTTGTGTCTCTTTAATTCTCGTGTATGCGCCATATCTTACCTCTTGCACATTTTCTTTGTCTCGTTAATTCAAATTGTATCTATCTTTTTAAAGTTTGTTGTTTGGTTTTAACTGAATATAGTTGTCATATTGATTATAACTAAATATGTTTGTCTCTTTGATTCTAATTACACATTTTTAGCCTTTGATTCTGTCAATTTGTCCCTGTGATTCTAATCGTATTTGTATGTATCAATCAACTAATTAATTAAGTTTGTCTCTCCATTACTCTCGCTCTCTACAGGTAAACATATATATATATATATATATATAATTATATTTATAATATGACATATATACGTAGGGAGGTCAAAAAGTAATGCACACCAATTTTTTTCTCGGAAACTATTCGGGCAAAATGTGTGAAATTTTCACAGATTGTAGCTGAACATCCCCTTTACACTACCTATTTTTCAACATAATCTCCGTCCAAGCGTATTGCCTTACGCCAACGCGAAACTAGGTCATGAATGCCTCGTTTGTACCAAGTTTTGTCCTGCTCGCGTAGCCATTTTTTAACTGCACGGATCACACCCTCATCATTGTCAAAGTGTGTCCCACGCAGGAATTTTTTGAGTGGTCCAAACAGATGGAAATCTGAGGGAGCCAGATCAGGGCTGTAAGGAGGATGGGGCAGTACAGTCCAACCAAATTTGTTGGTTGCTTCCCGTGTTACCAGACTTGTGTGAGGGCGTGCATTGTCATGTTGAAGCAACAAATCTGCAGATGGCTTATTAGGCCGAACTCTGTGGAACCGATTTTTGAGTTTTGTCAGTGTATTGATGTAAGCTGTCGAGTTGATTGTCTCACCTCTTGTCATTACATCAACAAGAATCACACCATCAATGCCCCAGAAGACAGTGATCATCACCTTTCCGGCTGATGGAGATGTTTTGAATTTTTTTCTTTTTGGTGACTGCGGATGATGCCATTCCATTGACTGCATTTTTGTTTCAGGCTCATAATGATGTGCCCACGTTTCGTCACCGGTAACAATTTTTGACAAAAACATTTCTCCTTCAACACCGAAACGCTCCAACAATTCAGAACAGAATGTTTTCCTTTGAACTCTGTGATCATTTGTTAGGCACCGAGGAACCCATCGAGCGCAAATCTTTGAATATCCGAGAGTTTTAAAAATTGCGATTGCACTTCCCTTGCTGACTGTAAGCTGCAATGCCAATTGCTGACTAGTGATACGCCTATCCTTACGAATAATGGCATCAGCCCGGTTTAACATGTCTGTGCTGGTAGCCGAGGCAACACGTCCAGAACGCGGTAAATCATGCAGCTCCACTCGTACACTTTCTGCAGCTTTAATTCTCTGAACCCAGCGACTAACTGTGCTCCTATCGACTGCAGAACATTTGTACACTGCACACAGTCGTTTATGAATGTTTGCCACAGTTTCTTTTTCCGCAACCAGAAATTCTATGACAATTCGCTGTTTGTAACGGACATTGTTGACAAGCTCCATTTTAACGGTTCATAGATTGCGTAATATTTATCAGAATGCTGTGCAATTTGGTGCACATAATTGGAACATGTCATATTCCAAGTGTGCAAAATTTCATATTCCTATCTTTATTATTAGCCGAGAAAAAAATTGGTGTGCATTACTTTTTGACCTCCCGTATTATATGTGCATATTTTAAAAGTGATTAAAAATAGGTTGCTTGGTTCGTATACTGTATGGCTTAGCGAACACTGCAGTTGGAATTACCAGCTTGTTATTGACGTCTTATCTGCAATAAATAAAGACTGCTGTGCACAATGTTCTACCCACACTCTCTCTTCATGACGATAACGTGATAGGACATTTGTGACCACAACGTGTAAAACGAGCTGCGCTATTTGAAAATAGAAAATTCTCCTTTTTATCTTAAAATAATAGAAACCATTGACAATTTGAGCCTTTAAATGTGACTTTTGGGAAAATAATGAGTAAACATTCAAACAATGTGAATCGTTACAACTTGTCCTATGTTTTATGACAGCGTGAAACTGCGAATGGAAAATCTTGTTTTCTAGAGAAGAAGAACACAAATACAAGAAAGAACAAAGTTACTTTCGGTGAGACTGAAGAAAAGAATGTAGGGGGTTATTCTAGACAGACTGGTAGGATTATTAGTTAATTCATGGAAGACAAACTGGTAGGATTATTGGTTAATTCCTGACAGACTGGTAGGAGTGTTGGTTAATTCCTGACAAAAAGACTGGTAGGATTATTGGTTAATTCCTGACAAAAAGACTGGTAGGATTATTGTTAATTCCTGACAAAAAGACTGGTAGGATTATTGGTTAATTCCTTATAAAAAGACTGGTATGATTATTGGTTAATTCCTGACAGACTGGTAGGATTATTGGTTAATTCCTGACAAACTGGTAGTATTATTGGTTAATTATTGACAGACTGGTAGGATTATTGGTTAATTCCTGACAGACTGGTTGGATTATTGGTTAATTCTTGACAGACAGGTAGTATTATTGGTTAATTATTGACAGACTGGTAGGATTATTGGTTAATTCCTGACAGACTGGTTGGATTATTGGTTAATTCTTGACAGACAGGTAGTATTATTGGTTAATTCTTGACAAAATGACTGTTAGGATAATTAGTTAATTCTTGACAGACTGGTAGGATTATTGGTTAATTCTTGACAAAAAGGCTGGTAGGATTATTGGTTAATTCGTGACAGACTGGTAGGGTTATTGGTTAATTCCTGGTAGACTGGTAGGATTATTGGTTTTTCCTGGTAGACTGGTAGGATTATTGGTTAATTCCTGACAGACTGGTAGGATTATTGGTTAATTCCTGACACAAAGACTGGTATGATTATTGGTTAATTCCTAACAGACTGGTAGGATTATTGGTTAATTCCTAACAGACTGATAGGATTATTGGTTATTTTCTGACAGACTTGTAGGATTATTGTTAATTCTTGTCAGACTGGTAGGATTGTTGGTTAATTCCTGACAGACTGATAGGATTATTGGTCAATTCTAGTAAGACTGGTATGATTATTGGTTAATTCCTGACAGACTGGAGGGATTATTGGTTAATTCCTGACAGACTGGTAGGATTGTTTGTTAATTCCTGACAAAAATACTTTTAGGATTATTGGTTAATTCCTGACAAAAATACTTTCAGGATTACTGGTTAATTCATGACAAAAAGACTTTTAGGATTATTGGTTAATTCCTGACAGACTGGTAGGATTGTTTGTTAATTCCTGACAAAAATACTTTTAGGATTATTGGTTAATTCCTGACAGACTGGTGGGAGTATTGGTTAATTCCTGACAGACTGGTGGGATTATTGGTTAATTCCTGACAGACTGGTTGGATTATTGGTTAATTCCTGACTGTCTTGTAGGATTGTTTGTTAATTCCTGACAAAAATACTTTTAGGATTATTGGTTAATTCCTGACAAAAAGACTTTTAGGATTATTGGTTAATTCCTGACAAAAAGACTTTTATGATTATTTTGTTAATTCCTGGCAGAGAAGAAACATGTCTTCTACACAATTGCAGCAAATAAACATAAAGAATGGCATCCTCATTTCTTTAAAACTGAATGTGAGACTTCTCCAAGATTATCCTTGCTCTTAACCGACTTGAGCTTCCCTACAAATGAAGATTGTTAATACAGCAATGTATCAATGTGTACAGCAATGTATCAATGTGTACGGCAATGTATCAATGTGTACAGCAATAATACAGCAATGTATCAATGTGTACAGCAATAATGCAGCAATGTATTAATGTGTACAGTAATAATACAGCAATGTATCAATGTGTACAGCAATAATACAGCAATGTATCGATGGGTCCAGCAATAATACAGCAATGTATCAATGTGTACAGCAATAATGCAGCAATGTATCAATGTGTATAGCAATAATACAGCAATGTATCGATGGGTCCAGCAATAATACAGCAATGTATCAATGTGTACAGCAATAATACAGCAATGTATCGATGGGTCCAGCAATAATACAGCAATGTATCAATGTGTACAGCAATAATACAGCAATATATCGATGTGTACAGCAATAATACAGCAATGTATCGATGTGTCCAGCAATAATACAGCAATGTATCGATGTGTCCAGCAATAATACAGCAATGTATCAATGTGTACAGTAATAATACAGCAATGTATCGATGTGTCCAGCAATAATACAGCAATGTATCAATGTGTACAGCAATAATACAGCAATGTATCAATGTGTACAGCAATAATACAGCAATGTATCAATGTGTACAGCAATAATACAGCAATGTATCAATGTGTACAGCAATAATACAGCAATGTATCAATGTGTACAGCAATAATACAGCAATGTATCAATGTGTACAGCAATAATACAGCAATGTATCGATGTGTACAGCAATAATACAGCAATGTATCGATGTGTCCAGCAATAATACAGCAATGTATCAATGTGTACAGCAATAATACAGCAATGTATCGATGTGTACAGCAATAATACAGCAATGTATCGATGGGTCCAGCAATAATACAGCAATGTGTACAGCAATGTATCAATGTGTCCAGTAATAATACATCATCCAGCCTGTTCGTTGTCCTTTAATTAGTCTGACCAACTTACCTTGAATTGAGACAAAAAGTGAACACTGGGATTATTTTCTTATTGTGGCGGTTTAAATTATGTTATATTCTTTATTCATAAAAATGTAAGACTATTTTAACAAAAGGTTCTGTTACACAAACATATTCAGCTATAACCACTGCTCTTCGAAGTTAGCATCTCACAAGTTTTTGGGTAGATGTAAAAAATAAAAAAGAAAAGTACCCCTTGTCACGCCAAGTGCGTATAGGGAATATGGTGTCAGTGACCACACATTTTACAGACCTTCAGCGCATGATTTTTGGGGTAATGTGGCCGGTATTACGCCCGTGCGACTTTACTTTCCCAGAAAAAATGCGGTACCCATTAAAGGCTGGGTGAACCCAGAACCCGTCGATTGGGATCGAACCCTACCTCTTGTCCTTTGTAGTCCATTTCATTAACCACTGAGCTATCGCAGGGTAAATGTAGAGGTAGACTGTATTTCAATGTGAAATAGTATATCGAACGATTCGACTCCATGATTGTACAAATTAATGGTTCCCATAATAGTGATAAGCCGCGATAGCTCAGTCGTTAGTGAACTGGACTACAAAGAATAAGAGGTAGGGTTTGATCCTGATCGACGGTTTCCGGGTTCATCCAGCCTTAAATGGGTACCGGATTTTTTTTATGGAAGAGCAAAGCGGCACGGGCGTAATACCGACCACATTACGCCAAAAATCATGTGCTGAAGGCTATACAAATTATGGTCACTAACACCATATTCCCTACACGTCATTTAGCGTGACGGGACTCTTTACTGTTTTAATAATGATAGTAAGATATGATTTATGAATAAACAATATTAAAGTTTTCCTCTTCTTTCTTCCAACTCCCTGTGGAGCATAGGTCTTCAACAAACACTCCAAGCCGTTCTGTTTCTTGTCATTCATTTAAGATCATTCCATGATCTCCCCATCATCTTCATCTCTGCTTCCATCTATCTTCTCCAAGATTATTTTGGTTTTCCTCTTTGTCTTAATATTAAAGATAACTGTATAATATTTTTTTAAATTATAAAAAATAGACAATTTTTTTTTTAATGGATGAGGTGGTCAGAAGACACACTAACAAATCTACTGCCCCGTTAAAAATGGTACGTGTGTATGGTCAGTCCTATCTTAGGTAGTTTTCAACCCTAAACATACGTATGTTCCTGGTTTCTAAATAACCGCATACAACCAACTCGAAGTACAAGAAACATACTGACGAAGATGAACTGACCATCATGATGACTTCAGTTTGGAAACTAGCTAAAAGTATTAATTTCATTAAAAAAAATATTTCTGTTAGGGTTTTCTTTTATTGTCACTGGACACTATAACTGACTTACTTCATGTAATTTCCATTGATAAATATAATAACACCAAACGTACTAGCAATTTGTTAAACATAACGATATATGTACAAGTAAAAATAAATGTAATATCCTTTTGACAAATGTATGTACACCAGAGCTTCAGATACCTGGTATATCACGATATTTCTCGTTGTGTTGATGAAATGATAAAATTCAGTTAAAATTTTCCAGAAAAAATCCCTGCATATATGTGAGAGTGATTGAGAGAGAGGGAGGGAGAGGAGAGCGAGTATACGCAAGACTTTTTTCAAATGAAACCAACCTGAACTGCGCCAAGTGGACATACGTGTGAGGCATGATGATGTCATATCTGACGTAAGAAGTACACACCAATGTGCTATTGTGTATGTGATCATTCTCAGCCTAGTATTTATTGTTATTGCCCATGACAGTTAGAGAAATGACCAGTATGATACGGAATTCGTTCTCATTTTTTGACCACGAAGGGCTGCTATTGGCAGACTTTAAAGACCTAGTGTGAACATAAATGTCAGCACAAAGAGCCACTAGACAACCTGCACACATCCATAATGAATAAGAGATCCGGCACGCTTTCATGTGGTGTGATTCTGTTGCACGATATTTCTCGTCCACAAGTAGCGAATGTTGTGCAAGAAACGTTACCAAGGAAACGGTAGGAAGTTCTGAAAGATCAAGCATATCCTATCTGTCACCACGTGACTTTAATTTGTTAAGACTCTTTATTTAAAAAAAATATCTAAAGGGACTACGGTTTGACTCTGATGCAGACGTCATGGTCTCCGTGACAATAATTGTTCATTGAGCAACCAGTCATTTTTCTCGGATAGCATCAGCCCTCTACCCAAATAGTAGGATGCATGTCTAAATGCCTGTGACGACTTTTTCTAAAGAACTCTGGGGAGAACTAGCTTCGTGATTGTTGCTTTATTTCATTCTGCCACGCCGGCTCTGATGTACTTTACATATATTTCTAATAAAGCCACTTAAATTTTTTATTTGAACACACCTCACATGCGTGTGTGTGTGTGCGCGCGCGCGTGTGTGTGTGTGTAACAGCATTTAAAAATGAAAGTAAATACCCCAGTCAAGCCAAGTGGCATATGGGGAATATGGTATTAGTGACCATCAATTTTACAGACCTTCGACACTTTTTTTTTAAATATTTTTTTTGGGGGGTGAGGGGGGGGGGGGGTGTAATGTGGTCGGTATCACGCCCGTGCCGCTTTACTTTCCCAGAAAAAAAAATTCGGCACACATTAAAGACTGGGTGAACCGGAGCCGTCGGTTGGGATAGAATCATACCTCTTGTTCTTTGTAGTCCAGTTCACTAACCACTGAGCTATCGCGGCTTGTGTAACAGCATAGCGACAGTGTAATCTTTGAATATCTGAGGCGCGGAAGATAAGTGATAAGAAATTACATCATCAACCGTAGGTTAACTCCACCTGACTTTTGCAATACCGACAGTTCAGGAATGAAGTTCAAGGCCCGACCTATCTTTCATCATCATGTGCCGTACCGGTTGGCGTTGGCGATCATGTCCTTCCACAATCTTCTATCCATAGTGCATCGTATGAGTTCTGTTGTTGACTGTTTTCCATGCCATGACACCAAGCTATCCAGTATTTTCTCTCTTTGTCGCCCACGATCTCTCTTTCCTTCTATTTTGCCAGTTGTAACCAAGTATTCCAACTTTCCTCTTCTCATGATGTGCCCAAAAAATGTTGATTGCTTCTTTCTGATGTTTTTAAGAGCTCTCTTTTTGTGTTGGCCTCTTTGAGAACTTTCTCATTGTTCTTTTTAGCTGTCCAGGGAAGTGATTTGTTATGATTATTCTAGGCAATATAAGAAGGTAGTTTGCCATTCCTTTCCTTCTTGGCAGTAACTGTACTAGTCGGAGATCGCAGCCATTGTCTCTATACATGAGATCCTCTTGCCTGCCATCACGGTGTGGGGACCATAACCGGCACTACATGTCGGCTGCTCCCACAACATCATCCACCACCTGCTCCAATGGCTTCACATAATCCTGATAGGGGGGCTAAACGGGAGCTCCACCTTGCCCAAGGGTGTCCAGAAGACTAGCGGAGGAAAAGAGACGTCTTACTTCTCCTTTGGTAGGGCAGAACTCTATCCCGCTAGACCTATCTTTATCATCTATTAACCGCTTCTGATTCACTCCTTCCCACCGAATTACGCCATGCCAAAGCAACTTGTACACGAGTCTGTATAAGAGGATGTCACAAATGCAAGCCATTTTGAACTGCTTCCACCACGATGAGGACATCAATGTGCTGGGTTAAAGCTAAGACAAGTAAGTATACGACCAGGCAGAGACCGTAGATTCGACCAGAAGTGTTGTGTAGAGTAGGTGTAGTTATTTTGTGCCGAATAGATATTGTTAGCTTTAGAGTCAATGCAGCAGGAGGTCGACGCCTGGGAGTCATGACCCAGGCGGGTCGTCCCCCCTTAGAGTGTCAAGAAGCTAAAGGGCCGAAACACTTATTCGATGGGCCTACTTCTGATGATCAGATTGCTTCCTGCTGCGAAGCTCTGTATAAAGAGTTTCCTATCACACACATACCCACACGTACTCACACAGGCACACGCACTCACACACGCACGCACACACACTGCCATTTTTCCCCTCGACATTTCCTCGGCATGTCAGTATATAAATGTATCCCTTAATCCAACATTTTTTCGTGCATGTCATCTTCGAGTCAATATTCTTTTTTTCTTACATATTATTTACACATCTTTTTATGCATTTAAATAAACCATTTACATTTATAGTTCACCCCGTCGTCAAATATACGTCCATCCTATAATGTAATGTTTTCTGAGCTTTCTTGGTGATTTCTCGTAATCTTCGGAGAATAGAAACACCACGTGAGAACATGCCAGATTTCTTATTCATTATGGATGTCTGCAGGTTGTCTAGTGTGTCTTTGTGATGGATGACATCTATGTTCATACTGGCTCTTTAAAGTCTGCTAATAGACTGCTAAATGGATTAATGGAGATATCGTGAATGATTTTTTTTATTACTTAAGCTCTCTTTTGTCACATATTAGAATGACGCAGTCTGCCTTCCTTGATCTTGTCTTACAAAAGGGAAAACTTAGAAATAGCGTGACATTGATTAAGATATAAAAAAATAAAAAGCGATAGAGGAAAACAACGACTTAAAATGCTGGTTTAGTTTAGTCGACATATCATCTTCATTGCACAACGGACAAATCCACACAGCTCAGATCTCATCCTCAGTTACTATCTTTACGACACATAGTACCATTGCTGGTGCATGTCGGGGGGCAACGATAGAACCAGATGGATAAAGGCCGCTTGGTCAAGCAGTCGCCACGACGTGTGAGACTCAGGATTTTTAATTCACCCCCGATAGAAAAAATCCCTCAGTACGTTCCCCAATATGAAGCACTGAACACTGCTGTTTGTTTTCATTTCAACGTTCTATTATAGTTGTAATCTTGGACAATGTGCAGCTTTTCTGGATTTGAATGTCTTGAGTCTAGTACATTCCCCTCATTCTTAAAGTTGATATTTTTATGGAAGCGGTTTCAATTTGTGACACCAGACACAAAACATAAAATGTCTAGCTAAACTAGCTATATAAATGATATTTTATTAGTAACCAACAGGCTAAATATTTGCAAATCCGAGATTTTCAGGGATACAGTGTTCAATGTTTAACCACACAAAATATAAACCAATAGTAGATATAAAAGGAATTGAAGTCAACGGTTATAGCATAAACAATTTGCGATATGCGGATGACACAGTCTTAATAGCAGAGACAGAGAATGAACTACAAGATATGATAGATATAATAGTAAAAGAAGGCAACAAGAAAGGTCTCAGTCTGAATAGTAAGAAATCAGAAGTAATGACCATATCGAAGAAACAATAATCACCATCATGCAGCATAAACAGGGCAAATCTGAAACAAGTGCAATGCTTCAAATCTTTGGCACAATAATAACATCAGGTGAAAGATGCACCACAGAAAGAAAAAGCAGAATAGCTCAGGCCAAAATAGAATTTCAGAAAATGAAAAATATCTTATGCAGCAATTCTATGTCAATAAAAGTAATCATGAACAGTAAACAAACAAATGAAAAGACAATTAAAGGCCACAGAGATGAGATTTCTCAGAAAAATGTTGAAAGTTCCCTGGACAGCTAAAAATACCAACGAGGAAATTATCAATGAGGCTAACACAAAAATAGAGCTCCTAAGAAACATCAGATGGGTACATCATGTGAAGAGGAACGTTGGAATACTTGGTTAGACAAAATATAGGGAAAGAGAGATCGCGGACGACACAGAGAGTAAATACTAGATAGCTTGGTGTCATGGCATGGAAAAGCCAACAAAAGAATTGATACGATGGACGGTGGATAGAAGATTGTGGAAGGACATGATCGCCTACGCCAAACGGTATGGCACATGATGATGAGCAGGTGCGGTTATGGATAAAATTACGTCAGCCGTCTATAACTCGCATAGTTGAAGATGTCAAAAACTTTTGGTGATTCCGAGATTTCCCTCTCACTCCTCGGGCTTTAGTAAAGCTATAGATGGCTGTGGTAAACAATTGCGCTCGTAAATAATGTATATTGTTATTAGCTAATGCTGTCTATCTTATTTTTCTGCATATGTTAATAGTTTTGAGTTCGTGTGTATCGATCCATGGCTCTCTGCGTATGTGTATGCATGCGTCAAATGTGATTGCGATTAACGCCGCTTTCTGCTATTTTAAATCGCCAAGTTTACTGACAGGTTCCCATGGCATTCTCTGAATGCCAGCACTCACGGAATATCCAGCTGTCTGTTTCGAACATTCTTGTAAAAACGCTTAACATTTCTTAAGATGCCAGTTGTCAATAGGGGATTGTCGTACTGAAATTATCTGATCATTATGTATTATCTTTCTGGATTGAGTTTATGACATGAAAGAGACTTGATAATCTCAATTATGCTTTGCTTCCTCTTCTTCTGTTTTTCTTCCTCTTATTGTTTCCCTTCGTTTTTCTTTTCTTTTTTCTCCTTTTCTTATTCTTCTTTCTCTTCTGTCGCTTCTTCTTTCTTTTCCTCTCTCTCTCTCTCTCTCTTCTTCCTCTTTCTCTTCTTCTTTTTCTTCTTTCTTTTCTCCTCTTTCTCTTCTGTCTCTTCTTCTTTCTTTCCCTCTCTCTCTTCTTCCTCTTTCTCTTCTTCTTCTTTTTCTTCTTTCTTTTCTTTCTCTCCTTCTTCTCTCTCCTTCTTCTCTCTCCTTCTTCTCTCTCCTTCTTCTCTCTCCTTCTTCTCTCTCCTTCTTCTCTCTCCTTCTTCTCTCCTTTTCCTCTCTCCTTCTTCTCTCTCCTTCTTCTCTCTCCTTCTTCTCTCTCCTTCTTCTCTCTCCTTCTTCTCTCTCCTTCTTCTCTCTCCTTCTTCTCTCTCCTTCTTCTCTCTCCTTCTTTTCTCTCCTTCTTCTCTCTCCTTCTCCTCTCTCCTTTTCCTCTCTCCTTCTTCTCTCTCCTTCTTCTCTCTCCTTCTTCTCTCTCCTTCTTCTCTCCTTCTTCTCTCTCCTTCTTCTCTCCTTCTTCTCTCTCCTTCTTCTCTCTCCTTCTCTCTCCTTCTCTCTCCTTCTTCTCTCTCCTTCTTCTCTCCTTTTCCTCTCTCCTTCTTCTCTCTCATTCTTCTCTCTCCTTCTTCTCTCTCCTTCTTCTCTCCTTTTCCTCTCTCCTTCTTCTCTCTCCTTCTTCTCTCTCCTTCTTCTCTCTCCTTCTTCTCTCTCCTTCTTCTCTCCTTTTCCTCTCTCCTTCTTCTCTCGCCTTCTTCTCTCTCCTTCTTCTCTCTCTTTCTTCTCTCTCCTTCTTCTCTCTCCTTCTTCTCTCCTTTTCCTCTCTCCTTCTTCTCTCTCCTTCTTCTCTCTCCTTCTTCTCTCTCCTTCTTCTCTCTCCTTCATCTCTCTCCTTCTTCTCTCTTCTTCGTCTTCATAATCTTCTTCATCTTTCTCTTTCTTCTTCTTTCTTTTTCTTTTTTCTTTCTCTCCTTCTTCTCTCTCCCTCTTCTCTCTTCTTGTTCTTAATCGTCTTTCTTTTCTCCTTCTTTCTCTTCCTCTTCTTTATTGCCTATCTCTCCTTCTTCTCTCTCCTTCTTCTCTCTCCCTCTTCTCTCTTCTTGTTCTTAATCGTCTTTCTTTTCTCCTTCTTTCTCTTCTTCTTCTTTATTGCCTATCTCTCCTTCTTCTCTCTCCTTCTCTCTTCTTATTCTTTCTCTCTCTTCTCTTCTTTCTCTTCTTTCTCTTCTCTTCTTTCTCTTCTCTTCTTTCTCTTCCTCTTTCTCTTCTTCTTTCTCTTCTTCTTTCTCTTCTTTCTCTTCTCCTCTTTCTCTTCTTGTTTCTCTTCCTCTTTCTCTTCTTCTTTCTCTTCTTCTACTTCCTCTACTCTTCTTGTTTCTCTTCTTGTTTCTCTTCCTCTTTCTCTTCTTCTTTCTCTTCTTCTACTTCCTCTACTCTTCTTGTTTCTCTTCTTGTTTCTCTTCCTCTTTCTCTTCTTCTTTCTCTTCTTCTTTCTCTTCTTCTACTTCCTCTTCTCTTCTTGTTTCTCTTCTTCTTTCTCTTCTTCTTTCTCTTTTTCTTCTTCTTTTGCTGCTTCTTTCTCTCCTTCTCTCTCTTCTACTTCTTCTCTTCTTCCTCTTCTGCTTTCTTCTTCCTCTTCCTCTTCTTCTTCTTTTTTCTCTTTTTGCTTACTCTTCTTTTTTCTCTTCCTCTTTTTTCTCTTCCTCTTTTTTCTCTTCCTCTTTTTTCTCTACTTCTTTTTTCTCTTCTTCTTTTTTCGCTTTTTTCTTACTCTTCTTTTTTCTCTACTTCTTTTTTCTCTTCTTCTTTTTTCTCTTCTTCTTTTTTCTCTTCCTCTTTTTTCTCTTCCTCTTACTCTTCTTTTTTCTCTTCTGTTTCTTCTTCTTCTTCTTACTCTTTCACATCCGTTTATCACGGATATTTTAGTTGTATTGTTAATTTCCTCTACTCTTATTTATTACATGTATACAGTTCTTCTATGTTATTTCCAGTTAGATTAAAATGTCTTTTTCTTCTTTCCTACCTCATCTGCCTTTCAGCATTGAGGGGTGATGCGCCCTCAGTTTTTCTTCTGGTAGCCTCTCGTACTGTTATGTTTCCCGGCCTTTCTAATGTTCTATCAATCCATCGTTTTTTTTTTTAGTCTACCCTAGGGACTGATGTTCTCATGTTGTTGATGAAGCTACATTGTGCAGATTTATTATATTTATATATTATCACTTTCCAAATCATTTTATTTTTATTTTTTATTAATTAATTAGCGAGAATTATTTCTAGCTTTTTTGTCAGTTTTTTTCATTTCTAATCTTATTTCTCATGCTATTTCCTGTTCTCTGTCTAATACATTTCATTTCGGCAGTTGTTATTTTATTGCTTTTGAGTCTTGCGCAGAGATTTGACATTGGTAGCACAACGTTGGGATGAAGATTGCTGTTGTAGTGTGCGATTAAAATCAATTATATCTTACGTTTCAAGATTTGTGGTTAAAATTTAAAGTCTTCCTCTTCATCTACCTTTCAGCTCCCTGTGGAGCATAGGTCTTCAACAAATACTTTCCAAGTCGTTCTGTTTCTTGCCATTCTTTTAAGATCATCCCACGTCTTCCCCATAATCTTCATCTCTGCTTCTGTCTGTCTTCTCCAAGAATTTCTTGGTCTTCCTCTTTGTCTTTTCCCCTGGGGATTCCAAAATTTGAAGTATTTAATACTAAAAAGTGTCAACTTTATAATTCTACTCAAATAATTATTATAATCATTCATGTGTTAAAATGCCACCAACATAAGCTTTGATAAACCTAGTTGTTTCTCAACAAATTGGAATAACTTTCGCAAAATAGTAATTTTAATAGCGAGGAAAATATATCAAACTCAAGTGATTTTCATCCATATATGTGGACAAATTTCTAGGGGTGTAGCTAGCATGTCACTTTGAGATTAAAACGGCTGATCATCACTCAGTAGAGTATGTGAAGGTTTCCTCTACGCCTTGCTATGCATATGGGGTTATATGGTGTTAGTGACCAAATGTTTTCCAAAACCACAACACTTTTTGGATGATGGGGTCGGTATCACGAAAGGTCGCCTTTACATCCAAAAAAATCTCTAGTACCCATTTTTGGAGACTTGATGAGCCCCGATGTCATATATATATATATATATATCTACCTATTGGCCTTTCGAGCCGTAGCCGGCCCATAGGGCGTAGACCAAGATACTCCTTCATCTGAATTAAAAAAAAAAAATTATTTCAAAGATATGTTATCAAATCTCGCCATTTTTCTCTGTTTTGTGCAAGCAACTCTATCTCATTGAGGGAGCCGATTCCTGCTGCTCTTGCCTCTCTCATCAATGTTCTTCTCAGTGTCTCTCTGGGTCTTCCTCTTTTCCTCTTACCTGTTGTTTCCCACATGAGGGCTTGCTTTGCTATTCGGTTATTATCTCTTCTCATCACATGTCCAACATATGACCATCGTCTTTTCTTTATTACTGATGCCATATATATATATATATATAGTAGAGCCAGATTCAGGGACGTGGTTATATTGAGGTTGTGTTGTTCGTTATAGTGAGATCAAAAGCGCCATTATAGTACACCCAGATTCAGAAGCGTGATTATATAGTGAGGCTGTGTTCGCCATTACAGTGATGTCAAAAGCGCCATTATAGTGGAGTCTAAATCGAGAGCTTCATATGAGTGGCGTTTGTGTCGGCTGCAGTGTGTACGTCGTAAGTGGCTGCAATGTGTAGAATAATAATATATTTTCTTTATAATATAGAGAAGTGAGCATTTTTTGCTGATAGCTTGTCTTTATTTATAAAAAAAAAAGAGAACCGATTCAAATTACATTCTATTGTCTTTTATTTGTAAAAATGCACCAATCCAAATTACCCATTGGAGCATTGACAGAAGCAACAAACAGGTCCAACATTCCCATAAAATCATTGACAGAAGCAACAAACAGGTCCAACATTCCCATAAAATCATTGACAGAAGCAACAAACAGGTCCAACATTCCCATAAAATCATTGACAGAAGCAACAAACAGGTCCAACATTCCCATAAAGAGAGGTTGTGAGTTCCCGGCTGAGCAGTTGGGATTTTTATTTAGAATTACACTCTGCGGTAACCACTCCTGGTCTCACTAGGGAGACCCGCCTTGAAACGCCAAATACTCATGCACGAAACAAAATATGAGTACCTCCGAAGACGGAGTTATTTGACTGTACGGCGAGGGATCCCTGTGCACACGGTTGCCAGGGAAAAATGGATTAACACGCAAAATTAAGTTCCTAGTCTCTAGGGACTTCGTCAGAGGTGAAAGCTGGTCAAAAAAAAAAAAGGACCTTTACGAAAAACTGCACACACAAAAATATAATATAAAAAATAAATGGAATAAAAATAAAATTAAAATTAAATAATAAATAAAACAAATTTAGTCAATAAACGACATTGCAGATACAGACAAAATACTTTAGACTTTCGAAAGATAGAAAACCAGCTATCATTGACTGTGTTGCCATCAATATTTTTTAAAAGTAGAACAGTGCAGTCGAAGGTTGTGCTTGCTGACCCTTCATGACTCAAAATAAAGGCTTTTATTCAATATTGTTATTGATCACCTTCGGCGCGATTTTTATTTTAACTGACGTGATGTCAATTCCAAATACTGTAATACCTAAACATATATGAAAACATGTGCAGCTATATTTCGAAAAGCGTTCATGTCTTTAAGCTCACGAGGTACGTTGAACCTTTTTAGTTCTTGACATCTGCCCGCATTTAAAGGGAATAGGCTCAATAAATTGTTAAAAGATTGACTTTAACAAGTGATAGTGTGAGCTTTTGATCCGTCGTTGGAGGCTAAGACATTAGATAAAACAAGAGTTGTACTCGTCCAGCTAATTTTAGATGACTACTTGCGAAGTCAAACATGGACCCTTTCTAAATCACATTTAAGAAAGATCAATACATGTGAGATGCGATGCTTGAGAAAAGTAACAAACAACACAAGAAGAGATAGAATACCAAATGAAACCATAAGAAAAATGGTAGGAATAAAACACTGCCAAGAATATATAGAACAACAACAACTTAAATGGTTTGGCCACCTGGTCAGAATGAATCCTCACCAATCACCATCAAGGGCGTTCTTCTCGAGAATGCATGGAAAAAGACCAAGAGGAAGACCCAGAAGAAGATGGATAGATGCAGTGACAGAGACATGTAACAACAAAGGAAAATCACTAATTCAGACAATTCGAGCAGCACAAGAATGACAAATGATATAAACCACGACACCTTTTAGGTATCAGTGAAAGAGAAAATAAGAAGAAGAAGACTTGCGTTGTGGTCATTGAATCAGATTCACCACCCAGATATTCTCCACTACTCCTTCACTCCCCTTCCTCCACTCCCCACCATAAAAGAAAGAAAAAAAGATTCTACGTAAAGATTAACAACTAAGGCAAGGCGAATTGGATTCTAAGACAGAAGGCAAATCCAGTAACTAAAATGCCGTACTGAAGTCGGAATTATTTTTCAAAACGTGTAACTATTACATAGCTTGCTATAAACACCACAACGCAGGAGCGACAATTTAACTTACTATTAAGGGCGTACAATAAATGACAAGTAATCGTCTGTAGAAGGCAATGAACGTCGTACCGTGTATGTGATATGACAATGTAATTAAAGTTGTGAACCCTCTAAAATAAAGGAACATTATTAACTATGGTAAATCTTCATGCTATTTTCTCTCTCTCTCTCTCTGTCTCTCTCTCTCTCTCTCTCTCTCCTCTCCTCCACCTGTAACTTGTAACCGTTCTTCTCTGCGTGATGTCTGAACTGGTGTATGGTCTGAACATGAACTTGCAGTGGCAGCTATCTATCAAGCATGTTTGTTGTATTTCAGGAATAAATCATCCCGTGAGCCAAAACTTACATTACAGTGAGTCCCCTATATTCCCATAAAGTCAAGGACACCACAGGTTGTTATCATCAACGCCCATATCGTTCGTATTTGTTTATTCCCATCACCTGGATCTTACCTGGCCCGGAGCCAGAACCCTGTTGATGTTTCTGGCACAGTTCGTTCTAAATAATGATTCTGTATCGTACCTGCAAGACGTTAAGACTTCGCTTTTGGCTGAAGTGGCAGAGGAAACGCACTTTCCCACGGTGCTCAAATATGATGATATGCTGCAGGTTGTTTTCCAAGCTTGGAATATAGACTTGCGTGTTTTTTTTTATTAAAAAAATGGAACACGTTTGATAAAACATTTTGATTACATGCAAGAATTTATTTTTGTGATGGGCGATACGTTTTTTTGGCTTTGATCCCCCCTCCTTTCCTATCGCCTCCTCACACTTGATGAGATTTAATTTTCCCATTTGTGGATACGCATGTCGGTTTCTGGTACCATTACTTCTTTTTTTAATATATAGAAGCAATTACGTGGATATTTATTAGGTTAATTATTGGTTATTTTTAGTGAAACTGACATTATTGCACTAACGCACTTCCCGTATACTTGCTCAATCTCTTGAAACAGATGGGGGAAACATGCATGCTGATTTTCCACTTAGATTTCCGATTAAAAATACATTTTATCCTTTTCTTCCAACGCCCATTTATACTTTAGCAGCGCTTAATTTCATCTTCGTCTGCGCGCTCGACGATTATTGCTTTTCATCGTCCGCCCTTTAAAAGACGTTAATATACGTACATGTTCTGCGCTGTCGTTTACAACAAGCTGCGGTATTTATTAATTTCGGCCAACACTTTCGACTTAACCACGACATTTTTAGCAACCAGATTACCTTTCCTTTAATGTACTCGCTTGGTTGGCCAGACTGGTTTGTCTGTTCCTGGAGACACAGCATGCAGTTGGAGCAGGATCTTGATCAGCTGTATGTCGCTAATATTAACGCAGGCAGTCAGCTGTGAGTCATTGTTCGCTTTCAGCCCTTGATACTGTTGAGCGTCTTGTCCCCCCACCCCCAACCCCATTCCCCGGCTCTTGATTTAAAATGCATGCTGTCTTCTTTCTCATCAAAACTCTCAACTTTAAAACGCTCACTGTTTTTAAATGAGCGCTGTCTTTTCATCGCAGTTACTTACTTTTCAAGACCCTCAACTAAATAAGTTTCACTAATCGATCTAATTATATTTAAGTTCCCGTTAATCAATTTCCCTACACCACCACCTTTGTATCTAATCTGTCAGCTGCATTTGATCTAGAAAAGCTATTTTATTTGTATATTTAAATGTTTAAAACCTTCTTTGCTTCTGTCCAGAGCGCAAAACTAAATAGTTGTGATATATATTTCACGAACAACAGACCCACGTAAGGGAATTCTTCAAGACACAATCAACTATCAGAGAAAGAAAGACTGTCAAAAACAGAGATTGGAATGCGCTATAGAAAAATTAATAAGTCATATAATTTCATATGTACTGAAAAATGTGCGTAACAGAGGAAGCAATGAAAGCCATTGAGTGTTGACACTAAGAACACTAACCTGACGACCCAGAACTATACGGTTAAACTAGATTCAATGCACCAATCATATCTGGATGACTTCTCCTTCTGGGAAATGACTGGGAATATCTGGCAAAAGATCGCACATCATGAAGAGCCTATATGGCATAACATCATTTGAGGCTGTACTATGGCAAAACATTGAAGAGAAAAGATTCATGAAAAAAGACGGAAAACCCTGTGGATCAATGGCCTGATTTGTTCATTCTGTAGTTGAATGTGTTTGTCAAACATTGGTAGAATCAGTCACAAGAGAAATTGTTCGACAAAAACAAATTCTCCCCCTCCCCACCCCCAAATATACAATAAAACCATCTAAATCATCTGACAAAACGAAAAGGGCACTATGATGCACCAATATGACAAACATTAATTTTGAATTTTTCCAAGAAACGTCCATTTAAATTTATAATTTTACACGGTAGCCACGTCTTTTTGTGATCATGCTTTCTGATGCACATTCCCTTCAAGCATACTGCTGTACCTATTACTTGCATTAGATATTACGAATCACGCGCTGGAATACCATCTCTACAAAGAAGATAGAAAGAACTCAAAGCTGACAGAAACACCGATTTAGCCTACAAAATTATGGAACTCTATGGGAAATTCAATCCAATCAGTGATGATACTGTTTGGGGAAAATTGGTACCCTGGCAATAAATGTAAAAGATTTTGCTCTGACAATAAATGTAGAAGATTTTACTCTGACAATAAATGTAGAAGATTTTGCTCTGACAATAAATGTAGATTATTTTGCTCTGACAATAAATGTAGAAGATTTTACTCTGACAATAAATGTAGAATATTTTACTCTGACTATAAATGTAGAAGATTTTACTCTGACAATAAATGTAGAAGATTTTGCTCTGACAATAAATGTAGAAGATTTTACTCTGACAATAAATGTAGAATATTTTACTCTGACTATAAATGTAGAAGATTTTACTCTGACTATAAATGTAGAAGATTTTACTCTGACAATAAATGTAGAAGATTTTGCTCTGACAATAAATGTAGAATATTTTACTCTGACTATAAATGTAGAAGATTTTTCTCTGACAATAAAAGTAGACGATTTTTCTCTGACAGTAAATGTAGAAGATTTTACTCTGACAATAAATGTAGAAGATTTTACTCTGACAATAAATGTAGAAGATTTTTCTCTGACAATAAATGTAGAAAGTTTTTTTTTCGTTCGTCAGCTTCTACCTCTGACAAAGTCCTTAGAGACTAGGAACTGAATTTTGCGTGTTAATCCATTTTTCACTGGCAGCCGTGTGCACAGCGGTTCCTTGCCGCACCGGCAGATAACTTCGACTTCGGAGGTGCTCATATTTGTTCCGTCGATGAGTAATTGACGTTTCAAGCCGGGCCTCGCTGCTGATACCAGGGGTGGTTGCCACAGAGAGGTTTGAACCCATAACCTTTATGTCTCGGGGCTGGCGTCTTGCCTCGAGACCAACTAGTCCCCCTGTAGAAGGTTTTACTCTGACAATAAATGTAGAAGATTTGACCCCGGTAATAAATGAAAACGATTTGACCCCAATAATAAATGTAGAAGATTTGATCCCGATAATAACTATAGGAGGCTGGACAAAACTCTCAAACCAATCCAGAATCCACAAAGGGGAAGATTTGAACGAGATTGTGAACAAGACATGATGCCCACGTTGGAAAGGCTCTCAAAAGAGTAGAAAATGTTTTTCATTTTTTTTTTAAGCTTCTTTGTATTCGCCAGCTTCATATCTCTAGTAAAGTGTGTGTGTGAGGGTGTGGGGGGGAATTTGTGTGAATATAACTTTTTCCTCCTATTCACACTGCCAGCCGTGTGCTCTGGTGTCTCCCGCCATACAGGCAGATATACTCCGATTTCAGAGGTACTCTCATATTTTCATCGTCGAGAGTTTTAACTTTTTGGTTAGATCTATTCCTAATAATTTTGCCCGGACAGCGGCCATGTTGTTTTAGCCAATTCTTTTCGATCTCCAACTGCCAATGGTTCTTCAACGTGCGCAGCATGCACTTGGGACCTTCTGTTTTACGCCATTTTTTTAGAAGGCTAGACTGTGGATTTCACTACCCAAAGATCAAGGGAGGGGAGGTAAAGCCACGGATTCGATCTTCTTCTGTTTGTTATTTTCCACCGTCTGAGGTGAGAATCGAACTCGGGACCTTCATGTCTAGAGGCTGACGTCATACCTCTAGGCACCCCCCCCCCTTTTTTTTTTTTTTAAAATAGCAGGCAATACAATTAGACATATTTGTCTTTCTTTCCTTCTGTATTCGTTCTCGACTATTCTTCATCGTCTACTCTTAAAAGAACCTTAAGATATAGATTAATGATGTCATGTTTTACAGCAGGCTGTGACATTCAAGCCTTTCGGCCCAATACATCCGACTTCTGCGTGATATTTTATTTTTTATTATCGACTTGCTTTTCCTTTCGATCCCCACTTGTTTGTGGGCAATTAATTTGGTTGGCTATTACCAGGCCCAGAACGGGAAAATGGAAAATGATGTTGATCAGTTTTGGTTCATTGATTCTGATCAACCATTAGTTGCTGAGATAATTCATGTTAGTTGCTGTTGGATGTCTCAGGACTCCGCCAAATAATTTAACCACTGACATTTTAAAGCAAAGTTTATTCCAAAGATTTTTCTTTAACGTGTTTTTCCATTAATAAAACCCTCACCAGTGTACTCGAACAGTGCCCATTGCCACTGCCATTTCTTATCTAATTCAAATAGAAAGAGCTCAACAGTCTCTTGCCTTGGAGTTTTCACAGTAATAAATGTTTGATTATTTGTTGTTATTGTCTTTAGTTTCTACACGGTGGACTAACTTCTTATTGTCATCGATAGCTCCTGTGACGAGTTCTGAAAGGGTGATAATGAACGTAATTTGTTGAAATGATGGCTGAAATGTTACTGTTTTCAACCTTAGCCTGTGCTGCTACAGAATGCATCACACACATTAAAATTATGTAGCTGGTCAAAAATGATTTACGTGCCCAATTTGAAATATTTATATTAATATACATATATATATGCGTGAGATGGACTGTGTTACATTCCTAATAAAAGCAAATAGTCAAGTGCTCTAACATAGTATTTGTGCTACTAGAATGTCACACGTGAAGAGATTGGAATACAAGTGTTTCACGAGGGCCTACTGCAGCCTAATTTCTAGGTTTCTCGCCAGAAGCGAACGCTGAAGAAGAAGAAATTATGAAGATGAAAACATCGAGTACTTTGAACTGACTGTTGCCTTAAACAGAATCAAAATGTCTTAAAGTAAACGAGATATATATAAATAGATACAATGTTATTGTTTGTTGACACGTTGGGATCTGACAACCCATGAAATACCCATTTAAATGTGAGTTCAAAACTTTTCTTGTTATTTGCTTTCTCAAGCGCCAAGTTATTCCTTGCATATTTTTACCCACCTTCTTTCTTCTTATTTTGCCATCACTTATTCAAGATGATAGTGAAAAGACCGCAAGCTCTTCTCCACTGTTTATTGCATTCTCAAAACGGAGAAGAAAAAAAACACAAAAAAAACGTGGTATCCATTAACGTATTGTCCGAGCTCTGGTGACTACAAGGGATTAGCTGGTCATCATCATCGAGTGGCATCTCCACAATGAAGGTTGGCTACCATGGGGCGCCATTCTGCTCTGTCTTTTACTTTGATGGTGCTGGTTGTCATAGGCTGATTTGTCCATCTTTTGATGTTACTCGCCCATGTTAGTCTTGATCTTCCTCTGCCTCTTTTACCTTGTATTTTCCCCTCCAGGATTACTTTTAGTAGGCGGTTGCGTCTTTTAACATAGCCCAAAAATCGCATTTGTCTTGTTTGAATTGTGTTTAGTAGTTCTCTTTTTATTTTTAGTTGTTTTAAGACTTCATCGTTTGTTTTCTTTTCCTTCCATCCAATTCTACATATTTTTCTATATATCCACATTTCAAAGGCTTCAATTCTCTGTTCTGTTTTCTTGTCTAATGTCTATGCTTCTGCACCGTATAGGAATGTTAAGAAGACATAACATTTTGCTATTCTTAGTTTTAGCCCTGGTGTTATTTGTTTTGGTGTTAGTGTATTCTTCATTACATTAACATATCCTTTTGCCATTCCTTCTCTTTTGTTTATTTCAGTTTTACATTTTCCATCACTGGTTATAGTATGTCCAAGGTAGTTGTAGTTCTGAACTGTCTCCAGGTCCATTCCTTCAATTTTGATATCCCCTTGGTTAGCTGGTAGGTTTGACAAATGCCACTTGCAGAGTGCAGCCGAAATGTAATAACTTTAAAGGTTTCATTTTTTCTATGTCCCCATTTATTAAACAAAAAAATAAATTTTACTCTACGGAACTTCACCCACGCGATTGGTAAAAGATCTGGCCAATGCACTCAGTCACATGCTGTCAGGGGAGCCGCGATAGCTCAGTGGTTAGTGAACTGGACTACAAAGGGCAAGAGGTAGGGTTCGACCTAAACCGACGGCTTCCGATCCACCCAGCCTTTAATGAGTACCGGATTTTTTTTCTGGGAAAGTAAAGCGGCACGGGCGTAATATCGACCACATTACTCCAAAAATCATGTGCCGAAGGTCTGTAAAATGTATGGTCACTAACATCATATTCCTTATTCGCCACTTGGCGTGACGGGGGTACTTTACTTTTTTTTTTTTTTTACATGCTGTCAGCTTTGGTTTATATTTGTTGAATATGTCAAGTGGAAAGTGTCAGGTTAGGATTAAACAACGATCACATTATCAACAAGCTGGTAAGCTAACCACTACAGTGCTTTTGTGCTCTCTCTATCTTTCTAAGTCTCTCCACAAGCACGCTCTCACTTGTTACACACACACACAAACACACACAGACACACACACACACTCCCTGTCTCTCTCTCTATCTTTCTAAGTCCTCCATAAGCACGCTCTCACTTGTTACACACACACACACACTCTCTCTCCCTGTCTCTCTCTCTCTTTATCTTTCGACATAAAGATTGAAATAATTAACGTCTGGAACCAAGTGTGAGAAAATAAGCATTCGAAACACTTCAGATAAAAGATAGAACGTTTACGACAGAAATAAAGACAACAGAACCATTAAATATAACATAGGATTTTATGCTGCTAAATATTCTCGGTGTAGGACAGAGATGATGATTAGAGCTAACGGGAATGGCTGATGGAAAGTTATTTAAAACTAAAAAAAAACATTGGTCTGAAATTTGAAATAACGAAGATAATGAAAGCAAAAATGTTTCCTCCAAGCCTTAATAGGCGTATGGGGATATGGTGTCAGTGACATATTGAATATGTTGGTAATTACCTTACTTGTTCGAAATCAAAAAGACATTTTGTGTGTAATGTGGTCTGTACCATAGCAGACCTTCAAAACTTCCCAGAAATATTTCTTGCGTACATAAATTACATGTTAGCCGCGATATCTCACTGGTTAGTGAACTGGACTACAAAGGACAAGAGTTAGGGTTCGATCCCAACCGACGGCTTCCGGGTTATTCAGCCTTAAATGGGTACCGGATTTTTATGGGAAGGTAAAGCAGTACGTAAATTTAGAAGACTTCACCTTGAGTGAAATAGAAACCACCTTAAAGCTTATGACCAATAACAAGGCTGCTGGAGAGGATAAGTTAACTGCTGAGATCCTCAAGGCAATTGATAGCCATAATCTAATACATCTCCAAAAATTGTTCAACATCATTTGGAAAACAGAGAAGACGCCTCATAAATGGAAAAAAGGAATCATTGTTAAGATCCCAAAAAAGGGCAATCTTAGAGATTGTAACAACTCGAGAGGCGTGACACTTTTGTCAGTTGCCTCAAAGTTATTCTGCAAAATCATCCTAAATAGAATAAAGGATTCAATAGATACAGTAATGCGTGAAGAACAGGCGGGGTTTAGAAAAGGGAGAAGCTGTCTTGACCATATTTTCACTCTACGACTTATATTGGAGGAACACATTGAAAAGCAAAAACCTTTTGTACTTAACTTCGTCGACTTCAAAAAAGCATTTGATAGTATTCATAGAGATTCTTTGTGGAAAATTCTGAAGCAATATGGTTTACCATCAAAAATCATAAATATTATCAAAGACATGTATGATGGTTACACATGTGCAGTTCGAACAGAGGAAGGACTGAGCGAATGTTTCCCAATAGAAACTGGGGTTAAACAAGGATGTATTTTATCGCCCTTGTTATTTGGAATTGTTATCGACTTCATAATGAAGAAATGCTGCACTAGTAATAAAGGCATCGAATGGATACAAGGAGACCATTTGGAGGACCTCGACTTTGCTGATGATATAGTTCTCATCAGCAGTCAGATAAAAACGATGCAGGAAAACACAAATGAATTATCATCAATAGCCAGTAAAATTGGGCTTGAGATCAATCATGAAAAGACTAAAGTCATGAAAAGTTTAATTTCAACAGGTGACAAAATATACATGGAAAACAAACCAGTAGAAGAGATCGATCACTTTATCTATCTTGGAAGTCACATTGATCGAGAAGGGGATACGAATAAAGAAATTAGAATCAGAATGGCTAAAGCAGCAATGTCTTTCAGAAGCCTTGAAAAGTTGTGGAAATCAAAACTCATCAACACAAACACAAAACTTAGGCTATTCAAATCAAATGTACTATCAACCCTTACATATGCGTGTGAAAGCTGGAAAACAACAAGAGATATAGAAACAAAGTTGAACGCATTCGAAAATAAATGTCTAAGGAAAATACTTGGTATAGCATGGAACGAATTCAAAACAAACGAGGAAATTAGAGAAATCGCCAATCAACCTCTTATATCTTCAGTAATAAAGAAAAGACGATGGTCATACGTTGGACATGTGATGAGAAGAGATAATAACCGAATAGCAAAGCAAGCCCTCATATGGGAAACAACAGGTAAAAGAAAAAGAGGAAGACCCAGGGAGACACTGAGAAGAACATTGATGAGAGAGGCAAGAGCAGCAGGAATCGGCTCCATCAATGAGATAGAGCTGCTTGCACAGAACAGAGACAGATGGCGAGATTTGATAAAATATCTTTAAAAGAAAACTGCTAGAACAAAAAATTCATATAGGAGAAGGTGTATCTTGGTCTACGCCCTATGGGCCGGTTACGGCTCGAAAGGTCAATAGATAGAAAGCAGTACGGGCGTAATACCGACTACATTACCCAAAAATCATGTGCTGAAGGTCTGTAAAATTTACGGTCACTAACACCATGTTCACTATACGCCACTTGACGTGATGGAGCTCTTTACTTTACTTTTTACATACATTACATGACAGAGAGCATCCCAAAAAGAGTTCATATTTCCAAACGATTTGACTCTGTGGAACTTTAAAGAATAATATATTGCCTCAGGAAGTACCCGAATGCAGAAGAACCTGATTTCATTGCAAAAGTTGGCACTTGATTTGCCAGGTAAAATAAATGATGGAAGAACAACACACATAGTATTCTCCCTCAAATACAAACCTCAGCGTTCAAAACTAAAACTAAATGGTAAAAATCTATATCCGGATGAAAACAAAAAATATCTAGGCATAACAATTGACAGTCGTTTTGACATGGAAACATCAGACAGAAGGAAAAAGGCAAAGAGCACGGCAAAGAATTGCAAACGGGGAAAAAAATATCTGGCACAATTTGGGGAGTGCGTTTGAGTGTGTTAAAGAAGCTTTGCATGGGGCGAGTGAGACCAGTCGTGGAATAGAGTATTGCAGCATGGGCAAAGGCAGCAGTGTCAAAATGTATGAAGATCAGACTCCAAAACCAAGCAATTAGAATTATAATTGGTGGTATGAGATCAACATCCATTATAGAACTAAAAAAAAATCACACACTTGCAATCAATGGACGGTAGAAGAGACACCGGGATTCAACAACAATGGGGACACATTAGAAGACTGACTAATCATCCAATGCACCAGAGAAAAATGATTTTGGAAAAAGTAGACAAAACAGTTTTGTGGAATCAGCAAAAGCTACGCAGAAAGCAGATCCAATAAACTCTACGATGCTAGCTAAACAATTCAATAATAAATGCAAACACACACTCTGGAGAAAACAGCATCTTCATAATCTAATAGAAAGTATTCTCGACTTATTGTATAAAAACAGCCAGATTAGAGAACAGAGTAGAGGAATAACATTTTTTTTAAAAATAGAAAAACACTATCCAAACTCCTTCTGGACACATGCCACACAGATGGATCTGCCACCAATGCCACGGGAAATGGAGGATCTGGAATTTCCATATTGCTTTAAAAAGGAGCGCAGGAAAAACTGTTGCAACATAAAAACATTCAGTAATTTTAAGGCAGAGGCAGAAGCTTTGAAAACTGCAAGTGAAACTCTCTTGATATAAAAGTTTAAACAAGAAACATTGTAATCCTCACAGATACTCTATCAGTAGTTATAGTACTGAGCTTGTAGTTATGGAAACGAAGACCTGGATGATCCGATAGAACTACATTACAAGTTCTGTCTGAGATGCGGAACTGTGGTTCAGTAGATTCCATCATTCTGCAATATTTCTGGAAACGATGAGGCAGACAGATTGGCAAAGGAAGGTAGCAAATTACACCAGCCAGATACAAGTACAGCTCATTAGAAATCAGAAAGGTTTTCAGAAAGAAATTCATGAACAAAAGGAATACAGAATTCTATGACCAACAGAAAAAGTATGCCTCTGCCACCTCATCAGAAAAGAAAAGTAACAATGTTGGACTCCGAACAGGCCACAATAGACTGAAGTACCACCTTTTCAACACCATAAGGATAGTAGTTTCTGATGAATGTGGCTGTGGCACAGTCGAAGTGACTGCTGAATATCTGTTACAGCCATGCCAAACATATGATGAACAAAGAATGTTCTTGTGGCCATCACCGGTACCATTCCAAGAGAAGCTGTTTGGAGATGTCACCAGCCTTGAGCTAACGGACATTTTCTTTTCGAACTCATTAATATCGACGTCTTTGGTGTGTGCAGCTTTTTATACTTAATGTAATAGGAGTGTAAGCCCCTTATTAATATTCCAATAGAAAGACGAGGGAAAAAAGGTAAATTTTTTACATTAAAATAAAAATAACTCAAGCATTTTTTTCTCGACTACAGATTTTTGAAGAAGGGTCAGCTAAATAAAATCTCAACTAGAAAATGCAAAAATAACAGAAGCGGAGAACAAATATAAAATAGAAACAAACAAAAAATTTTTCTGTTTCTAACGTTTGGGTGTAAGATTTTTAATGAAATGATTTGATAGTGTACATAAGTGTTCAAGAGTTTGAGATTTTTAAACAATTTTTAATGAGATGATTGATTGCGACAGAAACAAGGTATCATAGTGGGCGCTTGTTAAATACTGTATTTTATTTTATCCCTTACTCGTGGAATTAATTTTTCTTTTTACGTGATTATCTTGAAGTTACTTGCTGCACACAATTGTGTTTTGTTATTATTATCTGTGGACCAAAAGATACGAGCTAACAGATCTTGCGGTCAGACAAAAGTGTCGACAAACTCACAGTTGATTAAAACCTCATTTCAGCTTTCCCGACGAACTCTCTAGAGAAACAGCATGTACCACATCAAACTGGCTCACGAGGTAAAAACTGCAGATGTTTTATTGCATTAACTGCTTGGACATAGACGTTCCACTCTCTTCTACGGGAACCGAGAAATAGAAAGAGTCTGTTATTGAGTTATTTGCGGTTCATCATTATTGCACTCCGAACATGTCGACAGGAGCTCAGATCCCCTCCTCTGAGAAGGACACCATTCCAAGAATACTCTCAGACAAGACATAGACACCATTCCAAGAATACTCTCAGACAAGACATAGACACCATTCCAAGAATATTCTCAGACAAGACATAGACACCATTCCAAGAATACTCTCAGACAAGACATAGACACCATTCCAAGAATACTCTCAGACAAGATCTAGACACCATTCCAAGAATACTCTCAGACAAGAGGCACCATTCCAAGAATACCCTCAGACAAGACCTAGACACCATTCCAAGAATACTCTCAGACAAGACATAGACACCTTTCCAAGAATATTCTCAGACAAGACCTAGACACCATCACAAGAATACTCTCAGACAAGATCTATACACCATTCCAGAATCCCAAGAACACTCTTAGAGAAGATCTAGACACCATTCCAAGAACCCCAGAACAATCTGAGACTAGATCTAGACACCATTTCAAGAACCCCAGATCAATCTGAGACTAGATCTAGACACCATTCCAAAAACACTCTCAGACAAGATTTAGACACCATTCCAAGAACAATCTCAGACAATATCTAGACACCATTCCAAGAACCCAAGAACACTTTTAGACATGTTCTAGACACCATTCCAAGAACCCAAGAACACTCTTAGACAAGACCTCGACACCATTCCAAGAACACTCTAAGACAAAACCTAGACACCATTCCAAGAACACTCTCAGACAAGATCTAGACACCATTCCAAGAACAATCTCAGACAAGATCTATACATCATTCCAAGAACCCAAGAACACTCTTATAGAAGATCTAGACACCATTCCAAGAACCCCAGAACACTCGGATAAAAGATCTAGGCACCATTTAAAAAACACTCTCAGATAAGATCTAAACACTATTCCAAGAACACTCTTAGACATGATCTAGACACCATTCCAAGATCCCCAGAACAATCTGAGACAAGTTCGTTCTAGACACCATTCCAAGAACACTCTCAGACAAGGCCTCGACACCATTCCAGGAACACTTTCAGACAAAACCTAGACACCATTCCAAGAACACTCTCAGACAAAACCTAAAAATTTCCAAGAACACTCTCAGACAAATCCTTACACAATTTCAAGAACACTCTCAGACAAGACATCGACACCGTTTCAAGAAAACTCTCAGACATGACCTCGACGCCATAAAAGAACCTAAGAACACTCTCAGAAAAGATCTCGACACCATTACAAGAACACTCTCAGACAAGATCTCGACACCATTACAACACTCCTCTCAGACAAGACCTCGAACGGATTACAAGAACCCAAGAACACTTTCAGATTAGACCTCGACACCATTCCAAAAACAATCTCAGACACGACCTCGACATTATTACAAGAAAACAAGAACACTCTCAGACAAGATCTCGAAACCATCCCAAGAACACTCTCGGACAAGACCTCGACACTATTACAAGAACCCAAATGGTATCGACACAATTCCAAGAAAACTCTCAGACAAGACCTCGACACTATTACAAGAACCCAAGAACACTCTCAGACAAAACCTAGACACCATTCCAAGAACACTCTCAGACAAGATCTAGACAACATTCCAAGAACACTCTCAGACAAGATCTAGACACCATTCCAAGAACACTCTCAAACAAACCCTAGACACCACTCCAAGAACACTCACAGACAAGATCTTGACAACATTCCAAGAACACTCTCAGACAAGATCTAGACAAAATTGCAAGAACAAACTCAGACAAGATCTAGATACTGTTTCAAGAACACTCTCAGACAAGACCTAGACACCACTCCAAGAAAAATCTCAGACAAGACATAGACACCATTCCAAGAACACTCTCAGACAAGATCTAGACACCGTTACAAGAACCCAAGAACACTCTTAGAGAAGATCTAGACACCATTCCATAAACCCCATAACAATCTGAGACAAGATCGAGACACCATTCCAAGAACCTCAGAACACTCTGAGACAAGATCTAGACAACATTCCAAGAACACTCTCAGACAAGACCTAGACACCATTCCAAGAACAATCTCAGACAAGATCTATACACCATTCCAATAACCCAAGAACACTCTTAGACAAGATCTAGACACCATTCCAAGAACCCAAGAACACTCTTAGATAAGATCTAGATACCATTCCAAGAACCCTAGAACAATCTGAGACAAGATCTAGACACCATTCCAAGAACACTCTCAGACAAGACCTAGACAGGATTCCAAGAACAATTTCAGACAAGATCTAGACACCATTCCAAGAACCCAAGAACACTCTCAGACAAGACGTCGACACCATTCCAAGAACATTCTCAGACAAGACGTCGACACCATTCCAAGAACACTCTCAAGACAAAACCTGTTACCATTCCAAGAACACTATCAGACAAGATCTACACACCATTCCAAGAAGGCTCTCAGACAAGATCTCGACACCACTACAAGAACACTCTCAGACAAGACCTCGACATCATTACAAGACCGCAAGAACACTCTCAAACAAGATCTCTACACCATTCCAAGAATACTCTCAGACAAGATCACGACACCATTACAAGAACACTCAGACAAGACCTCTACACCATTACAAGAACCCAAGAACAGTCTCAGAAAGGACCTCGACACCATTCCAAGAACACTCTCAGACAAAACCTAGACACCATTCCAAGAACACTCTCAGACAAGATCTAAACACCATTGCAAGAACACTCTCAGACAAAACCTAGACGCCATTCCATGAACATTCTTAGACAAGACCTCGACACCATTCCAAGAACACTCTCAGACAAAACCTAGACACCATTCCAAGAACACTCTCAGACAAGATCTAGACAACATTCCAAGAACACTCTCATATAAAACCTAGACACCATTTCAAGAACACTCTCAGACAAGATCTAGACACCATTCCGAGAGCACTCTCAGACAAAATCTAGACACCTTTCCAAGAACACACTCAGACAAGATCTAGACGCCATTCCAAGAACACTCTCAGACAAAACCTAGACACCATTCCAAGAACACTCTCAGACAAAACCTAGACACCATTACAAGAACATTCTCAGACAAGATCTAGGCACCATTCCAAGAACCCAATGACATGCTCAGACAAAATCTAGACACCATTCCAAGAACACTCTCAGACAAGACCTAGACACCTTTCCAAGAACACTCTCAGACAAGATCTAGACGCCATTCCAAGAACACTCTCAGACAAAACCTAGACACCATTACAAGAACACTCTCTGAGAAAACCTAAACATCATTCCAAGAACACTCTCAGATAAAACCTAGACACCATTCCAATAACATTCTCAGACAAGATCTAGGCACCATTTCAAGAACAATCTTAGACAAGATCTAGACACCATTCCAAGAACCCAATGACATGCTCAGACAAAATCTAGACACCATTCCAAGAACACTCTCAGGCAAGACCTAGACACCATTCCAAGAACACTATCAGACAATATCTAGACACCATTCCAAGAACACTCTCAGACAAGATCTAGACATCATTCCAAGAACAATCTTAGACAAGATCTAGACACCATTCCCAGAACCCAAGAACATGCTCAGACAAAATCTAGACACCATTTCAAGAACACTCTCAGACAAGACCTAGACACCATTCCAAGAACACTCTCAGACAAGACCTAGATACCCACCAAGAACACTCTGAAGTGTAAATGTGAAAGAAAGGTTGGCTAATGTCAAACTGTGGCAGAATAGTGGAATGATAGCCAGGGGCAAGTCAAGTAGATAAGTTTCATTTATCTTATACAAAATACCAGAAGACTTGTCGGCAATTAAGTGGTATGTTGATCCACTGGCATTAGCAAGAAGCATGAGGGTTAGGGTCGGGGTGGGTGAGAAATAGGAGAATAAGAATAGTAAGAAGAACATCAGTAGATAATCCTCGTAATGTTGATAAAAACCGACACAAATTGCAGTTCGCACATGTACTCTTTTCTTTAGGAAAGGTCAGAAAAAGCACGTTGACGATTCCTGTAGTTTGTGGCTATAGACATACACATCCTTCGTCGTCGTTTCATTCTCGAACGCCTACGTCAGCTATTTCCTTTATACAATTAAATAATTCACTTGTTCTCTGCTTCGAAAACATCAGCTGTACTAAAAATAGCAATATAAAAATTGACAGTAAGAAAACATACACCACTTTATAAATGTTTTTGTTTCCATGTCTAAAACCACGTGACACATTTCTCGTATCAAATCTCAGCATAAGTTGTTAGACATTTGTCGAGCACGTTTTCCCAGCTCTTCAGCCCACCAGGTAAAAATAAATCAATTTTTTTTCATCTAGACGTCGCAGAAAGTGTATACAAGAGTGTATGGGGAAAACGACACAAATAAAAACTGTTTTAACAATAGATAAAGGAATGACCGATCATTTGGAATATTTATTTTTCAAAAATGATGCACAGAGTTCGAGTAACATTAGAGCATAGAAGGGATGGAGTAAGATAAGAACATCTTTATTAATATTGCGAAAGGTCAGCAGAAAAATCGAAGCTTTTCAAAATGTGGAAAAATTGGGAGAACTGGATGTTAGGAAGGAATAGAGACAAACAGTGAAGTTCAGAACAACTAGAAAATAGAAAAAGAACTACTTACCACAATTCGAAAAAGACAATTGAAATTTTTGTGACGTGATGAAACGACATCATACCCTACTGAATGTCATTTTACATGAGAAAGTACAAGATAGGCAAGACAGACGTAGACAAATACTAACTAGTAAACTGATCAAAAGGTGAAAAAGTGAATCTATGATAATCATCACATATAAGCGCGCGCACGCACGCACACACACACACGCGCGAGTCACAGTGCTTTATAGACTACACAAAAGCATTTGACATTGTAAAACCTTTGGAAATAATCAATATGCTGGAGAAATTAAACATTGATGGCAAACATCTGCGAATCATAAAAAACATGTACTGGCAACCAACAGCAGCTATATAATTAGCAACCAAACAGGACAATTCCAATATATAAAGCAAGGAGTCAGACAAGGCTGTGTTCTGTCGCCGGATTTGTTTTCACTTTACAGCGAAAATATTAAGAGATCTATAGTAGACAAAATAAAAAGGAACAGAAGTCAACAGTCACAACATAAATAATTTGCGGTATGCAGATGACACAGTCTTAATAGCAGAGACAAATGAACTACAAGAAATGATAGACATAATAGTAAAAGAAAGCGACAAGAAAGGTCTCAGTCTCAATAGTAAGAAAACAGAAGTAATGGTTGTACCGAAGAAACAATCTCACCATCATGCAACGAGTAAATTCTTTTATCTTAATTAATGTACAAAAGGGCACCCGAAAGTCTTTGGAGTCTGTGGTCCAAATTGACTAAAAGCCCATATTTTGTAATATTGCCATCAGCACGTTCCTCTGTGAGACATGGGCAGCATCACACCAGACCTACTTTTCCCCTGTAGAATACCGTACAATCTATTTTCAGAGGCTGTGTAAACTCTGATGCCGCATCTGGCAGAAAAAATATTTACTCGATTTGAGAAATTAAACCTGGACCTGGTTGGGGTCTCGATGTAGTCGAAGTTTCCTCTGGGATGCTATAAAATAAATACATTAAAAAAGAAATGTCGCTGTGTTAAATCTGGTGGCTTAGAGTGAGTTTTATCCGCTCAACGATCATCGTCTGTCCACTAGTAAAGTAAAGTACCCCCCGTCACGCCAAGTGGCGTATAGGGAAATATGGTGTTAGTGACCCTATATTTTACAGACCTTCAGCACATGATTTTTGGGGTAATGTGGTCGGTATTACGCCCGTGCTGTTTTACTTTCCCAGAAAAAATCCGGTACCCATTTAAGGCTGGGTGAACCCGGAGCCGTCGGTTGGGATCGAACCCTACCCCTTGTCCGTAGTAGTCCAGTTCACTAACCACTGAGCTATCGCGGCTCCCACTAATTTTTAGGGAATTAGTAAAACCCATTCAAACTAAATCAAACTTAGGTCGGGTTAAAGTCTAGATCACTAGTTTACACAGCGTGGTGTGGTGACTTGCTCAGTAAAAGTCTAGATCACTAGTTTACACAGCGTGGTGTGACGACTTGCTCAGTAAAAGTCTAGGTCACTAGTTTACACAGCGTGGTGTGACGACTTGCTCAGTAAAAGTCTAGATCACTAGTTTACACAGCGTGGTGTGATGACTTGCTCAGTAAAAATCTAGATCACTAGTTTACACAGCGTGGTGTGATGACTTGCTCGGTAAAAAGTCTAAATCATTTGTTTACACAGCGTGGTGTGATGACTTGCTCGGTAAAAAGTCTAAATCATTAGTTTACACAGCGTGGTGTGATGACTTGCTCAGTAAAAATCTAGATCACTAGTTTACACAGCGTGGTGTGATGTCTTGCTCGGTAAAATTCTAGATCACTAGTTTACACACCGTGGTGTGATGACTTGCTCAGTAAAAATCTAGATCACTAGTTTACACAGCGTGGTGTGATGTCTTGCTCGGTAAAAGTCTAGATCACTTGTTTACACAGCGTGGTGTGATGACTTGCTCAGTAAAAGTCTAGATCACTAGTTTACACAGCGTGGTGTGATGACTTGCTCGGTAAAAATCTAGATCACTAGTTTACACAGCGTGGTGTGATGTCTTGCTCGGTAAAAGTCTAGATCACTAGTTTACACAGCGTGGTGTGATGACTTGCTCAGTAAAAGACTAGATCACTACTTTACACAGAGTGGTGTGATGACTTGCTCAGTAAAAGTCTAGATCACTTGTTTACACAGCGCGGTGTGATGACTTGCTCAGTAAAATTCTAGATCACTAGTTTACACAGCGTAGTGTGATGTCTTGCTCAGTAAAATTCTAGATCACTAGTTTACACAGCGTGGTGTGATGACTTGCTCAGTAAAAGACTAGATCAATACTTACACAGCATGGTGTGATGACTTGCTCAGTAAAAGACTAGATCAATACTTACACAGCATGGTGTGATGACTTGCTTGGTAAAAGTCTAGATCACTAGTTTACACAGCGTGGTGTGATGACTTGCTCAGTAAAAGACTAGATCACTAGTTTACACAGCGTGGTGTGATGACTTGCTCGGTAAAAGTCTAGATCACTACTTTACACAGCGTGGTGTGATGACTTGCTCAGTAAAAGACTAGATCACTACTTTACACAGCGTGGTGTGATGACTTGCTCAGTAAAAGACTAGATTCCTACTTTACACAGCGTGGTGTGATGACTTGCTCGGTAAAAGTCTAGATCACTAGTTTACACAGCGGGGTGTGATGACTTGCTCGGTAAAAGTCTAGATCACTAGTTTACACAGCGTGGTGTGATGACTTGCTCGGTAAAAGTCTAGATCACTAGTTTACACAGCGGGGTGTGATGACTTGCTCGGTAAAAGTCTAGATCACTAGTTTACACAGCGGGTTGTGATGACTTGCTCGGTAAAAGTCTAGATCACTAGTTTACACATCGTGGTGTGATGACTTGCTCGGTAAAAGTCTAGATCACTAGTTTACAAAGCGTGGTGTGATGACTTGCTCAGTAAAAGTCTAGATCACTAGTTTACACAACGTGGTGTGATGTCTTGCTCGGTAAAAGTCTAGATCACTAGTTTACACAGCGTGGTGTGATGACTTGCTCGGTAAAAGTCTAGATCACTAGTTTACACAGCATGGTGTGATGATTTGCTCAGTAAAAGTCTAGATCACTACTTTACACAGCGTGGTGTGACGACTTGCTCAGTAAAAGTCTAGATCACTAGTTTACACAGCGTGGTGTGATGACTTGCTCGGTAAAAGTCTAGATCACTAGTTTACACAGCGCGGTGTGATGACTTGCTCGGTAAAAGTCTAGATCACTAGTTTACACAGCGTGGTGTGATGACTTGCTCGGTAAAAGTCTAGATCACTAGTTTACACAGCGTGGTGTGACGACTTGCTCAGTAAAAGTCTAGATCACTAGTTTACACAGCGTGGTGTGATGACTTGCTCGGTAAAAGTCTAGATCGCTAGTTTACACAGCGGGGTGTGATGACTTGCTCGGTAAAAGTCTAGATCACTAGTTTACACAGCGCGGTGTGATGACTTGCTCAGTAAAAGTCTAGATCACTACTTTACACAGCGGGCTGTGATGACTTGCTCAGTAAAAGTCTAGATCACTAGTTTACACAGCGGGCTGTGATGACTTGCTCAGTAAAAGTCTAGATCACTAGTTTACACAGCGCGGTGTGATGACTTGCTCAGTAAAAGTCTAGATCACTAGTTTACACAGCGGGGTGTGATGACTTGCTCGGTAAAAGTCTAGATCACTAGTTTACACAGCGCGGTGTGATGACTTGCTCAGTAAAAGTCTAGATCACTAGTTTACACAGCGGGCTGTGATGACTTGCTCAGTAAAAGTCTAGATCACTAGTTTACACAGCGGGCTGTGATGACTTGCTCGGTAAAAGTCTAGATCACTACTTTACACAGCGGGGTGTGATGACTTGCTCGGTAAAAGTCTAGATCACTACTTTACACAGCGGGCTGTGATGACTTGCTCAGTAAAAGTCTAGATCACTAGTTTACACAGCGTGGTGTGATGACTTGCTCAGTAAAAGTCTAGATCACTAGTTTACACAGCGTGGTGTGATGACTTGCTCGGTTTCCCTGTTTCTTTTGAAGTTAGATCGTCTCATTCTTGCGATAGTTCTCTCCTTGGTCTTCTTCTACATAAACAGTATTCATTACTGCTGCCATTAAGTGAGTGAGTGAGTGAGAGAGAGAGAGAGAGAGAGAGAGAGAAAGAGAGAGGAGAGTGCATGTCTGTTTACCTAGGATAAATTTCAGGCTGATGGATAATCCTTTCACAAAATTTGCATTGAAGGGTTGCAATTTTTGTGGAGCAGGGGCATGCCAACCTTATGTTTGGCAGCCACAACTAAAGCTCTATTTGAATCCGTGGTTTCTTTGTAACTTTAGCTTTCTCTGATTTCTGAGTAGTTATGTCCGATGTCCAGCTCTCTCAGATAACGTCGAAGAGACCACACATTGTGTGCACTCGGATAACGTTGAAGAGACCACACATTGTGTGCACTCGGATAACGTTGAAGAGACCACACATTGTGTGCACTCGGATAACGTCGATAAAAGCCCACAGTGTGCACTCGGATAACGTCGATAAAAGCCCACAGTGTGCACTCGGATAACGTTGTAGGAAGCACATATTGTGTGTACTCTGCTTACGTTGCAGATCTCTTGACAGTTAGAAGCTAAAATTCCTGCTGCCCAGCCAAGATTGTAACGCAATAGAAAGGTATGCTCATGCCGAAAGGCGCAGAAATCATTACTGTCGTAAACTAGCACCACAGCACATGCACTCCAACTTTAGCGCTGGTTAGCGCTGAAAAAGATGAAACTTTCCAATAAAATCTAATTAATTCGAAAGAGTGACCTCAGAGATGAACATATAAAATGCGAAAAAAAAACAGCATTTACTTAATAACAAGGTAGCAGCTGGAATATATTGTGGCAACTAGAAAAACTGAAAGAAGACGAGATAGATGTAAACAGAAAGAAAAAAATGCTACTCAGTATGAGGTAATGGTCTGGTAGAAAGTCAACGAAAACGAAAAATTTAAGTAACTGTAGAAACAAAAAGTCCAGGGCTGCCACAAGGCTCACCATTGTCACCAGTTCTATTTAACGTCTACACAATAACGATCACGGAACAACAGCTGGATGGGAGGGGAAGAACTATGACTTTTGCTGATGATATTCTGGTATATCGACAGGGAAGAGACAGACGGGAATCGCCTCCACAATGCAAGACGAACTCGATCGCATTTCTTCCTGGTGTGGGGTTTCAGGTGCCTTGGTTAATCCTAATAAAGCATCAGTTTCATGGTTCTCCCTTAACAATCATATCGTTAATACGACCACACCGGTAGTACGAATGGTAGCTGATGAGGTGACCAGGGACAAGTTGATGACATACCTTGGAGTTAAGTTTGATCTCAGCCTGTGTTTTCGGGACCATGTCGACCATGTGATAACAAAATCCCGCAAAGGATTAGCCGCCGTGAAGGTCATGGCAGCTGCCAACATCGAGCAGAGGCTACTTACTCTTCTGATCCAGGGATTGGTCCTAGCCCCAATCCAGTATGCCCTGGCAATTCTTACTGTCAGTACGACTCAAATTGATCGGCTGGAGAAAATACAGAATGAAGCCATGCGCATTATCCTGGGATGTACGAGGGACATTCCCTGTGTAGCAATGAGGTATCTTCTTGACTTTCCGACCATGGATGACAGAATCAAAATATGGAGAGCACGAGCATACCTGAAGATTAGTACAGATACAGAGCATCCATTGCACCAAGTGCTCAACACAGTGAAAGGTGCCAGGCTTAAAAGAGGCAAATCATGGGTGGGCCGAGCAGAAGATGTCATCAAACAGGTCTGTGGGCTTACCAATATCAGCGTTGGTGAGGAGTGGATACCGGTGCCTACGTCATTCAAGGGGACTTTCTCGTGTAGTGTCACACTCGACAGGAAAAGTAGGGAACAGAACCCGGTCGTGGTTAATGCCGAGGTCACCGGTCTCATCTGCGATAACACCGATTAGAAAGATGCAGTCATCTATACAGACGGATCTGTAATACGACACCAAAGAAGTGCATGGGCATTTACAGCACGCTCGGCAGGCAGAATAGTCAAGGAAGACAGTGGTGCATACGTCATTACCACGAGTAGCATGACAATGGAGGCGATGGCAGTGACCAAGGCATTTAAATGGTTAGAGTCACAAGACTACACCCACGCATGTATACTGAGTGATTCGATGAGCATGATTAAAAAGTGGAGGCAGGCTCTGTACGTATGCAATGGGTAGAGTCGTTGCAGAAATCCAAAATACGTAAGGTCACCTTTGTCTATGTCCCTGGACATGCGGGAGTACGGGGAAATGAAAGAGCGGACAGGTTGGCTTGCTGCGCTGTCTTGAGGACGGGCAACCAATGGATCGGGCAGACATCATCAGTGCCCTCCGAGATGTGGGAAGAGCACAGGACTTCGACAAACACAGATCCACATCACTTCTTCGGATGATTAGAGTTAAGATGGGTACAGACAGAAATGAGAAACTTAGTGGCCGTGTAAGAGGACTTGTCAACCAACATAGAACTGGAGTCGTCAGTCGCTGGACACTGAGGGAATTGCTGAGGAGGGGATCTGAGCACCTATGGACGTGTTCGGAGTGCAATGATGATGACCCGCAAAAAACTCAATAACTCAATAACAATAACAGAAAGTTGTGGAGAAGCATGATCATCTACGCCAGCAAGCGCGCAGTGCCTGAATGTGGTAATGAAACTTTACTAAACTTCGAGAATGGCACCTCCTCCATGCTCAAATATTAAATAATTATCAATAGCTGAAAGTAGCTATAAAAGCTAGCAGTAGAGAACACGCAGCCATTAAAACAACTTCAAATGTCGGTCTCACAATTGTCCAATTCGAGAGCAGTTTTCTTCTCGAATATTTAAGGTTAATTGTTTCAGGAGTTTTTCCGGTTGCAAGATAATGAAACTGAGTGGGTTGTCGACGGTCAAGAACAATGCTAATAAGCAGCGGTAGAGATAGAGGGGTTAGCACGGAATGAGTATCCGCTATCAAAGGAGGAGTAAGACGGCTCCTTTCTTCTGTTAGTCTACGGGACACCTTTGGGAAAAGTGGAGCACCTGTTTGGCCCCACCCAATCTTATCCTGTTAGACACAAAGACTCTCTGGTTCACCAGATTCGATCGCAATCCAAGTTAACAATTGCCACGCTTTTGGTTTCACTAATACAAGGGCGATAAGTGGACTACTGCGAAGATAGTATTTAGAATAGGAATTAAAACAACGTCATAATAAGAGCTGCTTATCGCTCCTTCCTTATTTAACATCTTGAAAAGAATAATAACAGATGCTTCAGAAGACCATGGAAGTACTTTGAGTAATAGTGGCAGAATTATTAATAGCCTGCGGTTTACTCATGACGTCAATTGATTAGCAGGAACAGATTAAAAAAAAACAACTAATTGGCCTGATACAACAATTAGACAAAACATCTGATAAATATGGCACCGAGATCAATGCTAGTAAATCAAAATTGATGACAAATAGCGCTAACGACATTAGTGCAACAATCAGAATAAATGGATAAGAACTAGAAACAGTTGATAAATTAAATATTTAACATCAACTTTCAACGATGAAGGCCTCGAAACTTAAATTATCGGCTAAAAGTAGCGCAAACTACTGCATCCCTTCCAATGCCAACACCTATTTGGAAATATCAAATATCACGCCTGGATCTAAAATTGCGCTAATGCACACCCTGGTTTTATTATTGTTTCTATACTTTTGGTAAACATGGATCTTTACAGTAGAGCCACAGAATAGAGTAGTTTGTGAAATTAAATGTTATCGTAATGTTTTGGACATCTCTTATTTAGTTCGTGTCACGAATGTGAGATTAAATGTTGTCGTGATGTTTTGGACATCTCTTACTTAGTTCGTGTCACGAATGTGAGATTAAATGTTGTCGTGATGTTTTGGACATCTCTTACTTAGTTCGTGTCACGAATGTGAGATTAAATATTATCGTAATGTTTTGGACATCTCTTACTTAGTTCGTGTCACGAATGTGAGATTAAATGTTATCGTAATGTTTTGGACATCTCCTACATAGTTCGTGAATGGATAATGAAATAGTTCGCTGACGGATACAACAAGCAATCGGGAGTATATGATCATCGTTTGATTATTGCGACGAAACGCACAATGAAATGGTTTGACTACGTATCTTCATCGTGTGGCTTGGCAAAGACCATTTCTGCAAGGAGCTGTGACAAGAGTAAGGAGGAAAGATAGAAAAAATTTATGGAAGATAACTTCGAAAAAATGGACGGGTCTCGACTTCGCAGAGTCCCAAAGAATGACTGATGGTAGAAGTTTATGGAGAAGGTTGACGAAGTGTGTCAGTAGTGCCCCAGCGACACCTGAGTTTATGGATATACAGGTGCGCCTTCCCCATCAGGTATGGAACTTGATGATGATGACCCTTTGTTGGTTGCACTATTCTAATCCATCTCAATCAGGTGTATACTATGACTGTTTCTTACACTAAAAGTCATACACACAAACACACCACACATGTCATGTCGATAGCTTGGAAAATATGTCTTATGTACTAAAAACTCAAGACAAAAGTAATTAAAACAGGAAACTTCTCTAAAACACGCTACAGACAAATAATTTAAAACAACAACATGGATAAAACACTGAAGCGATGAGGATGTTCACAACAGCAAACACCTCCAGCACACTGGAATGCTTCAAAATACATCTCATGAAGTCAGTGATCGTCCAAAGCACTAACTATGAACCATAAAAAAGTACAATCCTATTAAATAATAGTAAACACTTAAAACAACAAAAACCGTCTCGAGCACATAACGGCGGAATGAATAGGAAAGAAGAAACAGAGATTTTAAGAACATACATCACAAAAAGAACCTGCACTTTCGTTCACACGTTAATAACTTGCCACAACTACTGTTTACAGTAGCAATATTAGACAGAACGTAGAAAGATGTTACAGCAGGTAGAGTGAGTCTAATTATTTCTCTTTTTTTCTTTTTGTCAAGTGAGAAACGTATCACATGTTGCGCTGTATAATGTTTAGTAGAACGAGCAACGACATCTGATTTCGGAATATTATATTTCTGTATTTTGTAAAAATTATTATATGTTCGTGAAAAGTTCCCGACCGATGCAAGCTCCTTGTTTTTCTGTGATCGTTTTGAGTATATCGAGATTTTTAGTTCACAAAGATGTGTTTACTACAAACCCGGTATTGGAGCCAAACGGCGCATATCATTCACAGCTTTTATAACAAAGTGTTTTGTCGTCTTTAAGATGTTTACAGCTCATTGTATTCGTTTTCAACACTTCTGGTATTTTGTATTCTTTAGAGACGTTTTTCGTCCACCTGTGAGACCGAATTGGAATTCTTGTGTGGATTGCTGCAATGCGATATGGCAAGTGAAGGTTTGCTTATTTCATTTTGTTGCTCTCTGTATGTTTTCCGAGTTAAACTAAATGTCTTTTACTTCATCTTATTATTTATTCTATAATTTAATATTTTTTCTTGTTTATTTTTTTCCTTATTGTCCTTTCATCGTCTAGGTGATATATAATTTGCAGTGCCCCCTCCCCTTTTCTTTTGACTTCTGTTTTGCTTCGTGTTTATAATCTATTCATCTGTACATATTATTAGTGGTCGGCCCTTTTATTCTGGTGCTCTCGCAGCGTTAATTGAAGGCTCCCTGTGTTGTGTCTCTAATACCACTCAGATTTTACCATTCATTTTCTATTATTTATATATTTTTCTGACATATAGTGTTAAGTATCACCTGGACGGCACGAACTGATTAACTCTTATTCCCCCGACAGATCATCTGGCGGGTTACAATTGCTTTCATGATATTCCATCATAAGAAACAGATAATCAAATCAATCAGAGGACCACAAGTCCCAAATCAGGATGCCTTTCATAATACGAATAGATATGAACAAGTTATTATACACCTCGGAACAGGACACAATTGACTCCATAGTCACATGTATACAAGATTGAAGATGGGCACCGCAACTACTTGTACATGTGGACAGGCGCCCCAGACTGCTGAACACATACTTCAAGACTGCACTAAATATAGTAGACTGAGGAGAATCCATTGGCCCATAGATACAACACTACAGACAAAACTATATGGGCCACTGCAAGAATTACAAAAGACCGTAACATTTATACAGGAAACGACATTGCAGATATAGACAATACTTCAGCCGAACGAAAGATAGATAGATATAAATGAGAATGCTGTCTTTATTTAGCCTGCAAACATTTGGAATACGTCATCGAATAATATAAACTATATTATTATAAAATAAACTGTAAGGGTAACTGATACGTGTCGATTAATACGAGCTACTGTGACCATAATCGTATATAAACATTGTCGTCATTTGCTGGAAACTAATGGATATCTATTGGTTCGCGCTGGGTTCTATGATACCATCTCTAACATTAATGATTACAGAGGGAGATAAGCGGGTCTATATATATATGTTCAAGTTTAATTTTATTGAAAACCTGAGAGAGAGAGAGAGAGAGAGAGAGAGAGAGACTGTTGTTTAATAACAGTCAATTTAATATAATTATTGACTGATGCGCAACTATTGTTATATCAGGTTTTCTATAGACTTGCAAAACATGGACCCACACAGCAGAGCTGGAGAAGAAAATACAAGATATGAAGATTAAATGTTATCGTTAGATTGTGAGCTCTCTCCTACTTTGATCGTTATCACAAAAGGATACAATCAATCGAAGTACACAATCGTTGTTCCACCATAGCGAAGAAACGCAAAACGAAACGGTTAAGCCACGTACCTCAATCGTCTGGCTTGGCAAAGACCGTTCTGCAGGTAAATGTGAAAGGATCGAGAAGGAGAGGTTGGTAGAGAAAGAGAAAGGGAAAAAAAAACATTACAAAAAAATCAAGCCTCGACTTTGCAGAGTCCCAAAGAATGACTACTGAAGATAGAGAGAAATGGAGAAGGTTGACGAAGTCTGTCAACGTGGTGCCCCAATAGAAAGAAATGGAGAAGGTTGACGAAGTCTGTCGGCGTGGTGCCCCAATAGAAAGAAATGGAGAAGGTTGACGAAGTCTGTCGACGTGGTGCACCAATAGAAAGAAATGGAGAAGGTTGACGAAGTCTGTCGACGTGGTGCACCAATAGAAAGAAATGGAGAAGGTTGACGAAGTCTGTCGACGTGGTGCCCCAATAGAAAGAAATGGAGAAGATTGACGAAGTCTGTCGACATGGTGCCCCAAATAGAACGAAATGGAGAAGGTTGGCGAAGTCTGTCGACGTGGTGCCCCAATAGAAAGAAATTGAGAAGGTTGACGAAGTCTGTCGACGTGGTGCCCCAATAGAAAGAAATGGAGAAGATTGACGAAGTCTGTCGACATGGTGCCCCAAATAGAACGAAATGGAGAAGGTTGGCGAAGTCTGTCGACGTGGTGCCCCAATAGAAAGAAATTGAGAAGATTGACGAAGTCTGTCGACGTGGTGCACCAATAGAAAGAAATTGAGAAGGTTGACGAAGTCTGATAGTGGTGCCCCAATAGAAAGAAATGGAGAAGGTTGGCGAAGTCTGACAGTGGTGCCCCAATAGAGAGAAATGGAGAAGGTTGGCGAAGTCTGACAGTGGTGCCCCAATAGAGAGCAATGGAGAGGGTTGGAGAAGTCTGACAGTGGGGCCCCAATAGAGAGCAATGGAGAGGGTTGGAGACGTCTGACAGTGGTGCCCCAATAGAGTGAAGTGGAGAAGGTAGGCGAAATGGTGCCCCAACTATCCCCAGGATTATGAGAAGAAGAGAATAACCGGAAAGTACCAGACAAATTCCAGTAGAAACAGACATCCGCCAATGACGATGGCGGTGGATAGGACGTATACAGCGAAAAAAAACCGAGAAACACTATTTCTATTTTTAGAAATGTGAGAAGAAACAATAATAAAATTCTTGGAGAAGAGAGATAAAATGAAAATGGGGTTACATGGAACTATCGTTAGAAAGGTCACTAAACAAGACGCCTCGGGGAAATGTTTGCTGTTAACTATGACTCATTGAACAGTGCAGCGAATTGACGAAAAATGTTAGGAAGAAAGAAAAATAAGAAGGAAGGAAGGGAGGTCATCATCAAGGCACATCGAACATGTCCATGGGTGCTCAGATCCTCTCCTCAGCAAGTCTCGAAGTGTCAGCTACTGACGACTCAAGTTCTGTGTTGGTTTAGTCTTCTTACACGCCCACTATGTTTCTCGTTTTGGACTGTTCCATTGTTAACTCACATTTCTTTCATCCGAAGGATTGACGTGAACTCATGGTTGTCGAAGGACTGTGTCCTTCCCACTTCCCGGAGGGTATTGCTGATGTTTGCTCAATCCATTGGTTGACCGTCCTCAACAATAGCGCAGCTAGCCAACCTGTCCGCTCTTTCATTTCCCCCTAATCCCGCATGTCCTGAGACGTAGACAAAGGGGACCTTACGTATTTTTGACTTCTGCAAACTTCGAAAACGTGAGTCGATATACGAACTTCAAACCACAGTTTTCGGGTCTATATGTCACTGGAGACATAAGAGAGCTGGTGGTCGAATCGATAAATGGTTGGGCACCAAACCAGAAGAACGCGGATATTTTTTAATTTCGGCGTGAAACTCACCAGGGGCAGACCAAGAAGAAGGTGGTTTCAAGACAGCAAAAAGACATTGGACATGACAACAGAAGTAGGAGATTTAAATAGAGACAGAGATTCTCCTTTTACACGAGCTGTGGTGAATGCTTCGTTTTGTGGAAGATCTGGCTAGAGAAAGAGATTCTTTCACACGGGCTGCGGGGAATGCAGCGTTCTGTGGAAGAACTGGCTAGAGAAAGAGATTCTTTCACACGGGCTGCGGGGAATGCAGCGTTCTGTGGAAGATCTGGCTAGAGAAAGAGATTCTTTCACACGGGCTGCGGGGAATGCAGCGTTCTGTGGAAGAACTGGCTAGAGAAAGAGATTTTTTTTCTCACACGGGCTGCGGTGAATGCAGCGTTCTATGGAAGATCTGGCTAGAGAAAGAGATTCTTTCACACGGGCTGCGGTGAATGCAACGTTCTGTGGAAGATATGGCTAGAAAAAGATATTCTTTGACACGGACTGCGGTGAATGCAACGTTCTGTGAAAGATCTGACTACAAAAAGAGATCATTTGACACGGGCTGCGGTGAATACAGCGTTCTGCAAAGGACATGCAACCTGATGACGATCGCGGGTGTAGCAATAACTCAGACCAGAACACCTTTCGGCGTCTGAACTTGACAAGCGGCCTTTATTCTTCGTTCCTATAGAGGTCGTCCCCTACCTCCAGGAGACCCAAGTAAAGTGGGAAAATACCGCAAAGATAGTTTTTTTTTTTTGCTGGGGGGGGGGGGGTGTTGGGAGAGTGTGTGGCATAAGAGCTGATCCTTTAAATAACAGACTGGCAGTGAAAAACTCTCACAGGAGGAAAAACTAAAAACTGAGAAAACAAAGAAAACTGAGAAAATATGCAACACGCAGACCTCGTAAACTACTTTAAAAAAGTACATAATGTGCATATAGCATGCAGTCGATAAAACGGCAATTAAAGATCGCCAGAATATATATTGAACGTTTATCATCATCATCATCATCATCATCATCATCATCAAGTACCGTGCCTACTGGCGTAGGTGATCATCTCTTTCCACAAGTTTCGATCTCGGCAGCTATTTATCATTTCTGTTGTTGACCTTCTGCCAAGCCATTCTCTTAAGCTGTCTGTTATTTTTTTCTCTTTACTTCCCTCTATCTCTTCGTCCCTCAATTTTTCCAGTTGTTACAATATATTCCAGTTGTTCTCTTCTCATTACATCGCCAAAAAATGATGATTGTTTCTTCCTAATATTGGAAATTAGCTCTCTTTTTGCTTTGACCGCTCTCATAACATTTTCATTACTCTTCTTAGCTGTCCATGGTACTCTCAACATTCTTCTGTAAAACCACATTTCTACAGACTCCAGTGATTTTCTTGTCACGTTTATACACGCTAGAAATTGGTACATTGAAAGATGGCTAGTTGTATAGATCAGACATTCAATCGTCACGGAAACCGAAGTATTTGTTGACATTGTGTCCGAAGTATTTGCTTTCTTTCTATTCTGCTATATGAGAAAACTCATGGTATTTTTAGATACGTCATTTCTCTGGTATTTAAAAATATGTTGTTTTTGTTAAATTTTTTTCAGATTCATCTTTCTCCTTTTTTCGAAACGCCATTATGATATTTTAGATACATCATTGTGTTATTTTAGATACATCATTGTGATATTTTAGATACATCATTGTGTTATTTTAGATACATCATTGTGATATTTTAGATACATCATTGTGTTATTTTAGATACATCATTGTGATATTTTAGATACATCATTGTGTTATTTTAGATACATCATTGTGATATTTTAGATACATCATTGTGTTATTTTAGATACATCAATCTGATATTTTAGATACATCATTGTGATATTTTAGATACATCATTGTGATATTTTAGATACATCATTGTGATATTTTAGATACATCATTGTGATATTTTAGATACATCATTGTGATATTTTAGATACATCATTGTGATATTTAAGATACATCATTGTGATATTTTAGATACATCCTTGTGTTATTTTAGATACATCATTGTGTTATTTTAGATACATCATTGTGTTATTTTAGATACATCATTGTGTTATTTTAGATACATCATTGTGTTATTTTAGATACATCATTGTGTTATTTTAGATACATCATTGTGTTATTTTAGATATATCATTGTGTTATTTTATATACGTCATTCTGTTACTTATGGAAAAGCCATTTCTCTACATTTTTAGATATTAAAAAAATATATACATGTATATACAAGACTGCTATTTAAGATACATCACTAACCTACTTTAATTGCGCTATCCTGCTAATTTTAGACATATTATTCTGATATTTTAGATAAGTCATTTTTTTATATTTTTTGCTTCACAGCTGCTTGCTTTAATATTAAAGTAGCATTTTAAATATACCTGGAAATGTCCAGAGCCTCGGCAAATTCCACTCATTCTTAAGATAAATATTTTAAGGAAGTCAATTCATTCTGTGATATGCCACACATAATATGTAACATATTTTAGTGAAAGTCAATATTTTTACATCAATGGTATCATCATCATCATCGTCATGTGCCATACCGGTTGATGTAGGCGATCATGTCCCTCCACAATCTTCTATCTACATTGCATCGTATCAGTTCTGTTGTTGACTATTGTCCATGCCATGACACCAAGCTATCCAATATTCTCTCTCTTTGTCGTCCGCGATCTCTCTTTCCTTTTATTTTGCCAGTTGTAACCAAGTATTCCAACTTTCCTCTTCTCATGATGTGCCCGAAAAATGTTGATATCAATGATATCTTAGTAGATAATGTTCGTAAACACACACACAAATCAAAGATCGTCAAAATTGAAAATTTCTGGGGGACAATATTGAATGTTTAGCTATAATTTTTTTTTTTTTACATTCGTGTTTAACATCGCGAGTTTGTATGCTTGAAGCGACACTATCCAGAAGTCTCCCAACACTTTTGGATAGGCGACCAAGCACGTATGGGTGAAAACTTGCGTGCTAAGAAGCCGATTCAAGTCTCGTACTTTACCTTTACCTTACTTTTACCTTTTTATTTATTTTACTTTCAGAAATGTGCAATAGAAGATGCATGTGCATTTTATTATTCTTGAAAGACATAAATGAGTAAAATATCTAAAGTATCAATGACAAAAAAGTGTGTTGTGTGCGTCATTTTGGTAATTATGTATAACTGTTTGCCAATGTAGATAAGTAGTGCTCCCTCTTCATAAACGCCATTCTGTAAACTTTAAAGATAGTAAGAATGGAATACATGTACTTCGTTTCATTTGTCTGCAACATAAGAAATGTATATGAATTTCTCTTGAATATTTTCTTTCAAGTTTGTCGAGCTAAAAAGAATGATTTATAAAGAATTCGGACATTTAAAGTCAAAATAAGGTGAGTAATTGATACAATTATTTTTGAAGTGATATTGTTTTAATCTTTTTTTTCGAGTTTACACTATAAACCTTAGTGATGTACATGGATGAAGGTGGACTGGCTACGTTCTGCTCATTCTTACAGTGTTTTTTCTTCATCTTCTTCTTCTTCAACACGCATCCGTTGTAAGTGTAGGTGCGCTGTGTCGCTAAATACAAGTCGCGATATTTGCTCATTTCGACCCGACCTATCCGTCTTCGGTATTTACACTTTTTTCTATGTGTGCCGTTCTATTCTATGGCATCACATTGCGGCAAGCATTTTATGGAGCTTATTTGATGTTTCTCATTCTCAGTCGACTCAAGTTATGAGCTGAAACATTTCAAAGAATTACAAATTTGACATTATCTGATGTGTAATATTAATTTTAATAGGAACAACACATTTTCTTGTGAATAGAACAAATTCAAAAGAATGCATCGCGTATTGCAAGAATGAATACCATAGCGCCAGTAGCTTAGTAGTTCACACAATGTTTCTTCTTCATCACATAACCAGTTGAGCATTACTGTCAGATTTCGTCAACCTTCATTATTTCTCTCTATCGACAGTTATTTTTTTTTAGATACCAGGTCAAGGGCTGTCCATTCTTTGATGTTATCTTCCCATCTCTTTCTTTACTTACTTCTCCTTCTCACCCCTTTCACATTTCCTTTCATAATGGGCTATGCTTGATCAGACGATGAGGATACGTGACCATACCATTTCATTTTGCGCTTCTTTACAATAATTAAAAGATAGGACTTCCGGTTCCAACAGGGTGGAATAATGTTCATGTTCTCTCGATCGCTGCTGAAATTGCATTTGGGGACTGATTAATTTCGGTTCTTCAATGCAATTTTCTGCGTTAAAGTCAATCTGATGACCCACTTAACAAATTTTCGCCGATGATGCCGAGTCATACACACCTCAATCTTCATCTTTGTCAAGTCCAATTTTGTGAATGCGACCTTCCCTTCTCTACAGTTGATATGCGGTTTACGTCAACACATTGAGTACTGTTCTAAGGCCATCGTTAGAATTGTTTGACGCCAATTATTTACATGTTTCAACTCATTCATATGGACTGCTCTGCTAAGTCAACCAAAGTTTTCACTTTAGAGATTGTGCATTATCTTTTCGTGCGTTGTTGGCTGCATTTATTAGAGTAATTGGGCGCAGACATTGTTGTGTGTGCTACGTCATCACAACGGCTGATTGTATATCCCTAAAGTGGCCGTACGCTTATAGTGCAAGGCGGAATGGAATTTCGCGCATGACTTTGCAGCACCTAAGTGACTCCCGGAGGTTCATGTTAGTCAGGAGGGATTTATAATTTCACAAATTCGCATTGAAGGGAGATCTTACAGTCTGTTGTTTGATGTGCGACGGGGATAGTCCGATGACTAACTGTGTTTCATATGTTCGGATTTGGAGTCAAAATGATGTCCTAATATCATCAAGCGCTATACATTTTTTTTTTAAAATGACGATCATCATTTTATGGAGGACGTGAACTTCCGATCAATATGGTGGATAGGCGGCATGAACCATTAAAGGCTATGTCTGAAAAGTGTTCCTTGTTGCAGTTTCCTCATATTCCAAATCAGGCTTGTTGCAGGAGCTACTGAGTTAAGTGCTCTGCGCACACTGTGAGCTGTGCGTTTCATCTATCTTGATTGTGTTTCGATATTCCGATTGTTTACGATGAATGATGATATCGTATGATGGAGAACAGATGGCTGTGTTCACTTTCTGTGTGATTTCGCCTTGTCTTTTGGCGTGTGCTGAGACTGCTATGATGGGGACTACAGTTACCTTTCTTTGTTTGGGAGATGAGATAGTAATTCGGATGATTCCACTGGCACTGGCGGTTGAGCAATTATGGATTATAATTCGTTTACAGCAATACCGGGGCCTTCTATAACCATAACCATAATTAAAAGATAATATGATACTCTGATTGCTAGTTCTATCCTTTTGCGAATTACTTCCATTTGTAATACGAAATAAGTAAAAGATGCCCAAAAACTTGCGACAACATTTCTCATCTCCATATCTTGTATTTTTTAATGTGCTAATATGTGCCAATGACACAAAAATTATAGGCACATACGTTATATTCCCTATACGTTATTGCTGGAGACGTGATAAATGTCTTTTTTCCTTCCAAATTTGTGGAGACCTCTTTGATTCTTCTTCTTCTTCCCGCGATCATGACTCTTTCAGAGTAGGATTCCGGACTCTCTCATGAAGGCAGCTGTCTGTTTAAGTGATTCGGTTGCCCCGTATAGTTTCTCTTCCAAAGAAGTGGGTGTGGTCCACGTTGTACTTCTCAGGTCTGTGTACTGGGGGCAATCCTGTCGCACATGTCTTTGATGAGTGACTTAAATAAATAGTGAGTGCACTTCAGCGTCTTAAATATTAGAAGTCCACAACAATCTACGATAACAAAAGCCGTGTCTGTGATAAAGAGAATTTTAATAACTGCGATATAAATGAGTGTATGCATATGGCATAGCCATCTATAGATTTACAAATGCACTCTGGCAGAAAATAAAATCAGAAAACCCTCCAACTATCGTGACGTTTTGAGCTCTACGAGCCAACTATATAGTTAAACATCTATGCTATATCTATCTACCTTGTGTAATTGTCTAAAAAGGAAGACTTTCCTAAAAAAATGGCTTAAAATGGATAATGTTTCATATTAGTGGAGGTCAAATGGAGTATTACGTAACAATTGTTAATTTTGTGTACCTCATGGATTATTACATAACAATTGTCAATTTTGTGTACCTCATTATTGTTTAACTCATTATTCTCATCATTGTTTACCTCCTTATTCTCATTATGATTTACATCATTATTCTCATTATTGTGTACCTCATTATTCTCCTTATTGTTTACCTCATTATTATCATTGTTTACCTCATTATTCTCAATATTGTGTACCCAATTATTCTCATTATTGTTTACCTCATTATTCTCATTATTGTGTGCCTCATTATTCTCATTATTGTGTGCCTCATTGTTTTGTCCCATTTAACTGACTTTTATTATGAAGTATTTTTTGTTCCTTTTGTTTTGTCCATTGTGCATTTATTAACGTAAACAGTATTGCAGTTGTTGCTTTGTTATTTGATTTAGCTGTAATCATCGAGAGGAATACTCTCAACACCACATCAAATTTAAGTAATTGAATAACTCACAATTCTTGTAACAACACATTGATGAATTCGTCTATTATTTTTCGACCAGTATTGAAGCTAACATTCACAGTCAGGAGAATCAGCCACGGAATTAATGTATATTCTCTTATGAGCTTTGGCATGTTACATTTCTCTAGTTTACCGACTTTGACTTTGGAATGTAACTCTTTAGTGATAGTAATTAATGTTCCTTTGGCAAATAGTAATTGGCCAGTAATATTTATTTTTTTACTGCGGATGCTTCTGTCGCGTTTACTGGTTCGTAGTTTTCCTATATCCATTTATATCTATCTATAACTTCTAAATTACTTCATTTCTTCTATGTGTTCTGTTGTTCCATTGGAGTAACTAAATGTAAAAGTCGTATCCTTACCATTGTCTTCTAACAATTTCATTGCAACTGACTATCTAAGGGTCTAGACTCTTCCATGTAAGTCAAGACTGGTGAGTGATAGAGTCCATTCGCATGCGACCAAGGTCGCAGAAGGTGGCCAGCAATTCTAAATTGAACTCCTAGTCATCTAACTTTGTGCCTGATATTGTGTCTTCCTTCTGCTTTATCAATTTTTTTGTTATTAATTAAGCCTTGTTCATTTTTAGAAATTCTCGAAGTCTTTGGTCATGATCAATCTTCCATTTGTCAGACTGTACCATTGTAGCTAATAACAATTTGTACCATTGTAGTTAATAACAATCTGTACCATTGTAGCTAATAACAATTTGTACCATTGTAGCTAATAACAATTTGTACCATTGTAGCTAATAACAATTTGTACTATTGTAGCTAATAACAATTTGTACCATTGTAGCTAATAACAATTTGTACCATTGTAGCTAATAACAATTTGTACCATTGTAGCTAATAACAATTTGTACCATTGTAGCTAATAACAATTTGTACCATTGTAGCTAATAACAATTTGTACCATTGTAGCTAATAACAATTTGTACCATTGTAGCTAATAACAATTTGTACCATTGTAGCTAATAACAATTTGTACCATTGTAGCTAATAACAATTTGTACCATTGTAGCTAATAACAATTTGTACCATTGTAGTTAATAAAAATGTGTACCATTGTAGCTAATAACAATTTGTACCATTGTAGCTAATAACAATTTGTACCAATGTAGCTAATCACAATTCTACAACTTCAACCTCACTTCGTGATGATCTGGCCATCTCTAGACCATTCTCTATTACCTTGATTTGAACCTTTGACTCGGTCTAATAGAGAAAAACAAGTCTGTCGCGTCCAACTAGCTAGCACGTCCAGTGCCAACTTCTTACGCTGGATGGATTTGATTTATCCTCAATAACGGTGCATTAGTTCTACCTGTTGTACCCATTTGATGTCTTTGCTTTGGCTGGAAAATCAGAGAGACTACTTCCCTGTTGAATATCCGTTTGGTCTCTTCGAGCGTGAATATTATAAAAGTTATGGCTTCTCACTGTTCACGAATACCCTGACTGTATAATTTTCTTTCCCTATCTCGAACTCGAATGTTATAAAAGTTATGGCTTCTCACTGTTCACGAATACCCTGACTGTATAATTTTCTTTCCCTATCTCGAACTAGAATGTTATAAAAGTTATGGCTTCTCTCTGTGCACGAATACACTGAGTGTAGAACCTTCTTTCCCTATCTCTAATGAGAATAGTAAATACGTTATGGCTTCTCACTGTTCACGAATACACTGAGTGTAGAACCTCCTTTCCCTATCTCTAATGAGAATATTATTTAAGTTATGGTTTCTCACTGTTCATGAATACACTGAGTGTAGAACCTCCTTTCCCTATCTCTAATGAGAATATTATATAACTTATGGTTTCTCACTGTTTACGAATACACTGACTGTATAATCTTCTTTCCCTATCTCGAACATCATCATCATAATCATAATCGAGTGCCGTCTCCGCAACGAAGGTTGGCTACCATGGAGCGCCATTCTTGCTTTGATGGTGCAGGTTGTCATAGGCTGATTTGTCCATCTTTTGATGTTACTCGTCCATGTTAATCTTGGTCTGCCTCTGCCTCTTTTACCTTGTATTTTCCCCTCCAGGATTACTTTTAGTAGGCTGTTGTATCTTTTAACATGGCCCAAAAATCTCATTTGTCTTGTTTGAATTGTGTTTAGTAGTTCTCTTTTCATTTTTAGTTGTTTTAAGACTTCGTCGTTTGTTTTCTTTTCCTTCCATCCAATTCTACCAATTCTTCTATATATCCACATTTCAACGGCTTCAATTCTCTGTTCTGTTTTCTTGTCTAATGTCTATGTTTCTGCACCATATAGGAATATTGAGATGATGTAACATTTTGCTATTCTTAGTTTTAGCCCTGGTGTTATTTGTTTTGATGTTAGTATGTTCTTCATGGCATTAAAATTACTGTATGCCATTCTATTCTTTTGTTTATTTCAGTTGTACATTTTCCATCACTGGTTATAGTATGTCCAAGGTAGTTGTAGTTCTGGACTGTCTCCAGGTCTATTCCTTCAATTTTGATATTCATTTGTGGGTTTTGAGTATTTCCTTTGTTTATGATCATAGTTTTAGTCTTTTTGATATTCATATCTAGTCCATATTTTTTGCTTATCATGTTTATTTCATTAAGTAATTGTTGTAGATCTTTAGGATTTTCTGCTAGTAGTACAGTATCATCAGCATATCTTAGGTTATTGATAATATTTCCATTAAAGTGTAGGCCTGGCATCTCTATGATGTTTTTAAAAATTTGCTCAGTGTACAGATTGAACAAGCTTGTTCATAGGATGCATCCCTTGTCTTACTCCTCTTTTTATATCAATGGGTGTAGAATTCTCTTTGTTATATTTTATTATTGCTGTTTGCTCCCAGTATAGATTACATATTAGTCGTATGTCCATGTCATCTAGATGTATCTCTTTTAGGCAGTCTACAAGTTGTTTGTGGTGTACTCAAACTAAACAAACTTTGGTGTGGTCTATAAAGCAGGCATGTATTGGTTTGTTTACTTCTGTGTACTTTTCGATTAATGTTCTCATGCAGAATATGACTTCTTTTGTCCCGCTATTTTTGTCTAAATCCAAATTGCTGCTCATCTAATTCAGTATTGATTTTATTCTGAATCCTTCCTTGTATAACTTTTAGCAAGATTTTTTATCTAGAAGATTGATCTCGAACGAGAATGTTATATAAGTTGTCTTTTCATTATCCGTAAAAACGTGGCTACGTTGAGTTCTCAGCTTATTATATCTGTTCTAAGTTTGTTGGGGAGCTGCGATAACTCAGTCGTTAGTGAACTGGACTACAAAGAACAAGGGGTAGGGTTCGATCCCAACCGACGGCTTCCGGGTTCATCCAGCTTTTAATGGGTACCGGATTTTTTCTGGGAAAGTGAAGTGGCACGGGCGTAATACCGACCACATTACCCCAAAAATCATGTGCCGGAGGTCTGTAAAATATATGGTCACTAACACCATATTCCCTACACGCCACTTGGCGTGACAGAGGGGTACATTACTTTTTTTTATTTTTAAGTTTGTTGAATTTGTTTATCCATTCTAAATGCCGGCCAGTTTATGTTGTGATGCCGCCATTTTGAAATCTGTGTTCAACCGTTGGCCTTCCGACTTTTGTGTTTATATTATTTATTATTTTAGAACAGTTCTTTTTTTATATTTGTTGCTTTGTATCTGATGAAGGCTGTGCCGGAACGTCGTAGTTTGTCTCGTCTCTCTTCTAGTTTAGCTGCTTCATATCAGTGTATGTTTGTTTTACATGTTTACTGCAGCTTTACTCGCAACCCAGCATATTATTTAATATTTTGTATATTTTATATTTTTTTAAAACCAATTTATTTTAGGTTTGTTTGTCCTGCAACATATACACATATACAGATATACAGAATCAGTTTTAAAACAAAACTTATACAGTCTCAAGACAACTCATTTTAACGAGCAGAATCAGTTTTAAAACAAAACTTATACAGTCTCAAGGCAACTCATTTTAACGATCAGAATCAGTTTTAAAACAAAACTTATACAGTCTCAAGGCAACTCATTTTAACGATCAGAATCAGTTTTAAAACAAAACTTATACAGTCTCAAGGCAACTCATTTTAACGATCAGAATCAGTTTTAAAACAAAACTTATACAGTCTCAAGACAACTCATTTTAACGAGCAGAATCAGTTTTAAAACAAAACTTTTACGGTCTCAAGACAACTCATTTTAACGAGCAAAATCAGTTTTAAAACAAAACTTATGCAGTCTCAAGACAACTCATTTTAACGAGCAGCACCAGTTTTCTCTCTCTCTCTCTCTCTCTCTCTCTCTCTCTCTCTCTCTCTCTCTCTCTGCGTTCAGGACTCAATCAGAGTAAGGATTCCAGACTCTCATATGAAGTCAGCTGTCAGGCTAAGTGTGTTGATCGCCCCCACAGACAGAACATCACAAACATAGTCTATCAGATCCACTCTGACTGAACACCCGTTAATACGTTGCACTGTGTTCTGCGCCAGTGGCCCAGTGCATCCAATTTCAGCCAGCATTTTATTCGGGTTTGCTTTCCCTAGCCTTTGATTGTCCCCAATCTTCCTGCAAGGCAGCAGATTGTCTTTTCTGTAGGGTGATTCTGCCCTTAGATGGTAGGCCCTCCCAGGTTTACGAGCACCATCTGCCCGAGTCACTAGAGGTGACTAACATGCACACACAAAGATGTGAGATGTGACTAACACAGACATACACACACAAAGATGTGAGATGTGACTAACACAGACATGCACACACAAAGATATGAGATGTGACTAACACAGACACGGACACACAAAGATGTGAGATGTGACTAACACAGACATACACACACAAAGGTGTGACTAACACAGACATGCACACACAAAGATGTGAGATGTGACTAACACAGACATGCACACACAAAGATATGAGATGTGACTAATACAGACATGCACACAGCGATACGAGACATGACTAACACTGACACACATCAACATATATGACACATGACTAACATAAACATGCACATAAAGATGTGAGATATAACTGACATTGACATGTACACACAAAGATATGACACATGCCTAACATAGACATGCACACAAAGATAAGAGATATGACTAACATAGATATGCACACACAAAGATATGAGATGGGACTAACATAGCCATGCACACACAAGGATATGAGATGTGACAAACACAGACATGCACACACAAAGATATGAGATATGACTAACACTGGTACACGCTAAGATATGAGATATGACTAAACACAGACACACATAAAGATATGAGACATGATTAACACGGACACACCGAGATATGAGATATGACTATCATGACACACACCAAGATATGAGCCATGGCCAGCACACACACGCTAGGATATGAGCCATGGCTAGGACAGAAACACAGCAAGATATGAGCCATGGCTTCACTAAAAAACACCAAAAAATGAACCATGTCTGTCAAGACAACTCATTTTAACGAGCAGCACCAGTTTTCTCTCTCTCTCTCTCTCTCTCTCTCTCTCTCTCTCTCTCTCTCTCTCTGCGTTCAGGACTCAATCAGAGTAAGGATTCCAGACTCTCATATGAAGTCAGCTGTCAGGCTAAGTGTGTTGATCGCCCCCACAGACAGAACATCACAAACATAGTCTATCAGATCCACTCTGACAGAACACCCGTTAATACGTTGCACTGTGTTCTGCGCCAGTGGCCCAGTGCATCCAATTTCAGCCAGCATTTTATTCGGGTTTGCTTTCCCTAGCCTTTGATTGTCCCCAATCTTCCTGCAAGGCAGCAGATTGTCTTTTCTGTAGGGTGATTCTGCCCTTAGATGGTAGGCCCTCCCAGGTTTACGAGCACCATCTGCCCGAGTCACTAGAGGTGACTAACACAGACATGCACACACAAAGATGTGAGATGTGACTAACACAGACATACACACACAAAGATGTGAGATGTGACTAACACAGACATGCACACACAAAGATATGAGATGTGACTAACACAGACACGGACACACAAAGATGTGAGATGTGACTAACACAGACATACACACACAAAGATGTGAGATGTGACTAACACAGACATGCACACACAAAGATATGAGATGTGACTAACACAGACACGGACACACAAAGATGTGAGATGTGACTAACACCGACATACACACACAAAGGTGTGACTAACACAGACATGCACACACAAAGATGTGAGATGTGACTAACACAGACATGCACACACAAAGATATGAGATGTGACTAATACAGACATGCACACAGCGATACGAGACATGACTAACACTGACACACATCAACATATATGACACATGACTAACATAAACATGCACATAAAGATGTGAGATATAACTGACATTGACATGTACACACAAAGATATGACACATGCCTAACATAGACATGCACACAAAGATAAGAGATATGACTAACATAGATATGCACACACAAAGATATGAGATGGGACTAACATAGCCATGCACACACAAGGATATGAGATGTGACAAACACAGACATGCACACACAAAGATATGAGATATGACTAACACTGGTACACGCTAAGATATGAGATATGACTAAACACAGACACACATAAAGATATGAGACATGATTAACACGGACACACCGAGATATGAGATATGACTAACATGACACACACCAAGATATGAGCCATGGCCAGCACACACACGCTAGGATATGAGCCATGGCTAGGACAGAAACACAGCAAGATATGAGCCATGGCTTCACTAAAAAACACCAAAAAATGAACCATGTCTGTCAAGACAACTCATTTTAACGAGCAGAACCAGTTAGTTTTAAAACAAAACTAACACTTAATTAATAATGGCAAACGTTGATTGGGGTGTGTATAGTCTCAGTAAAAAGTTGGGGGGGGGGGATATATTCTTATTTTACTCACAGAGTGGAAATTAAAGGAAATTAAGCTAAAACATGTCCCATAATAGGGAGCCGCGATACTCAGTGGTTAGTGAACTGGACTACAAAGGACAAGAGGTAGGGTTCAATCCCAACCGACGGCTTCCAGGTTCACCCAGCCTTTAATGGGTACCGGATTTTTTCCTGGGAAAGTAAAGCGGCACGGGCGTAATAACGACCACATTACCCCAAAAATCATGTGCCGAAGGTCTGTAAAATTTATGGTCACTAACACTATATTCCCTATACGATACTTGGCGTGACGGGTGTACTTTACTCTTTTTTTAATGTCCCATAATATTGAAGTATCTGCTTGGCAAAAATGTAGGACATGTCCAACAATTGTCTGATAGCTGGTTACCTATGTGAGCATAACTAGAAGCTGTAATATTCATAAAGAATTCCTACACAATTCACAACTAGAAGCTGTAATATTCATAAAGAATTCCTACACAATTCACAACTAAATAAAAGTGAACTCAGGTTTAACTTTTAGCTTTGTGCTTCAGCCATTATGGCGACGTGTTGATTAAAAGGGAAAGTATAAAGTTGTTTATTTCAGGGGAAGCTACTCTCAGACACTGTAACATTCCTATGTAATTCATGAGAATAGTTACATCTTTAAAGTACATCTTTGGTTTTTGGAGCGCGGTTTGGTTTAATGCCACTCGTTACTACAACTCACTTGTACTTTCGGATGTAACCTTCAGATTCATGTTTTTCAAATTTATTTTTCAAGCCCATCTATATGTTAATCTTATAATTGAAGTATAGCTAGGGTGTCCAGTTAGCGCAATCGATAGGCGGTTGGCTTACCACGGCAACAGCCGGGGTTCGTACCCTGGCGAGGACACCTGGGTTTTACTAATTCCCTAAAAATTAGTACCTCTGAAGTCGGAGTAAATCTGCCTGCATGGCGAGGGGCATCCTGTAATAGGATAGAACAGACTTTACACGCAAAATTCAGTCCCACAAAACTGAGTGGGTGGGACTTCGTCAGAGATCAAAGCTGACGAAAGCGAGCGAACGAACGAAGTATAGCTGCTGTTCTTATATGTAACACATTTATTTGTTTATTTGAAAACTGAAGACCATTACTTTTGATTTCTGCAACCCACACGTCACGATAGAGCAGCTATTAGTGTACTGGTCTACTGAAGAGATAAGGTTCTATCCCGATCGACGGCTTCTAAGGTTTCTTGCTCTCTATCACTTTCTCTCTTTTTTTCTCTCTCTCTCTCTCTCTCTCTCTCTCTCTCACTCTCTTATCATTTTTTCGTAAATCTCTGTGGTTGTCGAGTAGACGCACAGATCTAGTTCTTGTCCTTCTGGCAGCCCCAACAGTTGTTAATTGACAGTTTTGTTGCGTTGCTCGGATGTTGTCAACTAATCTAACTCGTATGTCTACTACAAGCTTTTCTTCCATCTCCTCTATGTGTTTTGTTGCGTTGCTCGGATGTTGCCAACTAATCTAACTACGTATGTCTACTACAAGCTTTTCTTCCATCTCCTCTATGTGTTTTGTTGCGTTGCTCGGATGTTGTCAACTAATCTAACTCTTATGTCTTCCACAAGCCTTACTTCCATCTCCTCTATGTGTTTTGTTGCGTTGCTCGGATGTTGTCAACTAATCTAACTACGTATGTCTACTACAAGCTTTTCTTCCATCTCCTCTATGTGTTTTGTTGGGTGTAGATTTTCTTCGCGTTCTTTCCAGATGAGCAAATTAATTTGTTGTCATGTATGTAGTGTAGAATTGACCCAAAGCCCAGTCTCTCTCCCTCTCTCTTAGGACATCATCTATAATTCTGTCTCTTCTAGAAACTCCAAACGGTTTTCTCAAACATCTCATCTCTGTGCTAACTAGTTTCTCGGCCCAACCAGCCTTAAATGGGTGCCGAATAATTATATGAAAGAACGACGGCACTGACATACTACTGGCCACGTTTCTCAAAAAAATGTTGAAGGCAGAAACAAAGCGGGGTCTAAACAGTATTCCCTATGTCATGTTCCATGACGGTGTTCTTTCTTCTCCTCATTATTTATTTTTTTATCTAATAACTCGAGAACCATTATTATTGTGTCTTCTTCTTCTACCTTTCAGCTCCCCGTGGAGCATAGGTCTTCCTGTTTCTTGCCATTCTTTTAAGATCATTCCATGTCTTCCCCATCATCTTCATTTCTGCTTCTATCTGTCTTCTACAAGAATTACTTGATCTTCCTCTGTCTTTTCCTCTGGGCATTCCAAAAAGGGCCTGTTGTGTAATACTCTCAGTTGGCTTCAGCAGTGTGTGTCCTATCCAGCGCCATCATCTTCGCTGTATCTCTTTATCCACTGGTATTTGACTGGTACATTTACATAACTCTATGTTAGTGATTTTGTCCTACCACTTCCATCCTTTTATTATGCGTAAGCATTCATTAATGAAAGTCTGTATCTTCATGATTGTCAATTCTGTTGTTCTCCATTATTGTGTCTGCAACACATGAAATTAATGAACAAAATACGGTCTGTTTTGTTATCATTGTTTTACAGTATGAAAAGAAAATGAAGTGCTCTTGGCTAAGCTACGTTGTGTATCTTAAATAGTCATGTAAGACTTTTCATATTTCTTTATTTATCGTTTGGTGGTTGTAGTTTTTCTCCTCCTTTCCTTTCTATCTTTGTCGCATCCAGCTGTTCATGCTAGTTGCGACCGTGTTTAATTTAGTTCACTTAAACGAAGAAATAATAAATTACCTTTTTCTCATACTTTATTTTATTCTGGCTAATAATGTAAATGTACCGTCTTTCCGGTGTTGCACATTTATCTAAATTTGCTTGAGTGACTTAACCATAACTTAATTCAGTTAATACCTAGAATGTCGTCATTACCAACACATTCCTCAAGATCATAGAAAGACGTGGAGGGAACCTCCTTTATTTTAATGTCGTTAGGCCGGATGTTCAATCATATATTGCCACGCAAAAGTGCACGGGAGGTAAGAAACATGGATACTGTTATATTAGTGGGTATACTCTGTTAAACATTTTAATGAGCATACTTCAAGTAAACCGCTTTACTTTTTTATATTAAAAAAAAATCTTTCGATAGCTTCCATTCACAATACTTTCTAAAGAGCTTTATAACATCTTAAAGGTCTTTATGGAATGTTTCTCTGTCCAATTAACAGAAAAAAAATATTCATAATCATGTTTTAAACTCCTTGTTTTTCTTCACTTTCTTTGTTCTATTCCCCACACACACTTTTTACCTTTTCTCCTTCATACACCTTCTTTTCTCCTTCATACACCTTCTTCTTTTCTCCTTCATACACCTTCTTCTTTTCTCCTTCATACACCTTCTTCTTTTCTCCTTCATACACCTTCTTCTTTTCTCCTTCATACACCTTCTTCTTTTCTCCTTCATACACCTTCTTCTTTTCTCCTTCATACACCGTCTTCTTTTCTCCTTCATACACCTTCTTCTTTTCTCCTTCATACACCTTCTTCTTTTCTCCTTCATACACCTTCTTCTTTTCTCCTTCATACACATTCTTCTTTTCTCCTTCATACACCTTCTTCTTTTCTCCTTCATACACATTCTTCTTTTCTCCATCATACACCTTCTTCTTTTCTCCTTCATACACATTCTTCTTTTCTCCTTCATACACATTCTTCTTTTCTCCTTCATACAACTTCTTCTTTTCTCCTTCATACACCTTCTTCTTTTCTCCTTCATACACCTTCTTCTTTTCTCCTTCATACACATTCTTCTTTTCTCCTTCATACACATTCTTCTTTTCTCCTTCATACACCTTCTTCTTTTCTCCTTCATACACATTCTTCTTTTCTCCTTCATACACATTCTTCTTTTCTCCTTCATACACCTTCTTCTTTTCTCCTTCATACACCTTCTTCTTTTCTCCTTCATACACCTTCTTCTTTTCTCCTTCATACACCTTCTTCTTTTCTCCTTCATACACATTCTTCTTTTCTCCTTCATACACATTCTTCTTTTCTCCTTCATACACCTTCTTCTTTTCTCCTTCATACACATTCTTCTTTTCTCCTTCATACACATTCTTCTTTTCTCCTTCATACACCTTCTTCTTTTCTCCTTCATACACCTTCTTCTTTTCTCCTTCATACACCTTCTTCTTTTCTCCTTCATACACCTTCTTCTTTTCTCCTTCATACACCTTCTTTTCTCCTTCATACACCTTCTTCTTTTCTCCTTCATACACCTTCTTCTTTTCTCCTTCATACACCTTCTTCTTTTCTCCTTCATACACCTTCTTCTTTTCTCCTTCATACACCTTCTTCTTTTCTCCTTCATACACCTTCTTCTTTTCTCCTTCATACACCTTCTTCTTTTCTCCTTCATACACCGTCTTCTTTTCTCCTTCATACACCTTCTTCTTTTCTCCTTCATACACCTTCTTCTTTTCTCCTTCATACACCTTCTTCTTTTCTCCTTCATACACATTCTTCTTTTCTCCTTCATACACCTTCTTCTTTTCTCCTTCATACACATTCTTCTTTTCTCCTTCATACACCTTCTTCTTTTCTCCTTCATACACATTCTTCTTTTCTCCTTCATACACATTCTTCTTTTCTCCTTCATACACCTTCTTCTTTTCTCCTTCATACACCTTCTTCTTTTCTCCTTCATACACCTTCTTCTTTTCTCCTTCATACACATTCTTCTTTTCTCCTTCATACACATTCTTCTTTTCTCCTTCATACACCTTCTTCTTTTCTCCTTCATACACATTCTTCTTTTCTCCTTCATACACATTCTTCTTTTCTCCTTCATACACCTTCTTCTTTTCTCCTTCATACACCTTCTTCTTTTCTCCTTCATACACCTTCTTCTTTTCTCCTTCATACACATTCTTCTTTTCTCCTTCATACACCTTCTTCTTTTCTCCTTCATACACCTTCTTCTTTTCTCCTTCATACACCTTCTTCTTTTCTCCTTCATACACCTTCTTCTTTTCTCCTTCATACACCTTCTTCTTTTCTCCTTCATACACCTTCTTCTTTTCTCCTTCATACACATTCTTCTTTTCTCCTTCATACACCTTCTTCTTTTCTCCTTCATACACCTTCTTCTTTTCTCCTTCATACGCCTTCTTCTTTTCTCCTTCATACGCCTTCTTCTTTTCTCCTTCATACGCCTTCTTCTTTTCTCCTTCATACACCTTCTTCTTTTCTCCTTCATACACCTTCTTCTTTTCTCCTTCATACACCTTCTTCTTTTCTCCTTCATACAGCTTCTTCTTTTCTCCTTCATACGCCTTCTTCTTTTCTCCTTCATACACCTTCTTCTTTTCTCCTTCATACACCTTCTTCTTTTCTCCTTCATACACCTTCTTCTTTTCTCCTTCATACACCTTCTTCTTTTCTCCTTCATACACCTTCTTCTTTTCTCCTTCATACACCTTCTTCTTTTCTCCTTCATACACCTTCTTCTTTTCTCCTTCATACACCTTCTTCTTTTCTCCTTCATACACCTTCTTCTTTTCTCCTTCATACACCTTCTTCTTTTCTCCTTCATACACCTTCTTCTTTTCTCCTTCATACACCTTCTTCTTTTCTCCTTCATACACCTTCTTCTTTTCTCCTTCATACACCTTCTTCTTTTCTCCTTCATACACCTTCTTCTTTTCTCCTTCATACACCTTCTTCTTTTCTCCTTCATACACCTTCTTCTTTTCTCCTTCATACACCTTCTTCTTTTCTCCTTCATACACCTTCTTCTTTTCTCCTTCATACACCTTCTTCTTTTCTCCTTCATACACCTTCTTCTTTTCTCCTTCATACACCTTCTTCTTTTCTCCTTCAACTTCTTCCTAATCTTCCTCCTCTTCTTTTTTTCCATTTCGTGCTACCTTGTTCATTATTTTAACTTAATCCATTTTCAACCTTTCAGATCAATAATTAGTGAGCCAAGCCAATGTACATTTTACTAACTGAGAGGAGTTAATCAAAATGCATCTTTCCTAATTATAATACAGCCCCTACTTACTATGTTATTTACTAAGCTTTCTACTGCTTTAAAGATATCTATTCTCGATCCATGTTTAACCAAATATTTTAAATATTGCTTCCACTTTCTGTTCTGTCTTTATCTACTATCTCTAATAGAGCTTTTATCGCTTCTTGTTTATTTACGCCTTTTTTCACGTTTTTCTATAAATGGATTAGCAGCACGAACCGTAAATTTATCTCAGAGGCTACGTCTGCTAGCAGATGAAAAATAACACGCAGAAACGCAAATTAAAATAAACGCATTTTATCATTGTTGGAAGATAACATGACAAGTTCCAATGTTTTGGCAAGAAGTCATCTCCTGATATATTCTTTTATCTCTATATATGCTTAGTTGTTTAATACCATTTTATGTCTAATATTTTATATTTATGCTTAAAACCTTCTACCGATACCACGAAACAAAGCCAATAGAAAAAAAGTTAAAAAGAAAGTTACGATTTTTAAAAAAATTAATAAAATATTAGGGAGTCACGATAGCTCAGTGGTTAGTGAACTAGACTACAAAGGACAAGAGGTAGGGTTCGATCTCAACCGACGGCTTCCGGGTTCATCCAGCCTTAAATGGGTACCGGATTTTTTTCTGGGAAAGTAAAGCAGCACGGGCGTAATACCGACCACATTACCCCAAAAATCATGCGCTGAAGGTCTGTAAAATATAGGGTCACTAACACCATATTTCCCTTTACGCCACTTGGCGTGACGGGGGTACTTTACTTCACTTTTAAAATAAATATTACAATTAAAAATTAAACAAAGAATTACATACAAACAAACTCGCGCAGGGAATCATTGTGTTCATGTCAAGGGGAACGGAGATTTCTTTACGCCCTTAGACGTTTAAGATATATACTGCTGGTGCCCTTACTTTTTTTTTTTAATCATCGGGACATTTCTGGGTAATTGGTCAGCATAACATCAGTGCCGTATTTCTTTCGTAGAAAAATCAGGCACCTATCTTAAACTGAGTGACACTTGTTGTCGATGTACAACGAACCCAACCTTTTTTCCTCGGTATACCTGTACACTGTGGTGACACCGCAAGTCTACGCTATTGGTCTACATTGAACCCAACCCCATGTCCTCTTTATGCATCTACACTTAACCACTAGTCTACGATGTAGGTCTACATTGAACCCAACCCTATGTCCTCTTTATGCATCTACACTTAACCACTAGTCTACGATGTAGGTCTACATTGAACCCAACCCTATGTCCTCTTTATGCATCTACACTTAACAACTAGTCTACGCTGTTGGTCTACATTGAACCCAACCCCATGTCCTCTTTATGCATCTACACTTAACAACTAGTCTACGCTGTTGGTCTACATTGAACCCAACCCCATGTCCTCTTTATGCATCTACACTTAACAACTAGTCTACGATGTAGGTCTACATTGAACCCAACCCCATGTCCTCTTTATGCATCTACACTTAACAACTAGTCTACGATGTAGGTCTACATTGAACCCAACCCCATGTCCTCTTTATGCATCTACACTTAACCACTAGTCTACGCTGTTGGTCTACATTGAACCCAACCCCATGTCCTCTTTATGCATCTACACTTAACCACTAGTCTACGATGTTGGTCTACATTGAGCCCAACCCCATGTCCTCTTTATGCATCTACACTTAACTAGTCTACGATGTAGGTCTACATTGAACCCAACCCCATGTCCTCTTTATGCATCTACACTTAACAACTAGTCTACGATGTAGGTCTACATTGAACCCAACCCCATGTCCTCTTTATGCATCTACACTTAACAACTAGTCTACGCTGTTGGTCTACATTGAACCCAACCCCATGTCCTCTTTATGCATCTACACTTAACAACTAGTCTACGATGTAGGTCTACATTGAACCCAACCCCATGTCCTCTTTATGCATCTACACTTAACCACTAGTCTACGCTGTTGGTCTACATTGAACCCAACCCCATGTCCTCTTTATGCATCTACACTTAACAACTAGTCTACGCTGTAGGTCTACATTGAACCCAACCCCATGTCCTCTTTATGCATCTACACTTAACAACTAGTCTACGCTGTTGGTCTACATTGAGCCCAACCCCATGTCCTCTTTATGCATCTACACTTAACAACTAGTCTACGATGTAGGTCTACATTGAACCCAACCCCATGTCCTCTTTATGCATCTACACTTAACAACTAGTCTACGCTGTTGGTCTACATTGAACCCAACCCCATGTCCTCTTTATGCATCTACACTTAACAACTAGTCTACGCTGTTGGTCTACATTGAGCCCAACCCCATGTCCTCTTTATGCATCTACACTTAACAACTAGTCTACGCTGTAGGTCTACATTGAACCCAACCCCATGTCCTCTTTATGCATCTACACTTAACCACTAGTCTTCGATGTAGGTCTACATTGAACTCAACCCCATGTCCTCTTTATGCATCTACACTTAACCACTAGTCTACGATGTAGGTCTACATTGAACTCAACCCCATGTCCTCTTTATGCATCTACACTTAACCACTAGTCTACGGTGTTGGTCTACATTGAACTCAACCTGTTATCCTCACCATACCTGTACACCCAATCATTGCTTAGTGTTGATCTACATCAAATCCAACATTTTGAGATGTGTACACTTTACCACTTCAAGAAACTGAATCCATGGTTTATTCGTGCCGTAATCCTCTCCTGGTCTCTGAGTAGTGAGATCCAATGTCTACTCCTCTCGGATAATAGCAAAACACAACAGGATGTACCGTGTGCACTCGCACACATTAAAAGAACCATTGACAATTTAAAATCGAACAGAGTAGGTCAAATAATGGCCGCTGACTTCGCAAAATTGCCAGCAAAACCTGTCCACACGGAAGTCGTGCCTCAGGGTTCCTACATGGGTCAAGATTCTGCTCAGAAATGCTAGATATTTCGAAGGAAAAAATTAGCACCAATGGATGCGTCCGGAGTGCAATAATAATCTTGATGATAATCTTAACATGGCATAACTTAATCATTGTTCCACGGTGTTGATCTATGCATCAAAGGCAACCTTTTGTCATGTTTATACCCCAACATTTAACCATTACTCTACGCCTGTTGTGTTCAAAACAATGAAGGACACTGTAGAATGATGTTGTTGCGAAACACAAAACAATGAATTGCACTGTGAAATAACATTGCTGCAATAAACAAAATAATGAATAGTATAAAATGACGTTGCGGCGACACACAAAATAATTAAGACTATAAAATGACGTTGCGGCGGTACACAAAACAATGAAGGGCACTATAAAATGACGATGTTGCAACACACAAAATAATGAAGACTACTATAAAGTGAGGTTGTTGCGACACACAAAACAATGAAGGCTACTATAAAATGATGTTGTTGCGACACACAAAATAATGAAGGCTACTATAAAATGACGTTGGTGCTACACACAAAACAATGAAGGCAACTATAAAATGACATTGTTGCGACACACAAAATAATGAAGGCAACTATAAAATGACATTGTTGCGACACACAAAACAATGAAGGCTACTATAAAATGACGTTGGTGCTACACACAAAACAATGAAGACAATATAAAATGATGTTGTTGCGACACACAAAACAATGAAGGCTATTATAAAATGATGTTGTTGCGACACACAAAACAATGAAGGGCATAGAAAATGATGTTGTGACACACAAAACAATGAAGGGCATAGAAAATGATGTTGCGACACACAAAACAATGAAGGACACTATAAAATGATGTTGTTACGACACACAAAACAATGTAGGGCATAGAAAATGATGTTGCGACACACAAAACAATGAAGGACACTATAACATTATGATGTTGCGACACACAAAACAATGAAGGACACTATAAAATTATGTTGTTGCGACACACAAAACAATGAAGGCTATTATAAAATTATGTTGTTGCGACACACAAAACAATGAAGGACACTATAAAATGATGTTGTTACGACACACAAAACAATGAAGGACACTATAAAATTATGTTGTTGCGACACACAAAACAATGAAGGCTATTATAAAATGATGTTGTTGCGACACACAAAACAATGAAGGCTATTATAAAATGATGTTGCGACACACAAAACAATGAAGGGCATAGAAAATGATGTTGCGACACACAAAACAATGAAGGGCATAGAAAATGATGTTGCGACACACAAAACAATGAAGGACACTATAAAATGATGTTGTTGCGACACACAAAACAATGTAGGGCATAGAAAATGATGTTGCGACACACAAAACAATGAAGGACACTATAAAATGATGATGTTGCGACACACAAAACAATGAAGGACACTATAAAATTATGTTGTTGCGACACACAAAACAATGAAGGCTATTATAAAATGATGTTGTTGCGACACACAAAACAATGAAGTGCATAGAAAATGATGTTGTTGCGACACACAAAACAATGAAGTGCATAGAAAATGATGTTGTTGCGACACACAAAACAATGAAGGCTACTATAAAATTATGTTGTTGCGACACACAAAACAATGAAGGCTATTATAAAATGATGTTGTTGCGACACACAAAACAATGAAGGGCACTATAAAATGATGTCGTTGCGACACACAAAACAATGAAGGCTACTGTAAAATGATGTTGTTACGACACATAAAACAGTGAAGGGCACTATAAAATGATGTTGTTACGACACACAAAGCAATGAATGGCTCTATAAAATGATGTTGTTACGACACACAAAACAATGAATGGCACTATAAAATGATGTTGTTACGACACATAAAACAATGAAGGGCACTATAAAATGATGATGTTGCGACACACAAAACAATGAAGGGCACTATAAAATTACTTTGTTGCGACACACAAAACACCTATAGTGATTTTGTGCACAACAGAATCAAAATGTTTGTAGACTATTCGAATTTCAGTGAAGATTCATCATTAATCATAATCCTTCTGTTTTACTGCTGCAATCGATTAAAACATTTCCTTGGAAAAAAAAAGTGGTGCGGGTCGGTTCTTTTACCCCAATCTCTGGAAGGACCGAAGGAGAACTCTCGAATAGTTGCAAGCTTGAGATCGAATCTCTGAAAGCCGCAGCAGAATTGGCCATTCAGCACAAGTAATGTACATAAGAAACTGATCTAGACCACTGTTGTGCTGTTAGTAGTGGTAGTAATGAAATCACTCAGAAATATCGAATGAGATGATTTGATAATAATCCTACAACCGATTTCAACACTACAGTGGTGATAGAATGAATGATACAATCACATTTGAGACATTAATGGTAAAATAAAAAGGAAACTACAGAAACAAAATCATCTGGTGGGCTGTGGAAAAGCAAATGCATCTTTAATATTTTTTTTCACAAATAAAACCTAGACAAAAATAAGCAAAGTTCATAAACACAAACACTATCGACAATTATCTAAAATCTTTAACAAAGTAGCAAGTAAATAAACTATACGTTTTCATCATCATCATTGAGTGCCGTCTCCGCATCGAAGGTTGGCTACCATGGAGCGCCATTCCACTCTGTCTCTTGCTTTGATGGTGCAGATTATCATAGGCTGACTTGTCCATCTTTTGATGTTACTCGTCCATGTTAGTCTTGGTCTGCCTCTGCCTCTTTTACCTTGTATTTTCCCTTCCAATATTACTTTTATTAGACAGTTGTGTCTTTTAACATGACCCAAAAATTTCATTTGTCTTGCTCTATTTGTGTTTAGTAGTTCTCTTTTTCAATTTTAGTTGTTTTAAAACTTCCTCGTTTGTTTTCTTTTCTTTCCATTCAATTCTACCTATTCTTCTATAAATCCACATTTCAAAGGCTTCAATTTTCTGTTCTGTTTTCTGGTCTAATGTCCATGTTTGCTGCACCATACAGGAATATTGAGAAGATGTAACATTTTGCCATTCTTAGTTTTAGCCATGGTGTTATTTGTTTTGATGTTGGTATATTTTTCATGGCATTGAAATTACTTTTTGCCATACCTATTCTTTTATTTATTTCAGTTGTACATTTTCCATCACTGGTTATAGTGTGTCTCAGGTAGTTGTAGCTCTGAAATGTCTCTAGATGTATTCCTTCCACTTTGATATTTAATTGTAGGTCTTGAGAATTTTCTTTGTTTATGATCATAGTTTTAGTCTTTTTGATATTCATATCTAGTCCATATCTATACGTTTTACACACACTTAAAGGACTGGAATCGTAAACGTGTCGAGTATGGACCCGCTGACAAGCTATGGACCCAGAGCATACTCGTGACGTAAAGGTGTTTGCAGGCAGCCATGAAAGATGGGACAGAAATCTTCTGTACGTGAACTTGAAATTAGCGCATGCGCAAACAATGCAAACTGTAGTCGGTAGTCAAGTAGTAAATGAGGAGCTTCCTGTGCGGGGATTAAAAAAAACTACCATATTTAATTATATTTTATTTAAAGACTTCGCTAAGTTGAGTTAGAAATTGAATGCAGACATTTTAATTTGACTTGTGACGAGTGTTAGGTAAGCGCTTACCAAGCATGCCCTGAAAAAATCATAATCATAACCATAACCATAACCATAACCAAAACCATAACCATATATCTCCACGACTTCGTTTCACATTTGATTATGCTTTATTGTTGTAGACTTCCTGCAAGGCAGATCTCTTAAACTGTCTGATATCCTTTTCTCTTTGAATCTGTCAATGTTTTCTTCATTCAGTTTTTCTTGCTGTCACAATGACCGTCCTGGACGCTAGATGCAAGAACAAGAAAAATAACCTTTGCTGAGGTGAAGTGTGTTAGACGAATGGCAGGAAACAGGCTGAGAGATAAGATCAGAAATGAAGAACTGAGAAAAAAGCTAGGCGTAACCCCCGCAACAGAATATATAAATAAACAACAGATAAAATGTTTTGGTCACGTGATAAGGTAGAAAGATCAAAACACAACACAACGAGCCTTCAATAAATGTTGTTGAGAACACCAGACCCAAGGACCGACAAAGAAAAAGATGGATTGACTGAATATTGGAAGCATTATTAAACAGAACAACAGCAGATGCGAAAAGAAGAGCAAAAGACAGCAAATTATATCTCCCCTCGATACTGAAAGGCAACTGAGGAAGGAACGGAGAAGAAAATGCCCGTATGTTCCAGTTCGTCCTTTCTCATTATGTAATCAAAAAAGGCGATTGCTTTCTCCGACTTGTGGTAAAAACTAACTTTCTTTATATATTTCTTTCTTTCCACCTTTCTTTCTTTCCACCTTTCTTTCTTTCTTTCTTTCTTTCTTTTAGAGCATCATTATAACTCACTTTAGCTGTCAATTGTATACAAAATATTTGTCTGTAAAGGTACATTTTCGTGGCCCTCGACGATGATTTTGCCTATATTTCGATTGTCCACGAATCACCTCCCAATGTCAAGACTGGCTCCATATAATATTGAAGAAATATTATTTCATATTTCCTTTATAAAAAGTGGTATACTCATAATCTACGCCATGGGAGTGAAAATGAAGCAACAACATAAAGATAGCTTTTTAAAATGCACAATTCGGCAAGCTGTAAAGAGCTTGCTAATTCATCCTTTGGACGTTGCGAAAAACGAACAAGAATAACAGTAGTGGGAATATTTCTTTGTCAAGTCAAACAAACAAACTACCCATCGAAATCAGATGTATCAAGGTGGAGTGTGTAAATGGCAGGACGAACGATCTATGAAAATAAAGTAGAAAAGTATAGCCTTTTCATGTATCAATTGCTAAGGATTGTTAATTTTAATTATTCAAATGAAACTTCTTTAATAACTAAAGAAGGGGGCTATATTACAACTAAGTGTATAAACGATGTCAACGTTGAATGTAATCAATAGTTTCATTTCATTTTATGTCGTGTTTTGTTTCTAACTAACGTTTATGTTATCTTTCCAACTAACACGTTTATTACGTTTTCTAATAACGTTTCTGTTATGTTTGCAACTAACATGTTTGTTATGTTTCCAACTAACGTTATTTTAATTAAGGATTAGGCATGTCTCCCAGAATGCAATGTCAATGTTAGTGACGCGTCGACCTTTACTCTACTGGAGACCACAGAACGCTGAGGCAAGGTAGTGGTAACCTTCCTCGCTGCTAATGCCTTGCACAACTACATGAGGCAAGGTAGTGGTAACCTTCCTCGCTGCTAATGCCTTGCACAACTACATGAGGCAAGGTAGTGGTAACCTTCCTCGCTGCTAATGCCTTGCACAACTACATGAGGCAAGGTAGTGGTAACCTTCCTCGCTGCTAATGCCTTGCACAACTACATGAGGCAAGGTAGTGGTAACCTTCCTCGCTGCTAATGCCTTGCACAACTACATGAGGCAAGGTAGTGGTAACCTTCCTCGCTGCTAATGCCTTGCACAACTACATGAGGCAAGGTAGTGGTAACCTTCCTCTCTGCTAATGCCTTGCACAACTACATGAGGCAAGGTAGTGGTAACCTTCCTCGCTGCTAATGCCTTGCACAACTACATGAGGCAAGGTAGTGGTAACCTTCCTCGCTGCTAATGCCTTGCACAACTACATGAGGCAAGGTAGTGGTAACCTTCCTCGCTGCTAATGCCTTGCACAACTACATGAGGCAAGGTAGTGGTAACCTTCCTCGCTGCTAATGCCTTGCACAACTACATGAGGCAAGGTAGTGGTAACCTTCCTCGCTGCTAATGCCTTGCACAACTACATGAGGCAAGGTAGTGGTAACCTTCCTCGCTGCTAATGCCTTGCACAACTACATGAGGCAAGGTAGTGGTAACCTTCCTCTCTGCTAATGCCTTGCACAACTACATGAGGCAAGGTAGTGGTAACCTTCCTCTCTGCTAATGCCTTGCACAACTACATGAGGCAAGGTAGTGGTAACCTTCCTCTCTGCTAATGCCTTGCACAACTACATGAGGCAAGGTAGTGGTAACCTTCCTCTCTGCTAATGCCTTGCACAACTACATGAGGCAAGGTAGTGGTAACCTTCCTCGCTGCTAATGCCTTGCACAACTACATGAGGCAAGGTAGTGGTAACATTCCTCGCTGCTAATGCCTTGCACAACTACATGAGGCAAGGTAGTGGTAACCTTCCTCTCTGCTAATGCCTTGCACAACTACATGAGGCAAGGTAGTGGTAACCTTCCTCGCTGCTAATGCCTTGCACAACTACATGAGGCAAGGTAGTGGTAACCTTCCTCGCTGCTAATGCCTTGCACAACTACATGAGGCAAGGTAGTGGTAACCTTCCTCGCTGCTAATGCCTTGCACAACTACATGAGGCAAGGTAGTGGTAACCTTCCTCGCTGCTAATGCCTTGCACAACTACATGAGGCAAGGTAGTGGTAACCTTCCTCGCTGCTAATGCCTTGCACAACTACATGAGGCAAGGTAGTGGTAACCTTCCTCGCTGCTAATGCCTTGCACAACTACATGAGGCAAGGTAGTGGTAACCTTCCTCGCTGCTAATGCCTTGCACAACTACATGAGGCAAGGTAGTGGTAACCTTCCTCGCTGCTAATGCCTTGCACAACTCCATGAGGCAAGGTAGTGGTAACCTTCCTCGCTGCTAATGCCTTGCACAACTACATGAGGCAATGTAGTGGTAACCTTCCTCGCTGCTAATGCCTTGCACAACTACATGAGGCAAGGTAGTGGTAACCTTCCTCGCTGCTAATGCCTTGCACAACTACATGAGGCAAGGTAGTGGTAACCTTCCTCGCTGCTAATGCCTTGCACAACTCCATGAGGCAAGGTAGTGGTAACCTTCCTCGCTGCTAATGCCTTGCACAACTCCATGAGGCAAGGTAGTGGTAACCTTCCTCGCTGCTAATGCCTTGCACAACTCCATGAGGCAAGGTAGTGGTAACCTTCCTCGCTGCTAATGCCTTGCACAACTCCATGAGGCAAGGTAGTGGTAACCTTCCTCGCTGCTAATGCCTTGCACAACTACATGAGGCAAGGTAGTGGTAACCTTCCTCGCTGCTAATGCCTTGCACAACTCCATGAGGCAAGGTAGTGGTAACCTTCCTCTCTGCTAATGCCTTGCACAACTCCATGAGGCAAGGTAGTGGTAACCTTCCTCGCTGCTAATGCCTTGCACAACTCCATGAGGCAAGGTAGTGGTAACCTTCCTCGCTGCTAATGCCTTGCACAACTACATGAGGCAAGGTAGTGGTAACCTTCCTCGCTGCTAATGCCTTGCACAGCTACATGAGGCAAGGTAGTGGTAACCTTCCTCGCTGCTAATGCCTTGCACAGCTACATGAGGCAAGGTAGTGGTAACCTTCCTCGCTGCTAATGCCTTGCACAACTACATGAGACAAGTATCCATTATTTTTTTTTTATTGTGATCAAACCCATACTTACTTAATCGCTAAGCCAGCACGTTAACCGCCACACTATAAACCTTATTTGATTTGTCACAAAGAGCTCCTCTATTTTAAGATGCCATTGTTACATAAATAAATGTCTAAGGAAAATACTTGGTATCGCGTGGAACGAATTCAAAACAAATGAGGAAATTAGAGAAATCGCCAATCAACCACTAATATCTTCAGTAATAAAGAAAAGACGATGGTCATATGTTGGACGTGTGATGAGATGAGATAATAACCGAATAGCAAAGCAAGCCCTCATGTGGGAAACAACAGGTAAGAGAAAAAGAGGAAGACCCCGAGAGACACTGAGAAGAACATTAATGAGAGAGGCAAGAGCAGCAGGAATCGGCTCCCTCGGTGAGATAGAGCTGCTTGCACAGAACATAGACAAATGGCGAGATTTGATAAAATATCTTTAAAAGAATTGAAAACTGCTAGAACAAAAATTCAGATAAGAGAGGGAGTATCTTGGTCTACGCCCTATGGGCCGGCTATGGCTCGAAAGGTAAATGGATGGGTTGGGGGGTGGTGGGTTTTGGATGGATGTGTGGATGGATGGATTGATTTATATTGTTACATAATTTCATTTAAAATAGAAAAATGTTCTAGGGGCTTGAAGGCCGTGATTTAGAACATCCAAATGATGACGTTCACACCCCCTCCCCCCCTTAACTGGTAGAAACATTAATTTCTGAAGTAGAAAGTTTTTATTGTCATCATTGAGTGCCGTCTCCGCATCGAAAGTTGGCTGCCACGGAACGCCATTCCGCTCTATCTCTTCCTTTGATACTGCAGGTTATCATAGCTGAGTTGTCCATCCTTTGATGTTACTCGTCCATGTTAGTCTTCGTCTGCCTCTTTTACCTTGTATTTTCCCTTCTAAGATTACTTTTAGTAGGCTGCTGCATCTTTTAACATGCCCCAAAAATCCCATTTGCCTTATTTGGATTGTGTTTTGTAGTTCTCTTTCAATTTTTAGTTGTTTTAAGACTTCATCGTTTGGTTGTTTTTTTTTTTTTTTTTTTTTTTTTTTGGTCTTTCCATCGAATTCTTCCTATTCTTTTTTAAATCCACATTTTAAAGCCTTCAATTTTCTGTTCTGTTTTCTTGTCTAATGTCTGTTTCTGCACCATACATGAAGGTTGATAAGATATAATATTTTGCTATTCCCAGTTTTAGACCAGGTGTTATTTTATATATATGCATATATATATATATATATATATATATATATATATATATATATATATATATATATATATATAGAGGGAGGGAGAGAGAGAGAGAGAGAGAGAGAGAGAGAGAGAGAGAGAGAGAGATTTGCTAATAGTAATTTGGTATAATGACAAATTTAATACATCCCCAACATCTGTCGATCAAATTTTCCATAACAAATGTTTCAATTTATATTGCTCGTTTGCGTTCGCCCAATGACTAAAGGAATACACCTGTTCATCATCCGCCCTTAAAAGGACGTTAAGTGATTACATTATGTTGTGGATTCAGTCTCTTCTAACCTTTTAGCTCCCAGTGGAGCATAGGTCTTCAACAAATACTTTCCAAGTCGTTCTGTTTTTGTGCCATTCTTTTAAGATCATTCCATGTCTTCCCCATCATTTTCATCTCTGCTTCTATCTGTCTTCTCTAAGAATTCCTTGGTCTTCCTCTTTGTCTTTCCCCTATGGATTCCAAAAAAAAGCCTGGGTTTGCAGTATAACTGTGATATTTGCGCCTTTCGGCCCAACACATCCGACTTCAGCACGTTAATTCATATTTATTTTGATCTCATGAAACTCTAAAATAAAAAATAAAAAATAGATAAATAAACCAAATAAGGCGTCGATAGTTTCAATTTAAATCTTCTTCTTCAGTTGCTGCCGTGCCTAAGATCCCGCATTTTCATATTTATTCTATCAGAACTGTTTCAGGGTTATATTTCCACCATACAGTTTCTCTTCAAAGTAGTGAGCGTGGGCCAGGTTTTCTTCGCATGAATGTTAACAATAGTCTTATGGACGTGCTTTGTTGTCATGTCTGCTTTAAAAAAATACCGGTAGTAGATAATTTGAGCTTGAAGTACAAGTTGTATATCATTCTGTTGTGGCTAGTGAGGAGGCGGAATGTGATAATGTCCATCCTCCTTATTGTGGTTGAATAGTTCTTCTCTCCCTCGTCGGCCTCCTTTTCTTTTACCATCTGGTTCCCATTTGAGGGTCTGTTTGAAGATTCTCTTGCTGTGAATCTTACTACTTCTCTACACATCACATGGCCTGATCACCTTCTTCTCTTAGTTATAAATATTTTTTTTAAATTTGTCATTTTTATTGTCATTTCTCTTATTTCTGCACTATTAAAACATTGTGTTGCCAGAAAATTCAACGGATTGCAGGAAGTTAAAAAAAAATTAGATAAACTCCTTTGTTGGCTTTATCTCACTTTTTTGTAAAGAAGAGACAGTTTGATCACACGATGACTATGCTACGTCCCCGGACATACGGGAGTATGGGGAATTTTTTTTTTTTTTTTTTTTTTTTTTTTGCGTTCGCCAACTTTGACCTCTGACGAAGTCCCTAAAGACTAGCTAAAGGTAATTTCCTAGTTTGATCAGATATAGTATTTCAGTTTGGAAGAGTGATGTCCCCTAAAATATGTCTGCCAAAATACAGTGGTTCTACGCATTCTTGGCGTTGGGGTCATTACGCCGATTGGTAATCAACCGCACAATTCCCTTCGATCAGAAGATCATAATTAGGCCGAGTGGCGTCGTTTTTGTCACGCGTTACAATATATTTATAAATATTTAACACTAAAGCTAAACCTAACCCCTGGACCCAACGCCCAATCAACAGATACTCCGAAATGATTACATGCCAGCGTAATGACCCAACGCCAAGAATGCGTAGAACCACTGTATTTTGGCAGACATATTTTAGGGGACATCACTCTTCCAAACTGAAAGACTATATCTGATCAAACTAGGAAATTACCTAGCTAAAAACTGAATTTTGCGTGTTAATCCATTTATCCCTGGCAGCCGTGTCCACAAGGGTCCCTCGCCGCACAGGCAGATAACTCCGTCTTCGGAGGTACTCACATTTTACGTCGATGAGTAATTGACGCTTCAAGCCGGACCTCGCTGCTGAGACCAGGGGTGGTTGCCGCAGAGAAAAATCATAGATAAAAATCCCAACTGGTGCAGCCAGGATTTGAACCCACAACCTTTCTGTATCAAGGCCGACGTCTTGCCTCGAGACCAACCAGTCCCCCCCCCCCCCCCGTATGAAAAAATGAAAGAGTCGACAGGTTGGCTAGCTGCGCTATTGTTGAGGACTGTCAACCAATGTATCTGGCGGACATCATCAATGCCCTCTGGGAAGTAGGAAGGACACAGGACTTCGACAACAATAGGTCCACGTCACTCCTTCGGATGAAAGAGATGGGAGTTAAGATGGGCACAGCCAGAAACGAGAAACTTAGTGGGCGTGTAAGAAGACTTATCAACCAACACAGAACTGGAGTCGTCAGTCGCTGGACACTGCGAGACTTGCAGAGAAGGGGATCTGAGCGCCTGTGGACATGATCGGAGTGCAACGATGATGATCCGCTAATAACTCAATGGTTATGCTAATCTGAAAAATTTTTGTAATTTCATTAGTAACCATGGCACGTCGCATGCACTTATTTTTTTCATTTTCTACATTTTAAATCCTTTGGGTTCTGTTGAATAGACTTCAATTTTGATGGGCATCTCCGTGCAAGCGTCGAGCAATATGATAAGATGGTACTAAACAAAATAGATAAATAATACGGTCTGGTTTTTTTTTTTAAGCCACGCGTGAATTGTCATGTTGTGGCCATTATGAATCAGAAGAGGCAATTAGCAAAGGAGTTTATTTGGGTGCACCTATTTACCTTGCAAATTATGGCGTTCGCTCTTAGCAAAAGATTCGTCCCCGTTGCTGCGGAACATGACTTTTTTTTTTTATAGAAAATATGTGGTGATTTATTAGTAATGTTTAACGAAATACTCCAAAATATGTGGTGATTTATTAGTGATGTTAAACGTAATACTCCAAAATATGTGGTGATTTATAGGTCATGTTTAACGTAATACTCCAAAATATGTGATGATATATTAGTCATGTTTAATGTAATACTCCAAAACATGTGGTGATTTATTAGTAATGTTTAACGAAATACTCCAAAATATGTGGTGATTTATTAGTGATGTTAAACGTAATACTCCAAAATATGTGGTGATTTATAAGTCATGTTTAACGTAATCTCCAAAATATGTGGTGATTTATAAGTCATGTTTAACGTAATTCTTCAAAATATGTGGTGATTTATTAGTCATGTTTAATGTAATACTCCAAAATATGTGGTGATTTATAAGTCATGTTTAACGTAATTCTTCAAAATATGTGGTGATTTATTAGTCATGTTTAACGTAATACTCCAAAATATGTGGTGATTTATTAGTCATGTTTAAAGTAATACTCCTAAATATGTGGTGATTTATTAGTCATGTTTAACTTCCAAATAGCGGTCGGTATACTTTAGAGCGTACCATCATAAATAAATCCACCGTTGGTTTTACAGACACTTTACCTGATAAATTATTATTGTCTTTAGGGACGTACACAACGTCAGTAACAAAACCTGCTGATAGCAATAACTACTCCCATATGTTCTTTGATTTTCTTCTCATTTGCTTTCCCTGCGTGTCAAATGCTTGACATGCGTTTATTATAGCTTCCACATATCTTCACCGTACGTAAGCTATCAAGCTTCAGCCTTTTACATCAATGGCATATCCTCTTGGTTACACATGTTTAGTAGCTCACGATTGATGATTTTTGTTTCGGTCAAATTAGTCGTTGTGTTTTTTCTCATGTACTTGCTGTATATAAATGAACATGTCTTGCTATTCCTATAAATATTGTACTCCAGCATTTAACATCGTCATCTTAGGCCGTTTTCGCATGGAAGGATAGTTATCGTGGAACGCGATAGCAATCCGTCTCTAGCTTTGATAGTACCACGCTGTCTCAGGTTCTCCTGTATAGTACCACGATGTCACAAGTTCTCATGTATAGTACCACGCTGTCACAGGTTCTCTTGTATAGTACCACGATATCACAGGTTCTCCTGTATAGTACCACGATGTCACAGGTTCTCCTGTATAGTACCACGATGTCACAGGTTCTCATGTATAGTACCACGCTGTCACAGGTTCTCATGTATAGTACCACGATGTCACAGGTTCTCCTGTATAGTACCACGATGTCACAGGTTCTCCTGTATAGTACCACGATGTCACAGGTTCTCCTGTATAGTACCACGCTGCCACAGGTTCTCCTGTATAGTACCACGATGTCACAGTCTTTCCTGTATAGTACCACGATGTCACAGGTTCTCATGTTTAGTACCACGATGTCACAGGTTCTCCTGTATAATACCACGATGTCACAGGTTCTCATGTATAGTACCACGATGTCACAGGTTCTCATGTATAGTACCACGATGTCACAGGTTCTCATGTATAGTACCACGATGTCACAGGTTCTCATGTATAGTACCACGATGTCACAGGTTCTCCTGTATAGTACCACGATGTCACAGGTTTTGATGTATAGTACCACGATGTCACAGGTTCTCCTGTATAGTACCACGATGTCACAGGTTCTCCTGTATAATACCACGCTGCCACAGGTTCTCCTGTATAGTACCACGATGTCACAGTCTCTCCTGTATAGTACCACGATGTCACAGGTTCTCATGTATAGTACCACGCTGTCACAGGTTCTCATGTATAGTACCACGCTGTCACAGGTTCTCATGTATAGTACCACGCTGTCACAGGTTCTCATGTATAGTACCACGATGTCACAGTCTCTCCTGTATAGTACCACGATGTCACAGTCTCTCCTGTATAGTACCACGATGTCACAGTCTCTCCTGTATAGTACCACGATGTCACAGTCTCTCCTGTATAGTGCCACGATGTCACAGTCTCTCCTGTATAGTACCACGATGTCACAGTCTCTCCTGTATAGTACCACGATGTCACAGTCTCTCCTGTATAGTACCACGATGCCACAGTCTCTCCTGTATAGTACCACGATGTCACAGTCTCTCCTGTATAGTAACACGATGCCACTGTCTCTCCTGTATAGTGCCACGATGTCACAGGTTCTCCTGTCAATCTCTTCGATATTATCAGTATACCTTATACGTATTGTCTACTCCAACCTTGATTATCTTATACATTTTCCTTCCAGATAACTTCTAGTAGATGATTGTGTCGCTTGAGCTGTCCAACAATTTCAGTTGTTTACTTCGAATTGTTTTAAACTTCCTTTTTTAAAAAAAAAATTGTCAGCTGTTTCAAAATTTCATTAATAGTTTTCTTCTCTGCCAGCGCAATTCTTCCAATTTTATAAATGCATATTTCAACTTCACTTTTCTTCTTTGTTATCCTGGGCATTCAGAAACATGCAAAAACACACACAAACACACACACTATAAACTTATGTGGCCCTTTTCGTATTTTCAGACGGTTTAGTGGAGGCTATTGTGTATTTTGAGGTTTTGTTTTGTCGAACAGCTTCTCTCGTGTCTAATTCTACCAATGTTTGACAAACACACTCGGCCACAGAATGAATAAGTCAGGCCTACCTGACCACATGGTTTTCTATTTTCTTTTTTTCACGAGTCTTTTCTCTTGTTTGTCATAGTACAACCTAAAATAATGTTATGCAATTTTTTTTTTAATATACAGGCTTTCCATGATGTGCGATCTCTTTCCAGATGTTGCTAGTAGTTTTCACAGATGGAGAAGTCATTCAGAGATGATTTATAAATATCTATAGAGATATTTGACACTATAACTACTCCTCTTTTATTCATCCCTAATTTAGATCTTGTTTTGAAGAGAAGAATGTCCAAATATTGTTGAGATCGGTGAAAGTTATCCTTTCTTGTTCAGCATTTTCTTGACACCTCATATATCCAACATTATATAAACAGAATTGTAAACACGAACAGAAAATTGTATCAGAAAGTCCATGAAGTGGCTACCGCATGTTCCTATTACTTAAATATTTAGACTTAAAAATTGGAACAGCAATAAAGTGGACAATTAAATAATATATTATATTGTCATTCTTTTCTTATAAATTTCAAACATTATTTCTATTCTAGAAGATAAAATATAGGAAGATTACTTTGAGTTGCACTTGTTTAAAAAAAAAAACGTCTCCAAAAGCTACATAATTAGAAAGGAAGGCATAAGAAAACTTGTATAAACTATCCCTTATTTAAAACGCGTAGAGAGACATAAACACAGCATATTGATTTGTTTTGCTTTTGAATTTCAATGAATTTTATTTACTCTTACATTGACCATTTCTTAGATAGTCGATTTTGTTTGTGTTTGTCCCCTGTTTGCAGGATTGTGCTTTAAAAATATGTCTTTTTTCTTTACCGAAGTGGTTATGTATGTAAGAAGGGATAGTCTGTTAGCGTTTAACGTGTGTACTTTTTGTGTTTTATGTTTGGGTCACCATCATAATGGCGGGATAGTGCATTTCAGCATTATCATATCTTAACAGATAGTACAGGAAGCTACAGACAGCACAGGGACATACAGATAGTATAGTAATTTACATGTACTACTGAGGGTACATATAACACATGAAGATACAGACATTATAGAGAGATACATATAGCACATGAATATACAGATATCACAAGAAGATACAAATAGCCCATGAAGATACAGATAGCACATGCCGGCACAGACATAACAGGGATATACAGATAGCACAGGAAGCTAAAGATATCACAGGGAGATGCAGATAGTACAGAAGGATACAAAAAGCACATGAAGATACAGATAGCACAGGAAGATACAGATGGTACCGGAAACTACAGATAGAACAACACATAACACGGACACAATAGTAGAAATGTACTTTTCATTTTCAAAATTGACCTGGGAAGGGCATACATAATGGTTCATAGTTGATGAATCCATCCATTTGTTCTCATATTTCTTAACTGTAATTGGATTTTCCTTTATTGTTGCGAAATGTTGACGTGTCGTTAGTTCAGTCAGATCTTATAAGTAATTTGTGTGTGTGTGTATGCGCGCGCGCGCATAAACGTGGTGTACTACATTTATACTTGCAGTTTAAAGTAAACGTAATCAATTATAATAAAATATCTATTCTCGTGAAAGTATGTACTTTCTCTCTCTCTCTCTCTCTCTCACTCTCTCTCTCTATCTATCTCTCTGTCACACACACACTATCTCTCTCTCTCTCTGTCACACACACACTATCTCTCTCTCTCTGTCACACACACACTATCTCTCTCTCTCTCTATCTCTCTCTCTGTCACACACACACTATCTCTCTCTCTCTCTGTCACACACACACTATCTCTCTCTCTCTCTCTGTCACACACACACTATATATCTCTCTCTCTCTCTCTCTCTCTGTCTGTCTCTCATTCCGTCAATTTTTCCGATCCATTCCAACCTCCGTTCCTGCATGTTTCAATGCCTCTGTTCTTATTTCTCTCTCTCTACCTTTCTTTGTTTATCTAATATCATCTGTGTACCCGTACATGGTGGCCGAGTGGTTAATGCGCTCATTACTGGCCACAAAAGTCCGGGTTCAAATCCCAAATGTGATTAATTATCTATTTAAGTGTTTTCGAAAAACGGCTTCGGAGTTTACAAGATTTCTGAAAATAGGGAAAGTAAAGCGACCTAGCGTAGTATCGACCATATCACCCATAAAATGGGACTTTGGTCATTTAAAAATTATTGACACTAACGCTATATTCCTCGTATGTCTATAAGGTTTGGAGATAATCTTTTATTCTTTTCTTTATGCACGTTTGTCTGTCTTATTTTTGTACATAACCTTTCTTATTTTTTTAAAAATCGCCCTTTATATCTTTATTTCCCCTTTAATTACGCATCTTAATGTGGTTCATGTTTGTGTAACCTTGTTTCTTATTTTTAAAAATATATATTTTTTTTAATACACGTGTATCTATCTAACTTCTATATTTATGTGCATCCCTCCCCTCCTCCACTCTCTCCAATTTTGCTCTGTTTCCAAACTGTGCGCCAGTGAGTCTATCGCATGTATATACTCGTGTGTCTATTCTCACATTTGTGTGCTGGTATATCTTATCTCTTGTGTATGTGTATGTTTCCGTGTATGTTTGTTTATGTTTTCGTGGGTGTGGATGTCAAGTACATGCCCGGTTTACCTGCGTGGGCCAAGTGAGCCAGCATTAGGCCTGCCTGCAAGGTGTTGTACTGTAGCGGGTGTGACATAAGCCGACAAGGGTTCAGGTAATGACATCAGCGCATATCTTCTCGGTGATCGTCTTGTTTTCTGTTTATGTGGGCTAAATCAACGTGAGCCACGTGACAAATTATTAAGTTCTGGAGATTTCCTCACACTTTTGGATAAGAACGATTCAATTACAAACTCTGAAGGTATGAAGAGAGAGAGAGAGAGAGAGAGAGTGAGAGAGTTGGTCGCTGAATGGATAAAACTGGTCGTTCTATGAAAAAAATAAGTGACCTTGAGTTAAAATCGTTGAAGGTTGGAGAACAAGGTTTTTTTTTTTCTTGTCTCTTTCTCTATATCTGGGTTGAAATAAAAAGTCACTCCAGGCACACACCAGAGATGGGTTAAAAAACCGCAGCAGTATAATCTAAATGGCAGTGGCGGATATTCAGAGGAGGCAACGGAGGCCATGACTCCTCTAATACTTTATCACAATACATAAGGCAATCACATTCCAGCTCAGTGAGTTACATGTGTATGTACAAACTAACTATCGTATAGCCGTGATATAGTTCAAGTCATTCGAGTCGTTAGTTCTTCTTTTTTCTTCTTTCCTTCCTCATTTGCCTTTCAGCATCGAGGGGAGATATAATTTGCGGTCTTTTGCTCTTCTGTTCGCCTCTGCTGCTATGTTTTCTAGTGCTTCTAATGTTCCATCCATCCATCTTTTTCGTGGTCGATCATTTGGTCTGATATTCTCACAACGTTTGCTGAAGGGTCGTTGTGTTTTGATCTTTCTGCCTCGTCACGTGGCCAAACCATTCTATTTGATGTTTCCGTATATATTATATAAGTAAAGTAAAGTACCCCCGTCACGCCAATTGGCGTATAGGGAAATATGGTGTTAGTGACCCTATATTTTACAAACCTTCAGCACATGATTTTTGGGGTAATGTGGTCGGTATTACGCCCGTGCTGCTTTAATTTCCCAGAAAAAATCCGGTACCCATTTAAGGCTGGATGAACCCGGAAGCCGTCGGTTGGGATCGAACCCTACCCATTGTCCTTTGTAGTCCAGTTCACTAACCACTGAGCTATCGCGGCTCCCTTTTATATATTATATGGCGGGGGGGGGGGGGGGCTATTCCTAGCTTTTTTCTCAGTTCTTCATCTCTGATCTTATCTCTCAAACTGTTTCCTGTCATTCGTCTAACACATTTCATCTCAGTCGTTAGTTGCTACTACTAAATGGGTTTGAATGTTTATGGAGATCAAACCTACTACAACACATGATCTATCGACCTAGCAATGTATAGAACTAGATGGGCCATTTCGACAATCACCTCCCTGGCTGCCCTGACAACTATGGTTCAACTAATATGTTTTTTTCTTTCTTTATCGTAACTTAAAGAAGCATAGATCGGAATCAGTCAGGTTTTACTAATACCTCCTTAAGTCACTGCGTCGCGTCTTCACATAAAGTAAACTTGAACCAAACTGTAAGAGATTGCTGCAAAACGATAGTTTTTTTTTCAGAACTTACACTGCGAATAACTAAGATAGCATTGTGTAATTATGATAACTAAGAGCAATATTTGAACTATTTTAAAAAGCGAAAATTGTAGCCATCTTTAGGTCACAAATTAACAGGTTAAAGATCAACCTAAAAGTTCATTCTCACGTCCTGGCTTCCTCAAGTTTCGAACCACCGTCCGCCAGTGTTACAATGTAGGCATTGAAGATGGCCAGGGTTGGGTGGTAGTGGTGAAGAGGTGGATGTTTCGTGACAAACATATGATGGTAGAGACTGCACATTTCAATACCACTATCATTATATGGTCTGTACAATCTAGAAGATGAAGTGCAAGGTTGAATGAGTCGTGTCCCGCCCGGAAAAAAGCAAAAACCTAACGTTACCATCATGATGGGAGAGCCGCCAGTGATTAGCACGCAGATTCAATGATAACATGAACGTATATTTCTTCTGTTTCACCGTTAGCTCGACGTCTATTCCTCTTCAGCATTTGTCCTATAAAGAACTTTATATTGACATAGATGATTTGATTTTGGTTTTTATAGAAAGTTGTAATGTCTGCTCCTTTCGGCCCATCATTTCCGAATTTAGCGTTGCCCATTTTTTTGGTTCTCTGTTGCCCTCACTGTTAAGTTCCTACTTGCTTAGCCAGACTACTTTCTTAATCTCTCAAGTGGAGGTAGAGTATAGGGATCGTGATTTGTTACGATTTACTCACAACTGATTGTTTTAGTTTGATATTTTAGTTACACACTTTGAAATGTGTTCAATGATTGAAGCTGTGAGTCTTAATACATTCTTAAAACTGGTGGGGGGTGGTTTCAATCTGTGGAACCACGAAAAAATGACGATCCCTCTTCTGTAATTATTTTTAAAAAAATATTTTAATAAAAATGTTATGAGAAGAACTTGTTTTCAAAATCTAACCATTTTAACTCTGTTTGATGTGAAATATTCAATTTCTTAACCGCGCATGTGGTTATAATTGAGCATATGCCTTTCTATAATCAACTAGAATATTCTGCAAAAGGATTTTACACGAGATTTAATTTATGAAATTAGCAAATGAACAGAAGAACTGATATATTTATTATGAACAGTTGTGCATGAAACTAGCAAAGAGCTATTAGTCGCTGACCACTTTCATCCCTGTTAGACCTCATGTGGGAGATCGTTGGTTTCATCACTGAGTTTTTGACAGTAAAATCAGTGAGGAAGTGCTTGTTAATCCCATTTAGCTGCATGCGATATTTAATATAGTAAAGTACTTTATTTCACTCCATCCAAAATACAAAAGACTAAAACTATGATCACAAACAAATTACTCAAAACCTACAAGTATATATCAAAATTTAGGGAATAAACCTGAAGACAGTTCAGAGCTACAACTACTTCAGACCATTTTATAACCAGTGATGGAAAATGTAGAACTGAAAAAAAATTGGAATGGCAAAAAAGTTATTTTAATGCCATGAAAAATTTACTAACATCAAAACAAATAACACCATGGCTGAAACTAAGAATAGCAAAATGTCTTATCTTCTCAACATTCCTGCATGGTGCAGAAACATGGGCATTAGACAAGAAAACAGAATAGAAAATTGAAGCCTTTGAAATGTGGATATATAGAAGAATATGTAGAATTGGATGGAAAGAAAAGAAAACAAACGATGAAGTCTTAAAACAACTACAAATGAAAAGAAAACTACTAAACACAATTAAAAAAGGTCAAATGAGATGTTTGGACCATGTTAAAAGATACAACAGCCTACTAAAAGTAATTTTTTTTTTTTGGGGGGGGGGGGAATACAGGGTAAAAGAAGCAGACCAAGACTAACGTGGACGAGTAACATCAAAAATGGACAAGTCAGCCTACGACAATCTGCACCATCAAAGCAAGACACAGAATGGAATGGTGCACCATGGTAGCCAAACTTAGATTCGGAGACGGTACTCATTGTTGATGTTGATAATCCAAAATATGGTTTTACATTTTATGACTCATCTTACTCTTAAACTGTTGCCTTAGTAAAAGTAAATTAAATAGCCCCGTCAGGACAAGTGGTGTATAGGAAATATGATGTTAGTGACCATCATTATTACAGACCTTCAGCACATGATTTTTAGGGTAATGTGGTCGGTATTACGCCTGTGTAGCTTTACTTTCCCAGAAAAATCCGGTACCCATTAAAGGCTGGGTGAACCTGGAAACCGTCGATCCCTTGTCCTTAGTAGTTTAGTTCATTAAGCACTGGGCTATCGCGGCTCCCAAACTGTTGCCTTAGCTATCAACATATTTTCAACATCATTATCGTTGTCATCATTGCAGCAATTAGGGGTCGAAGATTAAAGTGATTGGATCAGGTGATAAGAATGGACAATAATCGTATTCACAATCATTATATGGAGAACCTAGGGACGGAAAGAAACCAAGATGCTGACTACTACCGAGATGTCAACATTGTTTTCAGTGCTTCCGCGAATTTTCTGTCAACGAAAGAGACTGGGAAAGACTGCGTGTCAGATCGAGGCACATGGAGAACACAAATTAAAAAAAAAAAAAAAAAACTGCATAGCAACATTCGAGGATGTGATGATGTCAAAATCAGAGAAATAAATTGTCGGAGGAATGAAAGTGAGACTACGCGGCAAAAATAACCTTGTTCATTCTACGGTCGAATATGTTTATCCAATATTGGTAGATTCAATCACGAGAGAAGACGCTCAGTAAAACAGCATCTTGAAAAAAGACACTAATATATTACCAAACGATAACGGTTAGTGATTACTCGCCACCATCCGTAACGGCCAAATCCTCACAATTTGTTCTCACCAACATTTCTAATTACCATGACAATAACTTCACTATTCATTGATTCACGTCCATGCCAAGAGCCGGTTTATATTATGTTTCTCAATGACCCTCGATATAGTGCGCCGTGAAATAGTTTAATCTTTCATCTTTTCCCGTGTCACGCCGTCAAACTACCCAGATCTTTTCTCTTTGTCAATTTATATCTCCAATTTAACTTTACACATCTTTTCTCTTAGTCAATTTATATATCCCGTCAAACCATACTCATCTTTTTCCTTTGTCAATTTATATCTCCCTCAAACCACACACATTTTTCCCTTTGTCAATTTATATCTGGCGTCAAACAATACTCATCTTTTTTTTTCCTTTGTCAGTTTATATCTCGCGTCAAACAACACACATTTTTTCCTTTGTCAATTTATATCTGGCGTCAAACAATGCTCATCTTTTTTTTTCCTTTGTCAGTTTATATCTCGCGTCAAACCACACACATCTTTTTCCTTTGTCAATTTATATCTCCCGTCAAACCATACTCATCTTTTTTTCCCTTTGTCAGTTTATATCTCGCGTCAAACCACACACATCTTTTTCCTTAGTAAATTTATATCTCGCGTCAAACCACACACATCTTTTTCCTTTGTCAATTTATATCTCCCGTCAAACCATACTCATCTTTTTTTTCCTTTGTCAATTTATATCTCTCGTCAAACCACACACATTTTTTCTCGTTGTCAATTTATATATCGCGTCAAACCACACACATTTTTTCCTTTGTCAATTTATATATCCCGTCAAACCATACTCATCTTTTTTTTTCCTTTGTCAATTTATATCTCGCGTCAAACCACACTCATTTTTTCCTTTGTCAGTTTATATCTCCCGTAAAACCATGCTCATCTTTTTTTCCTTTGTCAATTTATATCTCGCGTCAAACCACACACATCTTTTTCCTTAGTAAATTTATATCTCGCGTCAAACCACACACATCTTTTTCCTTTGTCAATATATATCTCCCGTCAAACCACACACATCTTTTTCCTTAGTAAATATATATCTCCCGTCAAACCATACACATCTTTTCCTTAGTCAATTTATATCTCCCGTCAAACCATACTCATCTTTTTCTTTTCACAATTCATATCTCCCGTCAAACCATACTCATCATTTTTTTTCTTTGTCAGTTTATATCTCCCGTCAAAATAGATTAGGTAAGGTAAAGGTAAAGTACGAGACTTGAACCGGCGTCTTAGCATACGACTTTCCACCCATATGTACTCTGCCGCCTATCCAGAAATGTTCGGAGATTTCTGGATAGTGTCGCTTCAAGCATCGAAACGCACGATGCGAGGCGACATTCCTCACCTTCCCAGGGTAATACCCTGGTACCCATTTCAGCCAACGGCTGGGTCGACCGTGGGGGTATTTTTTTTTCCCCAACCACGTGTACAATTCACACTGCTCCCAGCGGGAATCGAACACGGGTTGTCGGTAGTCCAGTTAGGTGGTTTTCCCAACTAGGCTACCGAGGCTCCAATATAGATTATTTTCCTTAGAACTGCCTTGTCCTAATTTATTGTATACTCTCTCTCCTACATTCGCCTCGTTTAGTACTGACCTTCTCGTTGGATTTTTGTTGTTGCCCACGGTACCTTAAGCAAATAAATTGGGGGGGGGGGATATCTCAACATTATCTGCCTGGAGTCTGATCTCTTTGTTTTCTGTCCATAATCTGCAACCATAAAGCTTCATGGTTTTCATGTTGTGCTGTAAAACTATCTAATTTTCAATAATCTCATACAGAAGGCATAGAAATCGGCTGGGTATAGCTCAGAAATGTACACCGTCTGGCCATTATAAGTTTTCCATAATCATCATGTACCGGGCCTGCTGGCGTAGGCGATCATGTCTCTCCACAACTTTCCATCTCGACAGTTATTTATCATTTCTGTTGTTGACCTTCTGCCAAGCCATTCTCTTAAGCTGTCTGTTATTTTTTTCTTTTTGCTTCCCTCTATCTCTTCGTCCCTCAATTTTCCCAGTTGTTACAATATATTCCAGTTGTTCTCTTCTCATTACACGGCCAAAAAATGATGATTGTTTCTTCCTAATATTTGAAATTAGCTCTCTTTTTGCTTTGACCTCTCTCAGAACATTTTTATTACTCTTCTTGGCTGTCCATAGTACTCTCAACATTCTTCTATAAAACCACATTTCTACAGCCTCCACTGATTTTCTTGTCTGTTGTCCTATTGTCCATGATTCACATCCATATGTTAAAACTGGCTCTACATGACATTCAAGAACTCTTTTTCTTGTTTCTATTGTCAAAAATGGATTGCATAGTATGTCCCTCTTTATGAAAGCTGCTTTTACCTGAGCCAGTCTGCATCTTCCCTCTCTACACTATTAGATAATGACGTTATTTTCCCAGTTGTCCCTGGTTATTGCCTCCTTTTGGTGTTCTCCAGTGAACCTCCTTGTCTAGCTTGTGACAAAGAAAGTTTTACTTTATTACATTTGCTTTCAGTGATCACGGCCACATTAATGGAGAGAGTCACAGGCTAAATGTTGACGTTGTGGTCAGCAACTCATAGCTAACTGTTGAGGTCATGGACAGAAACTTATATCTGGCTACTTGGTTCATTGTTAACAACTCATCGGTGACTGTTGGTGTCCTGAGCAGCAACTTATACCTGACAGCTTGGTTTACTGTCAACAACTCATAGATGACTATTGGTGTCATGATCAGAAACTCTAACCTGACAGCTTGGTTTACTGTCAACAACTCATAGATGACTATTGGTGTCATGATCAGAAACGTATACCTGACAGCTTGGTTTACTGGCAACAACTCATAGATGACTATTGGTGTCATGATCAGAAAATTATACCTGACAGCTTGGTTTACTGTCAACAACTCATAGATGACTATTGGTGTCATGATCAGAAACGTATACCTGACAGCTTGGTTTACTGGCAACAACTCATAGATGACTATTGGTGTCATGATCAGAAAATTATACCTCACAGCTTGGTTTACTGGCAACAACTCATAGATGACTATTGGTGTCATGATCAGAAACTTATACCTGACAGCTTGGTTTACTGTCAACAACTCATAGATGACTATTGGTGTCATGATCAGAAACTTATACCTGACAGCTTGGTTTACTGGCAACAACTCATAGATGACTATTGGTGTCATGATCAGAAACTTATACCTGACAGCTTGGTTTACTGTCAACAACTCATAGATGACTGTTGGTGTCATGATCAGAAACTCATACCTGACTGCTTGGTTCATTGTCAACAACTCATAGCTGACTTTTGGTATCCTTGTCAGCAGGAACTTAACCCGACTACTAGTATCATTGTCAACAATTCATAGCTAACTGTTGGTATCATGGTCAACTGCCCATAGCCAATAGGTAGAATCAATGTAGGCAAGCCAGAGCTGACCAACATCACATTCCATGTCAGCGATGTTATTTCAAAAATATGCCATTCTGCTTGATGTATCGAAGAGGAAAGACAACCCAGTCATGATAAAAAGTGTATGTCGAAGTAATTGATGCAAATTTCATAACTTAAAAGTGTTATCTACCAGCCCTACTGCTACCTTTACTACCTACCTATTAGCATTTTGAACTGGACTACAAAGGACAAGAGGTAGGGTTCGATCCCCAACCGACGGCTTCCGGATTCACCCAGCCTTAAATTGGTACCGGAATTTTTCTGGGAAAATAAAGCGGCACGGGTGTAATACCGACCACATTACCCCAACAAATCATATGCTGAAGGAATGTAAAAATGACAGTCACTAACACCATATCCCCTATACGCCACGTGGCGTGACGGGGCACTTTACTTTTCTTTACTAAGGAGTGAATGTACTTTTCTTTATTAAGGAGTGAATGTATTATTTCATAATCGCAGTTAAATTTTCATCGCTATTAACGTGAGATAGTCAACTAAGCTGTCAAATGTCAGCGTGACGGGGTTCTTTACTTTTTTACTATTAGTATTTATTTCTAAGTAATCCTGGAGGGGAAAATACAAGGTAAAAGAGGCAGAGGCAGACCAAGATTAACATGGACGAGTAACATCAAAAGATGGACAAATCAGCCTATGACAACCTGCACCATCAAAGCAAGAGACAGAGCAGAATGGCGCTCCATGGTAGCCAACCTTCGTTGCGGAGACGGCACTCGATGATGATGATGATTTATTTCTAACCCGTCTCTACTATGTTCCTGTTTATACCTATACACCAATGATTATGCATCATTTGTAGCTACTTTCATTACGAGCTATACTCACAATTACTGGTCTGCAGTGAACCGGCTCGCTTCCAAGATCAATCTCCTTTAATTGTGTAACGGATATGTTTTTGTAAGGAAAATAAAATGGCTAGCTGAAGTAGTGTTTACTATGTTTCCTGAAATTTATTATGTTCAATGAAATACAAATACTGATACCGTACGCTACACTCGAGGTTTAACGCTTTCTGTACTGAAGCTTTTTATCATTGCCACGCAAGATTTCAGAGACAAATTGTTCATTGTTTTTAGAATAAATCTACATATGTATATTTAACAAACATATAAAATACTATTTTATTTTATAGATAATTAAACAAGGAGTTAGATTTCACCAATACCAAGACGATACAAGACATGTAAAAAGAATATGGTTTGACGATGGTTCACACTAATCAAATTGGTGTGTCGCACAGTGCGGCGAAGCGTATGGAAAGAGTTAATTGACGGGATTCTTTTTTTTATTTCAGACACTCTAATGTGCATCAAGTATAAAATGGTCACTGATGCCCTTGTGAGTGAGCTATTGTGTTTATCTTTAAAAAAAAGTAAAGTAAAGAGCCCTGTCACGCTAAGTGGCGTATAAGGAATATGGTGTTAGTGACCAAAAATGTAACAGAACTTCAGCACATGATTTTTGGGGTAATGTGGTCGGTATTACGCTTTTGCCGCTTTACTTTCCCAGAAAAAAATCCGGTACCCATTTAAGGCAGGGTGAACCTGGAAGCCGTCGGTTTGGATCGAACCCTACCTCTTGTCCTTTGTAGTCCAGTTCACTAAACCACTGAGCTATCGCGGCTCCCTATGTGTTTATCTTTTACCCTTTACATAAAGCTCTTGGAAATCCCAGGTAAGAACTAATCAAGTGTATCTTCTAACGAAGCTTAGGATATTTGATTATCCGCCCTTACCTATGCATGCGAAATCTGAAAATTAACGAAGTAAATAGAAAATACATTTGATGCACTGGAGCAGTGATTACCAAACTGTTGACACCTGAGGTTTCCTTTCTCTGCAGATCGTAAGTCAGGCGCTCTCATGGCAGTTTACGAACACAGAGTCGGGTAAACTCTTATCCCTGATAGGATATACAGTATTTTATTTTTTTTCCCTCGTTTGCCAGCTTTCACCTTTGACGAGAGTCCCCTAGAAACTAGGAACTGTATTTTACGTGTTAATCAATTTTTCCCTGACAGCCGTGTACACGGTGGTCCCTCGCCGCACAGGCAGATAACTCCGACTTCGGAGGTACTCATATTTTTTCCGTCGATGAGTAATTGACGTTTCAAGCACGGTCTCGCTGCTGAGACCAGGGATGGTTGCCGCAGAGAGCAATCATAAATAAAAATCGCAACCGGATACAGAATAAGATAAATGACAACAGAATTAACACTGTCCGGTTGAAATTCGTTTATGTAGTAAAGAAAATATTAAGCCTTTGTGGAAATTGTCTTTTTATGATTTTTAATCACTGAGTAAGCGCACAACAAATTCTTAGGCCCGGCGCTCTTGTCAATGTTTTTCGATGCCCTGGGAGCAGCGGCACACACTTTGGGAATCACTGCATTAGGAGGAGACGAAGTGCGCCTCACAGAAGCAGAGCTGGAAGTTGTCAGCGATCCACACCTGATGTCTTGCGCCAGGATCGGTGAACCAGAACCATCCAGGCCCTGCTCCACCTCCGCGTAGTTACTCTAGTAACAGACCTACTCCACCTCCGCGTAGTTATTCTAGTAACAGACCTACTCCACCTCCGCGTAGTTATTCTAGTAACAGACCAACTCCACCTCCGCGTAGTTATTCTAGTAAGAGACCAACTCCACCTCTGCGTAGTTACTCTAGTAACAGACCAACTCCACCTCTGCGTAGTTACTCTAGTAACAGACCTACTCCACCTCTGCGTAGCTATTCTAGTAACAGACCAACTCCACCTCTGCGTAGCTATTCTAGTAACAGACCAACTCCACCTCTGCGTAGCTATTCTAGTAACAGACCAACTCCACCTCTGCGTAGCTATTCTAGTAACAGACCAACTCCACCTCTGCGTAGCTATTCTAGTAACAGACCAACTCCACCTCTGCGTAGCTATTCTAGTAACAGACCAACTCCACCTCTGCGTAGTTACTCTAGTAACAGACCAACTCCACCTCTGCGTAGTTACTCTAGTAACAGACCATCTCCACCTCTGCGTAGTTACTCTAGTAACAGACCATCTCCACCTCTGCGTAGTTACTCTAGTAACAGACCAATTCCACCTCTGTGTAGTTATTCTAGTAACAGACCAACTCCACCTCTGCGTAGCTATTCTAGTAACAGACCAACTCCACCTCTGCGTAGCTATTCTAGTAACAGACCAACTCCACCTCTGCGTAGCTATTCTAGTAACAGACCAACTCCATCTCTGCGTAGCTATTCTAGTAACAGACCAACTCCACCTCTGCGTAGTTATTCTAGTAACAGACCATCTCCACCTCTGCGTAGTTACTCTAGTAACAGACCAACTCCACCTCTGTGTAGTTATTCTAGTAACAGACCTACTCCACCTCCGCGTAGTTATTCTAGTAAAAGACCATCTCCACCTCTGTGTAGTTATTCTAGTAACAGACCTACTCCACCTCCGCGTAGTTATTCTAGTAACAGACCTACTCCACCTCTGTGTAGTTATTCTAGTAACAGACCTACTCCACCTCTGCGTAGTTACTCTAGTAACAGACCATCTCCACCTCTGCGTAGTTACTCTAGTAACAGACCAACTCCACCTCTGTGTAGTTATTCTAGTAACAGACCTACTCCACCTCTAGTTACTCTAGTAACAGACCAACTCCACCTCTGTGTAGTTATTCTGGTAACAGACCAACTCCACCTCTAGTTACTCTAGTAACAGACCAACTCCACCTCTGTGTAGTTATTCTAGTAACAGACCTACTCCACCTCTAATTACTCTAGTAACATACCAACTCCACCTGTGTGTAGTTATTCTTGTAACAGACCAACTCCACCTCTAGTTACTCTAGTAACAGACCAACTCCACCTCTGTGTAGTTACTCTAGTAACAGACCAACTCCACCTCTAGTTACTCTAGTAACAGACCAACTCCACCTCTGTGTAGTTATTCTAGTAACAGACCTACTCTACCTCTGTGTAGTTATTCTAGTAACAGACCAACTCCACCTCTGTGTAGTTATTCTAGTAACAGACCAACTCCACCTCTGTGTAGTTATTCTACTAACAGACCAACTCCACCTCTGTGTAGTTATTCTAGTAACAGACCAACTCCACCTCTGTGTAGTTATTCTAGTAACAGACCAACTCCACCTCTGTGTAGTTATTCTAGTAACAGACCTACTCCACCTCTAGTTACTCTAGTAACAGACCAACTCCACCTCTGTGTAGTTATTCTGGTAACAGACCTACTCCACCTCTAGTTATTCTAGTAACATACCTACTCCACCTCTAGTTACTCTGGGAAAGTAAAGCGGCACCGACTGCATTACCCCAAAAATCATGTGTTGAAGGTGTGTAAAATGTATGGTCACTAACACCATATTCCCTATACGCCACTTGGCGTGACTGGGGTACTTTAACATGCCGAAAACGGATGTTTCTGACTGAGGGCGCTGATATTGCGACTCTTCATAAACTAGAGAGACAACGCATCCATATCCACTTAAAGGTGAACACTGAGGAAGATTCTCGTAACAGACCAACTCCACCTCTGCGTAGCTATTCTTTTAACAGACCAACTCCACCTCTGCGTAGTTATTCTAGTAACAGACCAACTCCACCTCTGTGTAGTTATTCTTGTAACAGACTAACTCCACCTCTGCCTAGTTATCTAGTACACACCATGTGTCGATGTACACTACACTGTTTGGCGGTGTACACCATGTGGCCATTTACACTGATGATTGCGGCAGTGGAAAGATACAAAGTCCACTAGCATACCGCAGAAAGCCTGCAAATGTTAATGGCATTGTCGAAATGATAAACAAATGCTAAACATCTACTGAAATGAAATGTGCTAAACAAAGAAGTGCTGATATCGAAGCATTGTTAATTGTTATAAACATAAATACAGCATTCAATGTTCTTAAGAGTTAATCTTCCTTAGAAATGAGAAAGCAAATCATTTGGCAAAGGAAGGTTCAACAGCCACACAACTAGATGCACCGATTACATACCATCATAAGAAACAGATAATCAAATCAATCAGAGGACCACAAGCCCCAAATCAGGATGCCTTTCATAATATGAATAGATATGAACAAGTTATCATTATACGCCTCAGAACAAGACACAATCGACTCCATAGTCACATGTATACAAAATTCAAGATCGGCACCTCAACTACTTGTACATGTAAACAGGCGCCCAAAACTGCTGAACACAAACTTCAAGACTGCACTGAATATAGCATATAGTTAGACAGAGAAAAATCCATTGGCTCATAGATAAAACACTACAGACAAAACTATATGGGCCACTGCAAGAATTACAAAAGACAGTAACATTTATACAGGAAACGACATTGCAGATATAGACAATACTTCAGGCGAACGAAAGATAGGTAGATGGATAGGAAGAATCTTCCTCAGTGTTCACCTTTAAGTGGATATGGATGCGTTGTCTCTCTAGTTTATGGAGAGTCGCAATATCAGCGCCTTTCAGTCAGAAACATCCGTTTTCGGCATGTTAAAGTACCCCAGTCACGCCAAGTGGCGTATAGGGAATATGGTGTTAGTGACCATACATTTTACACACCTTCAACACATGATTTTTGGGGTAATGCAGTCGGTGCCGCTTTACTTTCCCAGAAAAAGTCGGTACCCATTTAAGGCTGGGTGAACCCGGAAGCCGTCGGTTTGGATCGAATCCTTCCTCTTATCCTTTGTAGTCCAGTTCACTAACCACTGAGCTATCGTGGCCCCTTTTTGACATGGATAGATATTTAATTGCTTAACAATTTTGCCGAGTGGCAGCCATGTTTGTTGCTATTTTTTGTTTACTATTAACTGCTAAGAGTTGGTTACAAGCTCTGACTGCACACAGTACCGCCTGTGTATCGCACTTGTCCACGAAGTCCAAACGTCAGATCTCACTACCCAGAAACTGGGGAAGGATAAAGGCCTGGAAGAAATCCACGAATTCAAAGAAAACAATGCTCACCACCTGTGACGGTATTCAAAGCAGGAATATTCTTTTTCAGAGATCGTTGTTTTATCTTGAGCCTACCCGGATTCAGTAAAGAGTTAGAGGAAAGATGAAGACAAATAGGATGAAGATAGGGAAAAAGAAAAGAAGAAGGAATAGGAATAAGGTAGAAGAAGAACACAACACAAAGAAGGATAAGAATGAGGGAAAATATGAGAAAGAAAAAGAGGGAAAAAACGCAGGAGAAACAAAAAGATGAGGTTATGAGAAAGACAGAAAAATTAAAAATGCGCTGCAAATATCTGTTACACATTGTCTGTTTGCTTAGAAAAACGTTGTGTATGTTAACATTTTCTGCCTTAGATTACGTAATCTGACGTTTTATGACTTTAATTATATGTTTTATGACTTTAATTAAATGTTTTATGACTTTAATTAAATGTTTTATGACTTTAATTAAATGTTTTATGACTTTAATTAAATGTTTTATGACTTTAAATAAATGTTTTATTTGTTTCATGTAGATCTGCTGAAGCACAATGCAGCTGATTTCAATGGCCATGCCAAGGGGAGATAAGAATGAGCATAAAAATAAAAACCACCAACAAACCAGATCCAACGATGAATCAGCAGACAACTCCAGTACAATATATGTTCAAAATCAAGATGTTGGTGACGTATACATTGCAAGCAGCGATTCTTCATCTTTGGGATGTCTATTTCCTTTGTCTGTTGATACAACGCTGCAAAATATACCCCGCTGCCGTGTCAACATCCCAGAAATAACACGTCTTTCATCAATTACTTCATCATTATATGTCCCTGTATTACAAGTTTCTCCTTCCAATTCTCTTACTTCAGTGTCTATAGTTCACAGTAACAATGAAGATTCCGTAATTCTTCGACAACAAGACAATGTACATGGAAACTCAAATGACACTTGTGAGAATACAAGTGTGAGAGAACTTTTCAGACCGCGTACTGGAAGCAGTAGTTCATCACTGGTTGATAATGATGCTCAGAGTGGACATTTATTTGGAGTCAAAAATACTGATTTGATTGTTTATCATCAAGATGTTACTGACATTGTACAACCGCTGGTTAAAAGTGAATCTGCATCGTCAGAAGCAGACACCCTGGAAGTTGACGACAACATGAACGTAACAAAAGATCGTCAGGAAACCTTGACCAATTTACAGCCGCGGCCTCTAGTTCATTGGTTCAAGCTCTTGCCACATGCAGACGTGCTAACCAACCCAGAAAAGTCACGCAGAAGAAGGAAAGTGTCAGATAATGGCGGCGTCAGCGAAAATTGTCAGATCCTTAATGCAGTGGAACAGTTCTTCAATATTAGACATACGCACATTTGCAGAGAAAGAGACGCAGAAAACTGCAGCCAACATTATTGCGATTCTTCCCAGAAAGTCCCTTCAGATGATCGCAGAAGTTATGAGACTTTACCCTTTAATAACACATCACAGAATGCTGGGCTTTTAGAGTTTCATAGAGCAGAAGAGGTGCCAACATCGTGGCATGGAAGTGACTATAGTTTGATAACAAAAATGGAACCTCCAGTATGGACATCATTAGCGCTGAGAGAAAATACGATACACATCCCGGAAAGCTCCTGTGTTCCACATCATTGCTCTTCCCGTCTATTTGCTGGAGGTGATTTCAACTTTCAACGCTGCGCGCTTTCATCTGCCTACAATAATAATTCTGCTGTACGTGAACCTGAGACAGAAATGGAAGCTCGCGCAGGATTATTTAGATTAAATGAAATTAATTCACTGGATAACTATGTCTTTCAAAATACTGAAGTAGAGAACGAAGACAATTTTACGAATCAAAACGTAGATGGATTTGATGAAGCGAATAGTGATGAGGAGGTAGAAAGCTTCGTTGAAATGAAAAATAATGTTCCCATAACTCTTAACGACATAGACTGCATTACTAGAATGCTCCCGTCATCACATATTGTTAGAGATTTGGTTTTTAACCAAATAACAGATGAGGAGGTTTCTATACTCATGTCCCATCATACAAGTGACGATGACGAACTCGAGACTTATGATATTGCTGAGGCTTATGCTGACGATGGAAGACCTACCAACCCTGTTGCGTGTATTCTTGATAATGGTGGAAATGAGGTATAGTATAATTGCTACACTGTTAAGATTTTCTCTTGACTTTGAAATAGTATAATGTACGTAGGGAGGTCAAAAAGTAATGCACACCAATTTTTTTCTCGGAAACTATTCGGGCAAAATGTGTGAAATTTTCACAGATTGTAGCTGAACATCCCGTTTCACTACCTATTTTTCAACATAATCTCCGTCCAAGCGTATTGCCTTACGCCAACGCGAAACTAGGTCATGAATGCCTCGTTTGTACCAAGTTTTGTCCTGCTCGCGTAGCCATTTTTTAACTGCACGGATCACATCCTCATCATTGTCAAAGTGTGTCCCACGCAGGAATTTTTAGAGTGGTCCAAACAGATGGAAATCTGAGGGAGCCAGATCAGGGCTGTAAGGAGGATGGGGCAGTACAGTCCAACCAAATTTGTTGATTGCTTCCCGTGTTACCAGACTTGTGTGAGGGCGTGCATTGTCATGTTGAAGCAACAAATCTGCAGATGGCTTATTAGGCCGAACTCTGTGGAACCGATTTTTGAGTTTTGTCAGTGTATTGATGTAAGCTGTCGAGTTGATTGTCTCACCTCTTGTCATTACATCAACAAGAATCACACCATCAATGTCCCAGAAGACAGTGATCGTCACCTTTCCGGCTGATGGAGATGTTTTGAATTTTTTTCTTTTTGGTGACTGCGGATGATGCCATTCCATTGACTGCATTTTTGTTTCAGGCTCATAATAATGTGCCCACGTTTCGTCACCGGTAACAACTTTTGACAAAAACATTTCTCCTTCAACACCGAAACGCTCCAACAATTCAGAACAGAATGTTTTCCTTTGAACTCTGTGATCATTTGTTAGGCACCGAGGAACCCATCGAGCGCAAATCTTTGAATATCCGAGAGTTTTAAAAATTGCGATTGCACTTCCCTTGCTGACTGTAAGCTGCAATGCCAATTGCTGACTAGTGATACGCCTATCCTTACGAATAATGGCATCAGCCCGGTTTAACATGTATGTGCTGGTAGCCGAGGCAACACGTCCAGAACGCGGTAAATCATGCAGCTCCACTCGTACACTTTCTGCAGCTTTAATTCTCTGAACCCAGCGACTAACTGTGCTCCTATCGACTGCAGAACATTTGTACACTGCACACAGTTGTTTATGAATGTTTGCCACAGTTTCTTTTTCCGCAACCAGAAATTCTATGACAATTCGCTGTTTGTAACGGACATTGTTGACAAGCTCCATTTTAACGGTTCATAGATTGCGTAATATTTATCAGAATGCTGTGCAATTTGGTGCACATAATTGGAACATGTCATATTCCAAGTGTGCAAAATTTCATATTCCTATCTTTATTATTAGCCGAGAAAAAAATTGGTGTGCATTACTTTTTGACCTCCCTTCAGTAATTGTGTGTACTTCACTTTGAAATCACATCAGCGTGTCTACTATTTTATGTACTTTTCTTTGAAAACACACGAACCTATATATTAGTCTTGCTCTTGACTTTGAAAACACATGAACTTATATTTTAGTCTTGCTCTTGAATTTGAAAACACACGAACCTATATTTTAGTCTTGCTCTTGAATTTGAAAATACATGAACCTATATATTAGTCTTGCTCTTGAATTTGAAAATACATGAACCTATATATTAGTCTTGCTCTTGACTTTAAAACACATGAACCTATATATTAGTCTTGCTTTTGACTTTGGAAGCATATCAATATATTTACTAGCTTTTGTCTATGACTTTTAAATCACACCAACATATATACACTAATTGTCTTCTTAAATTTGAAATCACATCAAAATATATATGTTTCTATTTTCTTGACTATTAAATCATATCAACGTATATATTCGTTGATGTCTTTGACTATGAAATTACATTAACATGTCTATTAGATTTGTTCTTGACTATGAAATTATTTTAGCATATCTACCAGTTCTAATGAAGTTATTATATGAAGGGGTCAAAGAGATTACGCAACATACGGTCAACACAAGTTCAGCAACCCAAAACTGATTTTTTTTTTTTTTTTGTTCGACAGCTTTTACTTCTGACGAAGTCCCTAGAGACCAGGAACTAAATGTTGCATGTTAATCCGTTTTTCTCTGGCAGCCGTGTGCACAGGGGTCCCTTGCCGCATAGGCAAATAACACCGTCTTCGGAGGTACTCGTATTTTTTACGTCGATGAGTAATTGACGTTTCAAGCCGGGCCTCGCTGCTGAGACCAGGGGTGGTTGCCGCAAAGAGAAATCATAAATAAAAATCCCAACCGGTGCAACCAGGATTTGAACCCATACCCTCTCTTGCCTCGAGACCAACCAGTCCCCCACCCAAAGCTGATAAAGACCTCACTTCACTCTTATCAGTGGTGTAGCTTGGATCGCCAACACCTGGGGCAGGGCAAATAGTACCCCCTAACCAGCTGCTTTAAAATGTATTTATTATTACATCATTTTCTTTTATAACTGTGACTTTAAGAATGCTGTAACCAGCCTCAAACCCCATCCCCTTCACACCACGTCACTGTGAGAATCGCCATAGTTCCCGCAGTGGTAGACATTGATGATACGGAAGATCTTGTATGTAGTATCTCTAAGATGGATGTTCTTCAGCTTCACAAGCAGAACCAAGATATCAGGAAGCTCATTGTAGTCTCAACGTCGTCATCCAGAAGCTAAGCGATAACGACTGCCGTCGACCTTGTGAAATTCGACCATTATGTACTTGAAAAAGGACATCCAGACTTTATATTTATGTTGCAACATGTCAGTTTTTTTTTCTTGTTTGTTTTCTTCTTATCAACCTAACAACGAAACTGTGACAACATAACAACAAAACTGTGCCAATATATCAACGAAACTATGACAAACATGGCAAAGAAACTGTGACAACATAGCAACCAAACTGTGACAACATAACAACGAAACTGTGAAAATATAACAACGAAACTATGACAACATAACAAAGAAACTGTGACAACATAACAATGAAACTGTAGCAGCCAGTATGGCGTTTGGTTCCCCAGTAACAAAATCTCTGTTTCGCTCCATCAACGATCACAACGAGCCCACCGGAAATGGTATAGATGAAAGTGAAGAAGAAATGGATATTCTTTACAGGATTTGCAGATTCTAGTCCGCACTTATTTTCTGTCTTTAATATTCTCTAGCAGGTAATCTTTGGTCTGACTCTTTTCCACTTAGTTCACTGCTTGACTGTATGTATTCTTGTGCAAATAAATTGTGGACAAGTACTTCTCCGCTATCAATCTCTTTCTTTCTTCTTTCTTACGTTCACCCTGCAACAACTAAAGGAATATATAGACCTCTTAGTAACCCGCCCTTAAAAGGGCGTTAACTGGCTGTAGAGGCGTTATGTTGTGGTTTATTTATGCCTCTCCGCCAAACACATCCGACTTCCGCATGCCATTTAAGTACCGGGTTGCCATTCCTATCCTGTCTCTACTCACTTGACCGAACTAGACAGGTCAATCTGTTACTAGAGGCACCTCGAAGACGTGGAGTAAGGTATGGATCGTTCTAGTTCACCGATCCCGGCGCAAGCCATCAGCTATGCGTCCTTGCCAGCATCCAGCTCTGTTGCTATCATGCGTCTTTCCTTCCACTGGCAATCAATCAAAGAAGTTTCAATCTTCACATCACGACAACATTAATAATAATGATGCATGTCCCTGTTTTCTGTAGCATTTGTGTCGTTGGTAAATATATATATATTATTAAGTGAAGAAAACATGTTTACGAAAATACGCCATTATTAGGAAATACAGAAAACAGGAGATGAATGCATTTTTATGCTTTTTGCGATCATTGTTGTAGTAAAGCAAACCTCCGTCACGCCAAGTGGCGTATAGGGAATATGGTGTTAGTGACCAAACATTTTATAGACCGTCAGCATATGATTTTTGGGGTAATGTGGTCGTTATTACGCCCGTGCCGCTTCACTTTCCCAGAAAAAAATCCGGTACCCATTTAAGGCTGGGTGAACCCGGCAGCCGTCGGTTGGGATCGAACCCTACCTCTTGTGCTTTGTGGTCCAGTTCACTAACCACTAAGCTATCGCGGCTCCCACGATCATTGTTGATTCGATCTAAAAGTTTTCCTCCAAACACCCCCCCCCCCCAGATGTAGTCTGTTTTATTGTTACACTCCGTCAAAACAACTTTAAGGATTACCTTCATAAGAGAAGGCCAGAACTCAGGCCGAGTAAAACTGTAGAACGTCCACACAAAAAGTGGGCTCTCTTACAACTTTGCCAAATGTAACCTGCAACTGTATGATTTAGAAACAGTCTGGTGTGTGTGAAAACTAGACCAGGGGCAGATTGCAATAGTGATCATGTACCAGTTGTAGGAACGCTTAGAGTAACATTAAAAACAGGAAAACGAGCCTCAGCTAATATAAAGTTAAATTTAGATTTACTCAAATCAGACAAGAGGTTACAAGACAAAAATAAAATCACAATTCAGAACCGGTATAATACCATAGAGAAGATAACAAAGCATTGATGAACTGTGACAAATGATAAAAGAATCAAACAAGCAAACATCAAAAGAGTTCATAACACCAGTGAGGACAAATTCAAGAAAGAAATGGATGACATATGACATTTTACAACTAATTGATACAAGAGGAAGAATTAAGGATAACAAAGATGAGTATAAGATATTAAATAAAGAAATTGTAATAAAACGGAATGAAGCAAAAGAAGCATAGTTAAAACAGATGCAAAGAAAGTGAAATGCAACAAATATGTAGATGCCAACCTATCATCATCGTGTGCCTTCTCCGCAACGAAGGTTCGCTACCATGGATCGCCATTCTACTCTGTTTCTTGCTTTGATGGTGCAGGCTGTCATACATTGACTTGACCATCTTTTGATGTTACTTGTCCATGTTAGTCTTGGCATGCCTCTGCCTCTTTTACCTTGTATTTTTCCTTCCAATATTACTTAGTAGGCTGTTGTGTCTTTTAACATGCCCCAAAAATTTCATTTCTCTTGTCTTGATTGTATTTAGTAGTTCTCTTTTTATATTCAGTTGTTTTAAAACTTTATCGTTTGTTATCTTCTATAAATCCACATTTCAAAGGCTTCAATTTTCTGTTCTGTTTTCTTTTCTAATGTCCATGTTTCTGCACCATACAGGAATATTGAGAAGATGTAACATTTTGCCATTCTTAATTTCAGCCCTGTTGATATTTGTTTTGTTGTTAGTATATTTTTCATGGCATTAAAATTACTTTTTGCCATACCTATTCTTTTGTTTATTTCAGCTTTGCATTTTCCATCATTGGTTATAGTATGCTCCAGGTAGTTGTAACTCTGGACTGTCTCCAGATGTATTCCCTCAACTGTGATATTTAATTGTAGGTCTTGGAAATTTTCGTTGTTTATAATCATAGTTTTAGTCTTTTTGATATTCATTTCTAGTCCATATTTTTTGCTTGTTATGTCTATCACATTAAGCATTTGTTGTAGGTCTTTAGGATTTTCTGCTAGTAGAACAGTATCATCAGCATATCTCAGGTTATTGATTATCTTTCCATTAATGTTTAGGCCTGGTATCTCTGAGATGTTTTTAAAGATTTGCTCAGTGTATAGATTGAACAAGCTTGGTGATAGGATGCATCCTTGTCTTACTCTTCTTATTAAGGTCATGGGTGTAGAGTTCTCCTTGTTATATCTTATTATTGATGTTTGCTCCCAGTACAAATTACATATTAGTCGTATGACAGTAGTATGGGTGGCTGTGAACCCATCTCTAAAGTGCACGTGAAGGCACCGAAAGACAATAGATTTTGCACCAAACCGCACGAAACTGGCACCAAATCCGTGCAAAAGTCCGATAATTGGCTTATTATCTCGGTGGTCGTGATCGGCTTATCTCGTGGTGTGCGTTGGTGCGTGACGATCGGTGGTCGTGGTGTGCGTTGGTGCGTGACGGCTTATCTCGTGGTGATCGGCGCGTCGCTCGCTCGCCGGTTATCGGACAGCGGTTCTAAAAGGGGTCGGGCGACAGCGGTTCTAAAAGGGGTCTGCGCGGGGGGTAGCTTGCGGGTGGGGCGGGGACTTGGGCGATGTGCCTTGAATGGTCGTGTGTTATCGCTACCAACATCATCATGCGCCACCCTCAACAGCATCATCAACCCTTCATCATCATCACCAAGCCATACAAATTGACACATCATCATCATGTGCCACCCTGCGGGCCCCTCGAAGCCGAAGTATCCACGGGGCGAGCAATCGATAAATGATACGGTCGCTTATGCGCTGTCTCGATGAAAAAGGCATGAGAATTCTGTTAAGTTTCGCGCCACGACACCTAAGAAGTATATAATAAACACAATATAGACCGCACGTGTTGCTAAACAAATCTTGCAACACCCGCGGGTTGTAGACGAATGGAACGTGTTAGTTTTGCTCTATAAAGTTTAAAATATCCACGTGTCTGGGAGGCAAACCGTAGGAATCGAAATACTCACATTCACCGAGTCCGTTGTAAAATAGGGCCACCCAATGCTCACCGGGTTCGTGGGCAGGGTCGGTGTTTATGACAAAGGCCGCGGTCGCCGTTGGGTCGATGCTTGGCGGTAAGTGGTTTCGTGGAATGACACTAACAAGGGAACAACGTCGAACGAAAATATCCGACATCAAAAGGTTGTAAATCTCCCTCATGTTCATATTCTTCTTTTTTCTCTCTCAAATGGCGAAGTCTGTTAGAATCTGCCTTGTCTTGGACACCTCGAGCACCGAGTCCAACTCGGCGTAGACGATAACTTGTAGGGGGGTAGTTGTGGGAGCGGCAAACTTGAGTTCTATCGACAAGGGTCCGCTTGTGGCTAGCTCAAAATGGGAGCCGTCCAGTAGGCTGGACGAGAGGTCAAAACCAAATAGACAGTATCCGTCCTTGAATTCTCTATAATCAACGTTATTCCCAGCGTCTTTACCAATCAGACCCATGGCCAGATTTGTGCCGAAGAAAGCTCTCGCGTATTGATTTCGTTCAAAGTCCATAGTTAGAGGCTTTCCCGAGATACATTTCCCGTCGACCGTCAGGTTCATATAAATCAGACCAAAGTGTTGAAAATTGAACGGGTTAGCTGTGTAAACACTATTAAAAGCACTGGCCGTAATCAGACCTATCACTATACGGGTCGGTGTTTGAGACAAAAATAAATTGTCTTGACTGTGGGAGAACATCCCGCTAGCGATGGAAATGTCTTGATGGTAACCCTCTTGATCGGGTACCGCGCATTCCCGCTTAAGAGAGCCTTTTCGTGGGCCAGAGAAATCGCGGGGTTTAGCTTAGCTTTCCTGACCACGAGCGCGGCGTAGGTGATAACACTCTTATAACCCACAGAGCTATCGTGAGCCGCGAGGCTGAACACATCCTTCGAGGGCGTGAGTTTTATCTTTACGTCGACTCTGTTTAACATGTAACGATCCTGCACAAAGACATCAGAGTGAAAACGACCCATCATTTCAACCTCTTTACTACCCGAAGTCAAATCGCGCCGTGTTTTAAACCCCTCATTTTCTTTCAAATCGTCATGGTGGCCAGCTGTGTCTTTGTAGAACAGAGCGGCCGTCAAGTATCCCGTTTTCGCATCCTCCCCGTAATTTAGCGTGGCCTCAAACACTGCTCTAAAAGGATAGGTATTCTCCGACGGTGTAACCAACGTGTCGTTTAGCGATACGTCGACTTGTGAAAATAGACTGTGAAGATAATTGTTGACCGGTCCTACCTCAGCATCGGGTGGTACACTATCACCATTCGGGAGGGTGATCTTGACCCGCAGATGTAAAAACGTGTTGAAAAGATCTAGATACTCCTCGCTGTTTCCAGAAATGAAAAACTCTATCGTTGCGCTATGCGACAAAGCTGCGATCGGACGAATTTCAATAAACTGGCCAGAGTCTAGAGATGTCTGCGTTGGTGGAACGCTAAATAAATCCAAACCAGAGTGAAGACATTCGCACGATTTGGGGTGAATGAGGGACATTATTAGTCGAAAATATCCTTTGCCACCCTCGTCTTCGTCTTCTTCCCGCTGTTGTGCACCGAATGAAGGGGGAACCGTCCAGCTGTCGGTTTTATCCTCTTCGTAATGGGTTCTCCTGGTGGAGGTAACTTCATAACTCGCTTTCTGCTTTGACGTAAACCACTTCCTGATTGGTTGTTATCACGCAGGTGGTCTACGGCCCCGTGTAGCAACCGCTGACCGGCCTCCTTAGCTCGTTCTTTGAAAGCTTCACCGACATTTTTCCAGGCTAATGCGTCCTGTGCGACCTGCAGACCGGTCCCCAAACCTTCTCTGAGCAAGGCCTTATCGCCGGTTTTTAACCAGGGTAAAATAGCCCTCCCGATTCCACCGAAGAAACTACCGATTCCTCGACCGCTCTGACTTCGACCTCCTATAAACACGGGCATCCCATCGCCCGCCTGACAACAGTAAAAGTCTTCGTATAACTCAACATCTCTATGAAGGGGAGTGTGTTTCACCATTATACCAGCTCAAGATGCTTCTTGACTCGAAAGTGTACCGTTAGCACCGACGTCCCGCTGGTGAATGGAATGGTTTTTTCCGTGTTCGTTGGCTAAAAGGATTTCCACGGTATCGAAGGAAAATCTACTCAGGGGTAGGTAGTGAGGCTTATCGTAGATCTGAAACACCGAGGTGTGATTTCTATTGAGAACAGGCACGCTCCTGAGGAGAGGCACCATCTTATCCCCGACCGGTCTGGGGGAAACGAGATCGCAGTAGACGTAGACATTCTTCGCAACACTTTCCAAGTCCATTACACCCACGCTGAAGATATCGGGAGCCGTGTCTGATATTGAGGTCGTGGGGAAGGCTAACATGTTTTTCAAAGTGTCGCTTATGGTAACACTGACTCCTTTTTCGTAAAGTTTCAAGATGGCTTTATTCACCTCTTTTGCGTAAACGAATCCATTTTTTTCCCTTTCACTCCCCTGTACGACTCATCCTGCGCTTTTACGATCGACGCGTTCAACGCGCCGATGAACGCATCGGGTTTCGTGTATAACCCAGGCTCCAATGTCACGTTGAAATAAAATCTAGCGTCGCAAATATCGTCGTTATCGAGAGATTCGTACCGAATCCAGACATCACCCTCTATCACATTGAAATAATTTAGCGGAAACTGTATCTCCACCAGTGCGATCTCATACTGCGTCGAAATGTCAATGGTCTGAGGGAGTTTAACAAAAAAGTGGCCGGGGTTATTATCCTTAAAAAGTTCCATAGATGCATTGCTGGGCAGGGTGACATAAAAACTCATTTTTTTAACTCGTTTCACCGTCGCCTCTCCAAGTTTGGATTCGGTAGCATGTAACCCAAACAGCTGCTCAGTAGGGCTATCCACAGTTTTCCCTCCATCGCGTCTGGCTTTTCGGTGATCAGATTGAACAGCGAGACCGCTACAACTGTATATATAACTACCACTTGACAAATAAAGACAAGTTCTAAGTAGGGGGATAGTTTCCCAAACATCGACCCCCAGCAGCGTGGTTCGCCCTCTCTCCTCGCTCCCGAGTTTACGGCTCGCAAATCGGGCTCTCCACCAAAAATTACCACTTCTTCTTCTCGCATCTCTAGTTTTTGTATCTGACAATGTCCTTGGACGGTATCCAACTGTTAAATGAGGAATCGTATCCAAACCATTTGACTAAACTCTCCTTTCGCCCAAAGGATGTGCGACGCTCGGTTATGATACTCTCGATTCTGTACTCGTGCTTGTCTCCAACTTTTTGAATTTCCGGTGTGTAGAATGACCCCTCTATCTCATCGCCCTTATCGTCTTTCAACACATATGTAACGGGGTTTGTTTCGTTTACTCGACTGATGGAAAACAGTTCCTCCGTCCAAGCCGGGGCATAACCCTTTTTAAAATTGGCTCTGCCCAGGACCAGTCTAACTCGATCACCGGGCTTGTACAGGGGTCTTTCAAATTTAAAGTTGCGTTTGCTATTATACAACGTGTTCCATACCTGTTCTTGATTGTCTGCGTTGACGTCGACCGGTGCCATTTTTATACTTCTGTGATACGAATGGTTATAACTTCGAAGTAGGGCGGGTAGGACTCGGACATAAGACAACTTATTGGATTTCGTGAAATATCGCAACATCCGTTGTTTCAGAGTCCTATTAAAGCGTTCCACCACGGCGGCCTTAATATCTTCGTTCTGCGTAGTGAAAAAGTGAACGTTGTTGTCAGCGAGGAATTTCTGAAATGTTCTGTTCAGAAACTCTGACCCCTTATCGGTTTGAAAACTCGCGGGTTTCCCATCGAGAAATATCTTACCGACGGCTTCCACTAAGGATTTCCCCGTTTTGGTTCGTATCGGTACAGACCACGCGAATTTACTGAAAACGTCCACGCAAGAAACCAAATAGGAATATCCGTCGATGTGTTTTTTCAAATGTCTCAAATCGATTAGGTCTGCCTGATATTGCTGTTGGGTGCCACTCGTTATAATGGGACACCTTTCAAATTTGCCACGAATTGGTTTATGAAGGGTATAGGTATCCTGATGACTCAGCCATTGTTTGATCTTTGCGAGTCCCAGTTTGGTGTTAACGTTGTAGGGCCGTTGCACCACTATACGCCCCTGGTCGACTAGGGTCAAAGTAACGACGTCTCAATATTTTCTCCACCGTTCCCATTTTGGTGTTGGGATTCCGCTCTTTCTTTTTTTAGGTCTCAGTTTAAATGTGGTTACGGGCGGAGTGGTTTCATTACCTACCTTTGGGGTTTCCGCTGGTGGTGGTGGTGTCTTGGTCTGCTCTGGTGATACCTCGATTGATGGTGGTGGGGAAGGTGTTTTTTTTCTGTTGCCGTGTTGTGCTGAATGAGATCGACCGAGCCCAATGTGCGTCGTTTATACTGCTTCAATCTAGTTAAATATTGATGCAGGGCACGTTGGTACACTCTGGCCTTATCGGCGGGTGCTAAATCATCGCGGAATAGGATACGTTGCATTTCATCATCTAAATCTCTCAAGTTGTCACCGATTGCCTCGGGTGGGCTATACGACGTGGTAGTAGTCTGTTTAAGACCCTCGAGGAATCGAGGATCCATCAAAATAATTTTTTTGGCCATTGTTACGCACCTAGCACTCCACCGAGAATACTTAATATAGGACGGAGCAAAGCACCTATGAACCCACCGGTTTGTAGAATCTCTCTCCGCCGCTTAAGATTCGGTTTCTTTTTAGTGAGAAGTCTCAACTTGTTCTTGTGTCGACGTAGCTCGCACTTCTGTCGCTGAGTGAGTCTAACATTACCTTTTAATATGTTATGACAACACTCGCACAAAAAGTTAATGAGTTTGGGAGAGGCTGTTTTTAATATGGCTCTTAAACCGGTCGGCGAGGCGGCGCGCATACATTTCAACATTTCACCGTGCCGTATAAGTGCTTCATCACACATGATTCTCTACTTTGGCACGTAGACGATTTGTCTCTCCCCCGGGAATATTTTTGTTCTCAACCTAAGATTATCAGGTGTGTCCTGACGAAGATCGACCAGCAAATAACCGTGAGGAGTCGCTGTCGCGTCCTTAAAACTATCTTGGAGGTACCCCACCTGACCTGGGTACATTTGTTTACCCAGATTCATAATTTGACTCCCGTCTCTCGGGTTCTTGAAAAGGACTAAATAGTGCGTATTGAGACTTATGGTTCGATGTTCTTTATTTTTTCCGAATAGATTTTGAACAATGTACATCACACTAATATCTCTGTGATGACTACCTTTTGTGAATAATTTTGTTACCCGCTCGTCCGTCTCAAACATCAAGTCATCGATGACGATCAGTCTTCTCTTCTTACCACCTTCCAATTTATCGACGTCTGGTAGACCCTCGATAAATCTCACTGACCCCATAGTCTCGTATATCGATTGCCATTCCCCATAACACCATATAACTTCCTCCGGTACGGGGACAGCTAGCTCGTGAAGGTTCTGTATAAACTTTTGCACAAATACCGTTTTCCCACACCCGGTAGGACCGGCTATCAGAGCTGTGAAGGGATGATTCCATCGGGGATCCATCCTCACAAGTGCTACTAACTTTAATGATTACGCCACCGACGAAAATACGTAGGGAGGTCAAAAAGTAATGCACACCAATTTTTTTCTCGGAAACTATTCGGGCAAAATGTGTGAAATTTTCACAGATTGTAGCTGAACATCCCCTTTACACTACCTATTTTTCAACATAATCTCCGTCCAAGCGTATTGCCTTACGCCAACGCGAAACTAGGTCATGAATGCCTCGTTTGTACCAAGTTTTGTCCTGCTCGCGTAGCCATTTTTTAACTGCACGGATCACATCCTCATCATTGTCAAAGTGTGTCTCACGCAGGAATTTTTTGAATGGTCCAAACAGATGGAAATCTGAGGGAGCCAGATCAGGGCTGTAAGGAGGATGGGGCAGTACAGTCCAACCAAATTTGTTGATTGCTTCCCGTGTTACCAGACTTGTGTGAGGGCGTGCATTGTCATGTTGAAGCAACAAATCTGCAGATGGCTTATTAGGCCGAACTCTGTGGAACCGATTTTTGAGTTTTGTCAGTGTATTGATGTAAGCTGTCGAGTTGATTGCCTCACCTCTTGTCATTACATCAACAAGAATCACACCATCAATGTCCCAGAAGACAGTGATCATCACCTTTCCGGCTGATGGAGATGTTTTGAATTTTTTTCTTTTTTGGTGACTGCGGATGATGCCATTCCATTGACTGCATTTTTGTTTCAGGCTCATAATGATGTGCCCACGTTTCGTCACGATAACATTTTTTGACAAAAACAATCTCCTTCAACACCGAAACTTTCCAACAATTCAGAACAGAATGTTTTCCTTTGAACTCTGTGATCATTTGTTAGGCACCGAGGAACCCATCGAGCGCAAATCTTTGAATATCCGAGAGTTTTAAAAATTGCGATTGCACTTCCCTTGCTGACTGTAAGCTGCAATGCCAATTGCTGACTAGTGATACGCCTATCCTTACGAATAATGGCATCAGCCCGGTTTAACATGTCTGTGCTGGTAGCCGAGGCAACACGTCCAGAACGCGGTAAATCATGCAGCTCCACTCGTACACTTTCTGCAGCTTTAATTCTCTGAACCCAGCGACTAACTGCTCCTATCGACTGCAGAACCTTTGTACACTGCACACAGTCGTTTATGAATGTTTGCCACAGTTTCTTTTTCCGCAACCAGAAATTCTATGACAATTCGCTGTTTGTAACGGACATTGTTGACAAGCTCCATTTTAACGGTTCATAGATCGCGTAATATTTATCAGAATGCTGTGCAATTTGGTGCACATAATTGGAACATGTCATATTCCAAGTGTGCAAAATTTCATATTCCTATCTTTATTATTAGCCGAGAAAAAAATTGGTGTGCATTACTTTTTGACCTCCCTTCAGTAACAACGAGTGATTTTAGGTCAGCGCGCGAGGTTTCCCCCCACTTCAACTAACACCTATTTTTATAAGCCACAACCTATATAAACACTACAGGGGGAGGAGTTTCCTAGTCTCAAGCCGCATTACCTGAGACCGAATTGTTACACGCATCATATTTCCCCACACATCACCCTATTGGGTCAGTTCCAGAGGTCCCTGAACATGTCGCAACACGACTGATTACCACGCCTGATAACGTATTGCGTTAGCTGCTATAAATAGACGGTCTTCGACCCGATAAACGTAACGGGTATAAAAAAAACCCCAGTCGAGCAGTGTACACGCACACACATAACCAACGTTTGTTGCCAGGTGGTTTGTGTTTGTTTTTCTTTGAATATGGAGTCGTGTAGTTTGAATACGCCAATTTCGTTTGATGTCAGTGATCAGCGCATATTTATGTCACGTGGAAATGAGACTGTAGTTCCATTGTCTAAAGATGGCGTTAAGGCAGTCTCGGTTTGTGTTTTTCGTAACAGACCATTGATAAATATAAGGACATATAGCGGTGATAGTTTTTTGAAGTTTCCTACCAGAACTGGGATATCACTATCGAGAGAGGAATTTATCAGGTTAGTTGAAATGCGAGAGGAAATTTTAACCGCTTATGCTAACCTCAACTACACACCACCTGTTGTTAACCAGATCAGCTACACGCCACCTCTCGTTAATCAGATCAACTACACGCCACCTCTCGTTAATCAGATCAACTACACGCCGCCTCTCGTTAACCACCAAAACTACATACCATCTCTTGTTAACCCGAATCTCATCGACTACACGCCCCCCTTTGTTAATCAAGGGAACCTCAATCAGACGACAGATCCGGCAGCCAATATGGATGCCGCGGGTGTTTCAGCAGAGTCACCAATTACCTATTCCAGCTTTGATCAGGGTTTTGTCAAAATGGAGGGCGGTTATGTTTTGAAGGCTAATTAAACTTCCTATGCACCCGTGTTTGATAGACATTTAACAAACAGTACCACCAAAACAGGAGGGAGGAAACCACGACGCTTAAAATTATCAACAACCGGACAGTAATATATTTTCAAATATGTGTCGTATATTTGTTGTATTATTAATAAAGCTGTGAGAAATATAGAACGAATTTTGTTTTGCTTTACCATGAATGTGTGTGAGAGAGAGAGAGAGAGAGAGAGAGAGAGAGAGAGAGAGAGAGAGATTTTCGGTGGTTGATACTTTGTGTGGCTTGATGATAGGACATGAAGGGGATGATGAGGGTGTTGAGGGTGGCACATGATGGTGTTGAGGGTGGCACATGATGATGATAGGAAGGGGTGATTGGTGTTGAGGGTGGCACATGATGATAGGAAGGTTTGCTGTTGAGGGTGGCACATGATAGGAAGGGTTGATGATGTTGTTGAGGGTGGCACATGATGATAATAGGACATGAAGCGATGGTGTTGAGAGTGGCACATGATGATGATAGGACATGAAGGGTTGATGATTTTGTTGAGGGTGGCACATGATGATGATGTGTCACTAAAAAATCGCTATAATCACACCTGGTACATGATACTACAATAACACACCCTTTGCCGACCAACCCCGTTCCCCCACCCTCGTCGCACGCGAGATAGTCGTATTTACCTTTTCCTAACCCCCCTTCAACGTAATTACTTGTCAGCATTTTTTTACATGTCGCCTCCTGTTGCCTAATACCCACCTCACACATGATGATACTAATAACACTCGACCAATAAAGGCACCCACCCTTTCCCCACCCGCACGCCTCGATAGCCGGCGACGACCCGCCATCCCCACAAGTTTTAGAACCGCTGTCGCCCGACCCCTTTTAGAACCGCTGTCCGATAACCGGCGAGCGAGCGACTTGCCGATCACCACGAGATAAGCCGTCACGCACCAACGCACACCACGACCACCGATCGTCACGCACCAACGCACACCACGAGATAAGCCGATCACGACCACCGAGATAATAAGCCGATTATCGGACTTTTGCACGGATTTGGTGCCAGTTTCGTGCGGTTTTGGTGCAAAATCTATTGTCTTTCGGTGCATGCACGTGCACTTTTGGAATGGTTCACAGCCGCCCATACTACTTATGTCTGCGTCGTCTAGATTTATATCCTTTAGGCAGTCTATAAGTTGGTTATGGTGTATTCTATCGAAAGCTTTGGTGTAGTCTATAAAGCAGACATATATTGGTTTGTTTACTTCTGTGTACTTTTCAATCAATGTTCTCATGCTGAATATGGCTTCTTTTGTCCCACTGTTTTTCCTGAATCCAAATTGTTGCTCATCTAATTCAGTATTGATTTTATTCTGAATCCTTCCCTGTATAACTTTTAGTAAAATTTTTGTTACCTGGCTCATTAGGCTTATTGTTCTGAAGTCACTGCATTGAACTGCACCATTCTTTTTAGGCAATGCAATGAAAGTTGATGTTTTTAGATCGTTTGGTATGTATCCTGTATGGTATATGTCATTGCATATGTCTGTGATCACTTCGACGCCAAACTCTTCTAGAGCCTGTATCTCTATTTGTATATTGTCAGGTCTTTTTCATTGTTTTTATAGCTTTTTCTACTTCAGATTTCAAGATTTTATAGTTGTATGTACATTTTATGTCTGGTTTTTTGTCCCTTTCGTCATGAAATAATTATGTTATACATTCTTGCCATCTATCTATTATATCTTTGTTGTCTGTTAGCATTCTTCCCTCTTTGTTTGCAATACATTCGTTTCCTGTAGCTTTTTTGTCTTTATTCGTCAACCTCTTTATTTCTTTATGCATCTCTCTTAATTTTTGTTAACTTTCCATAGTTTCGACTTCTAGACATCTTTGGTTGATCCAGTCTTCTTTTGCCTTTTTGCACATTCTCCGTATTTCATTGTCTATATCCTTGTCTCTGGCCGTGTTTTTCGCTTGTCTTCTTTCTTCCATTTTTTCTAAGATTTTGTCAGTTATCCATTTTTGTTTTTTGTTACTTTCCTTTTTGAGCAAGGTGTTGCAGGATTCTTGCATGCTGTTTTTTATGCATTGCCATTTTGTTGTGACTTTTTCCTCATGATTTTCTCTTCTGTACTGCTCAATCCCCTCTTCTAGTAGCTTCTGATATGTGTTCTTTACTTGTACAGTAATAGTTTCTTTTACATCTTTCTGATTTAACGCTATTATATCTATTGGTGTTGCTGAATTAGTTTTTTGTTTGCTTCTCTTTAATTTGATTTTCATTTTTATCATTACAGGATTGTGGTCTGAATTAATGTCTGCTCCTGGGTAGGTTTTGGCTTTCTTGACGCTGTTCCTGAATCTGTCTTTTATCATTATGTAATCTATTTGATTTCTCTTGTCTCCAGGGCTTTTCCATGTGTATAATTTCCTTTTCTCTTGCTCATAGAAGGTGTTGCATATTATCAGTCTGCTTTCTTCACAAAATTGTATTAATCTTTCTCCTCTGTTATTCCTTTTTCCTAGACCATGATTTCCTATTATGGTCTTATATTTACCTTTTCCTACTTTAGCGATCATATCACCCATTATAATCAAGATGTCTGATGATTTCACTTGCTTCATAACTGTGTTTAGATCTTCATAGTATGCCTCTATTTGTTCGTCTGTATAGTCTTGAATAGGTGCGTATGTCTGTATTTTTGCTATGTCGAATGGTTTTGCCTTCATTCTTATTAGTATATTCCTATCATTATATGTCAATTGAGTATTTATATATTTTTGTAGCTCTCGTTTTATTAGAATGCCTACTCCTCTTTGATGTTCTTTTGTGTTGCCTGAATATATAAATGTATATTTATCGTCTTGTATGTATCCACTTTCCTTCCATCTTCTTTCTGATATGCCTAAGATATCTATGTTTAATCGTTCTGCTTCTACCATTAGATTTACAAGTTTTCCTTGTTGGTATAAGGTCCTAACATTCCAAGTAGCTATTTTTATTTCGTTCCTAAAACAGTAGTTAAAATTTCTCTCCATGGCTTTCTTTGGATTGTTACGTGATGAGGCTCCAATCTCTTTCACGGTGGTCTGCCATATTCGCCTTTCGTGTTCTGAATATGCCTCATGTGTACCACACAATTTGCTGTTTTCGCTTTCTGGGCCGTTGATTATTTCAAATTCTTCCGCCCCTTCCACCGTCGCAGACTTTTCACATACGGGTTGAACACACCCGACTACCGCCGACATTGTTGTCGAACCATGTGCTTGTCTATCGAACCGCGAACACACGACACAAAGGAAGAATAAATCATATTTCACTTAAACATCGATAAAGTTCACAGTCCATCCTTCAGTCAGAAGTAAAACATTACACCAAACGGGGAATAGCAACACATAATTTCACAACTAGACTGTCGCGTAAATCATTTAAATATCTCAGCAAGAGCCGAATCATAAAAACGACAACACGTAGTCGCCATGACACCGGAAGTTAACCGGCGGATACCAACCTATAAAGAAAAAAATTGAAGAATTAACAGGAAGAAAAACACTGCGAAAACTGGTTGTTTAAGATAAAAGGAATGAGAATTGTTGATTGAACAAGAAATCATAAGGGAATAATGGACATAATACAATAAAGATCTTTATGATGATGAACGAACAGAAGTAAATATTAAGGATAATGGGGAAGGACCAGAAATTCTCAAAGAAGAAGTGACGACGCCATACGCAATATGAAAACAGGAAAAGCTCCTGGACCAGATCATGTAAGTAAAGAAGAGATTGAAGTCATAGGTGATTTTGGAATAGAAATAATAACAAAAATATTGAATGATATCCACAACTAGACGACCTGCTCAAATCAATATTCATAGCCCTAACAAAGAAATCTGGTGTAACGATCATTGCACAATAAGCCATATGAGTCATCTGACTAAGATATTACAAAGAATCATCATGCGAAGAATGTGAAACAAAATAAGTCCAGAAATTAGTATTGAACAGTGTGGCTTTGTTGGAGATAAAGGTACGAACAATGCCATATAGGCCTACATCATAAGGTCTTTAGTAGAAAGAGCCATAAAGGTGAAAACAGATTTATACCTTTGTTTCATAGATTATACCAACGCATTTGCTTGCTTGCTTACGATGACTAAAGGAGTATAGCTTTTCATCATCCGCCCTTAGAAGGACGTTAAATGGGCGTGTCTGCGTTGTGTTGTATTTGCTGTATAACTGTGATATTTGCACCTTTCGGCCTAACACATCCGACTTCAGCATGTAATTTTTGAGTACGTGTTGTGTTCCCTCTTCGATCCCTACTCACTTGGCCAGACTAGACAGGTTAGTCTGTTACTAGAGGCACCACGGAGAGGTGGAGCAGGGTCTGGATGGTTCTGGTTCTCCGTTCCTGGCGCAAGTCATCAGCTGTAGGTCGCTGACAACTTCCAGCTCTGGTGCTGTGAGGCGCGCCTTCGCCTCCTACCAAAGCATTTGACAGAGTAAAGTACCAAGAAATTAGTACCAAAATTTTAGAAGACATAAACGTAGACAGCAAAAAAAGCTAAGTATAATTAATTGCACTGGCAATATACAGCGGCCATAAGAGCTGGAAATCAATTAGGAATGTTTCAACAAATAAAACAGTGCTGTTAGGCAAGGTTGTGTGCTGTCACCAAATATATTTAATATGTATAGTGAGATTATTTTAAGATCCATAAGGGGAATGCCTGGAGTAACAGTTGGAGGTCATAATATACATAAAAAAGTAAAGTATCCCCATCACGCCAAGTGGCGTATAGGGAATATGGTGTTAGTAATCATAAATTTTACAGACCTTCAGCACATGATTTTAGAGGTAATTTGGTCGGTATTACGCCCGTGCCGCTTTACTTTCCCAGAAAAAAATATCCGCTACCCATTAAAGGCTGGGTGAACCGAAAGCCGTCGGTTTCGATCGAACCCTACCTCTTGTCCTTTGTAGTCCAGTTCACTAACCACTGAGCTATCGCAGCTCCCCTTAATATACAGAATCTATAAATAACTGTCGAGATCGAAAGTTGTGGAGAGACATGGTAACCTACTCCAGCAGGCATGGTACTTGATGATTGGTGAAACTTTCGTGAAGACCAACATTATATTTTCAACATACAGTCAGCATCACGTGTGCATGCATGTGCTTGAGGTGAATTGGACTATTGACTAGGACTTTTCTTAGACCTCAAGCAGATTTGATTACAATGGTCAGTTTTTTGTGGCCAATACATCGTGTTCAAAGAAGAAACAATCTTATATGTTCTGCAATTTCGTCTCAGAACCCACAGGTGCACCGTTCTTGATGTACCTAACAGCCCAGTATTAGGGATGTGTTTAAGCCAGTTTTTTTTTTTTTTTTTTTTTTTTTTTTTTTTTTTTTAATGAGCGCTTTCTGCGCCGGAATATGACAGTTTGGCTGAAAACAGATGTCTCTGAACAATGTCAGACATATGTTGGAGAGAATACACTTCATACAAACTGTTAAGAGACGAAACTAAACAAGAATACATGTCGAGTTTTATAAGACAAAGGCGTTAAAATTACATCGGTTATGTGCTCAGAATGGATGGAGAAAAACCTCCCCATCAGACCTTCATGTGGAAGCCCCCTGGTGAAAGAAAACAAGGAAACACTACACAAAACAATTACTTGGAAGGTTCAGCTATGGGACTCTGAAACAATCAAAATCTGCAATGATCAGCAGCAAATCGCCAGTTGTAGAAAATTATGACGTCCGCCCTACCCGTCGTCTGCTCGAGAGAAAGTAAAGGTGATACAGATGAATATGCCAGTTTGTCCCAGTCAGGCGAGAGAAAAATGTTATTATGTAAGCATGCACTGACATAAGATTACTGACTGAGCAGAGAATGGATGGAGTTTTCGTTGTTTAGGTCGCTCTCTAATGAACAGGAGGTTCGTCCTGATGTGATTATTTTCCTGGGCGATACAGCTTCAGGGTTCACCCATCATATAAAAATGTGTACCTGTGATTTTTATGGGAAATAAGGAGACCTGGGCGTCCATTTCATGGGATTCTACCACTGCAGTTCTTGTAGAACTGAGAATGCATCCGAAATATGAGCAGAAGATCCAAACAGGAAAATGTCTTGACTCATTGTCTGGATCACTACCTGCACTATCTATCTACTTTAACTTTGCCACTTTAATTGATCTGGCACCCCCTTCTACCGTCTAACTTCGTATTTTCTCGCAGCGCTTAAAAGGACGTGGAACGGATGTGCATGAAATTATGTTAAATTAGGATCATCATTACAACACAACAAATCCTTGGGTGCTCCTCAAAATGTTCATCAGCACACAGCGACTAATTGTACCAGTTCTGTGTTGGTTGATGCATTTTCTCATTCATTCAGAGTATCGTTCTGTTCTGGCAATACCGGTCTTCACCCCCACACAGCCTAGACAGTCATGTAATTGTACTTCTGTCAAAGTCATTTGTTCGACCAATCTCTCGTAGATTGTTAATGACATCTACCCTATCCATCAGCTAATATTGCTAACCGGCCAGTCTGTCTGTAACACCTGCATGGCCCGGGACATACATAAAGGTCATACTGCAAATCTTGGATATCTGTATTGATCCCAACCATTGACGACGAATTAGGCTTGACTCCAATTTGTGCATATGGTCATGTTCATTGAGGCATCCAGTAAACACTCACGAGTACACTCTTGAGTCTCCAACCAATGAAATGTCTTTGTCACTGCCGTTATTTTCATCGTCAAACCACTGGTCGTCATTGCGTGGGCGCCGTTATCATTGACACTCAGGATGGCCATGGCGTATTCAATGGGCGAGAGGACTAGTCCCCGATACTGAAGTACCAACAAACGTTGCTCTATACCAGAAGCTGCTATGGCTCTTATCGCCGACAATCCCTTGCGTCGAAATCACATGTTCAATTGAAGCACAAGCTGCGATCAAATTTCGCTCCCAAAAATGTCATTCTGTTGCTTCTACTCACCGCCTCGCCACATACTCTTACAATTAGTAGGTTTGAGTTAACAATATGATTGTTAAGAGAGAGGCATGGTACTGTTGCTTTACTGAGTTTGACGTGTTCTTTGAAACTGTTACACCATGAAGTGATGCGTTCATGTTCAATTTGTAGAGACTTACTGATCTCATTTCTATCTTTGCCCTGTCGATACATCAAAATATCACCTGCGAAGGATGGCTTTATTCACTTTCCATTCAGTTGTTGAGCAGTAACTATATCATAGTTTACACAGTGAAAAGGACTTATAATAGCGGAGAGCGTTGAGGTGGTCATGGCAACTATCGGCTCAAATGACACAAGGTACTACATCTGAGAACAATCATTCTTCGCTAAATTGACGCTGTAATAATATTTGTTATAAATATTATTTAATAGAATAGAACTTGTTATAATCAGAGGATGTATCTCAAGTTGCACTAGCATGTGTATGAGATAGTCAAAGGATGTTCTGTTGTAAGCCTCATCTATCGCCACTGCCTGTCTTCTCAAATCTTCAAACACATCAAAGACTGCGTTGAGCCATGTCACACTTTTGCATCGACACACACACAAAATCAATGTTGGAGGAAAAACATGAGGAAGTCTCTAGCCAGTCTATGAGGGATGATTTTCTCCAGGAGCTTGCCAATTATGTTTTGTAAGTTGATTCTGTGGACATTGATCTGCTAGTGATCTTTGTTTGGTTTTGGAACTGGAAAGAGGTAATTGTGAAGCTATTCCCTCATTCGACTGTTCAGAGTGTTGCAATCAAATGTAATATAACATATTTTATATCTTCGTCATGTGTCTCCTCCCCCCCCCCCCCCACCATATACCACATTAATTTGGCATCTTTTCGACGTTCTAAGTAGTCGCCAACATTTAAAAGGACGTTACATAGATATCATCATCAAGTGCCGTCTCCGAAGGTTAGCTACTGTAGAACGTCATTCGGCTGACTCTTGCTTTGATAGTGTAGGTTGTCATTACGCTGACTTGAACATCTTTTCTTGTTTCTCGTCCATGTTAGTCTTGGTCTGCCACTTTTAACTTGTATTTTCACCTACAAGATAACTTTTAGTAGGCTGATATGTCTGTTAACATGCACCAAAAATCTCATTTGCCTTGTTTTAATTTTAATAGTTTCTTTTAATCTTTAGTTGTTTTAATTCTACATCGTGTGTTCTTTCCATCCGATTCTATTAATCAACATTTCAAATGCTTCAATTTTCGGTTCGGTTTTCTTGTCTAATGTTTATTTTTCTGCACCAAACAGAAATGTTACAGATACGCAAGCCTTTTGTTGCGATTTACAACACACCACGATGTGCGCGCCTCTCTAAATTAGGGGGTTTCCACTTCTCTTAGTAATTCAAGCTTTCTCCGTCCCTGTGGGGTCTGAAACAATGCCTGACTTGCTTTGATGACATCAGGTTTTCTTAGTGTGTGTCCAATCCTGGGTTGAACCTAAGTCGTGTACATCATGCAGCAACCGTAACATGCTACACAGACCTCATGTACAAGCACATGTACTTTGACAGTGAAATGTTACTAATATCATGTGTTTCCAACCGGAAGATTTTTTATTCTAGAGTCCAGGATGCCACTACAGCAACAGGGCCGCATGTGACTCATAGCGTATTATTTGCACCAGATTCAGCGGCAAAAAATAAAAGTTGTGAATTCTAGTGGGCAGCGCAATATTTTTATGTCTGTAATAGTAATAATCATGAATAATCACTACTTTAGCTAACCTGCTGTGATATTCGTGATTATTGGGAACCTTTATGCAAAATGGTTGGTTCACAGTGACACTCCCTGACAACTGAAGGTTAACCCCTATCTTGTCTTACAGTTTCTGCATGCCCAACATAAAAAGTCTAGCATTGTTGGATGTGATCAGGAAATGTTCGCCAAACAAAGCAAGCAATTAAGAAATGATAGCAGTCAACTGCTAATATCATTACCACAAATGTGCTTATAGTAGACTTGTTGCTAGACAATCAATAAATGAACAGAAAAAAGAGATGAAGATAATGCCACTTCAGAATGTGAAATAAACTGAAAGATACTCAGGAAAAGACTCACATGTTTGCCCTTGATCTACAATTGCACATAATTATCCTTGAAATATACAACTTCCAAATCATCATGAGCCATAGTGGTTGGCGTAGGCGATCATGACCTTCCATAATTTTCTATCTACAGTGCATTGTATCAGTTCTGTTGTTGGCTGTTTTCTGTGCCATGACACCAAGCTATCCAGTATTTTCTTTCTTTGTCGTCCGTGATCTCTCTTTCCTTTTATTTTGCCAGTTGTAACCAAGTATTCTAACTTTCTTCTAATGATGTGCCCGAAAAAACGTTGACTGTTTCTTTCTGATGCTTTTTAGTAGTTCCCTTTTTGTGTTGGCCTCTGAGAATTTCTATGTCTTTTTTAGCTGTCCAGGGAATTTTCAACATTCTTCTGAGAAATCCCAACTCTGCTGCCTCTAATCGTCTTTTAACTCTCCTCTTTCTCACTTCTATTGACATTGATTTGTTGCATAAGATATTTTTCATTTTCTGAAATGCTATTTTGGCCTGAGCTATTATGCTTTTTATTTCTGTGGTGCATCTTTCATCTGATGTTATTATTGCGCCCAAGTAACTTCCTAATAAGTACACATAAAATTACACTGTTGAAGACTAATACTGCTATTTTTCTATTAAAATCTTCACTTCACCCAGATTTATCTTCACTTTAACCCATTATATAAGTACTGAGCACTGCCATATGAACAGGCCGTCTCATGTGCATACACCATTAAAGAACCATTGACAGTTTAAAAATTTAAAAAAAAATAGATGAAATATGTATATGGCTGCTAGTCAGTAGATATGAAGTAAAAGTAAGTAAAGAGCCCCGGTCACGCCAAGTGGTGTATAGGGAATATGGTGTTAGTGACCATAAATTTTAGACCTTCGGCACATGATTTTTGGGGGTAATGTGGTCGGTATTACGCCTGTGCTGCTCTACTTTTCCAGAAAAAAATCTGGTACCCATTTAAGGCTGGGTGAACCCAGAAGCTGTCGGTTGGGATCGAACCCTACCCCTTGTCCTTTGCAGTCCAGTTCACTAACCACTAAGCTATCACGGCTCCCAGTCAGTAGATATAGGTAACAGAAATAAAATGTAGCCAATCACCCATTTTCAAGGTATTCTCAGGTACTACAGAGTTTATGCATTTGAGATGAAACCATATTCCATGCTTTCACAAGCTTGTGGTGATGCATGATAGGGAGATTTCAACATCATGTGCATAAATGATGATCTGTTGATCAAACCCATCATCAAATACATTAGAAGATGACAAATAAAATAGAACAATTCATAATAATAGAGTTTAGCTAACTACCAAGATGCACGCAGAAGAGTTTCTGGGCATGGAGAGAATCAAGTCACATGGATGGACTATACAACAACTATGTACAATGCTGAAAGGTAAGCTTTAATTAACCAACACTTTATATTTCTCCATTCACGTCATTCTTGACATTTCCTGGTCATAGCGTCTGTTATGTAATTAATTCATCATGAGATCACAAGAAACTCACTTTCACTAAAACTTTAAGAGGGATAGCAATTATTAATTGACTATTTTTTTTCTTATTCTGCAGCACTTCCTTCCAATTCTCCACAATGTTATTCATGATGCAAGTGATGTGGATGGAAAGTGAGTTATCAATCTTCAAGGCATCAAGATAGTGCTAAATGTCCATGCGGCGAATGTGAACAAAATAATGTGCCATCTACAGGCCTAGCATTTAGAGAACTTATCAATCAAGCATGGTATAATGTACAAATGGTAATGACAATATTATCTTCAAAGTACAGAAAAGTATACAAGGGTATGACCCAAGTTTGCCTTTGAAAAAAGTGAATGGTAGTAATAATAATCTTTTGATCAATGAAATGCATAGTTAAGAATACGTTATATACAATTTTCTATATATTTTCCTGCCAGAAAAAGGTGATTAGAATTTAATTTGATATTTATTATTCTCTTTTATTTTCGTTGTAACTGTGATATAATTGTCAGTTTTCAAAGAATAAATGCAACAGAACATATCTGAATCAAATGTTTGATTTGTTTATTGCACAGTTCATATTTACAATTTCAGTGACAAAGGCTAATACAGTCATTATATGATGTGGCACCAACGACTGTGATGTGAAAGAAAGACAAACCCAAGTGTGAGCTTCAATATAACTCAAGAACATGATTAAAACAACAACAACAAAAAAACAGCTCAAAAACAGATGGTAATCAGATATCCTGATAAATTCTATGGTTGTAGAGTGGACCCAACAATTTGTAATCTGGCAGCGTTGAGTGAACACTGTCATGAGGGTTATTGATCCTACAACAATAGTAATATCTCATACAATTTAATTAGCCCTTCATTTGTAACCAATGAGGATAATGCAGAAAGTATTGAACAAAACGTGTCTTAAGTGTGTTTCAACATATGTGGTTTTAATTATTAATTACAAATTATATGTACAGTTGAAAAGGAACTATCTAAAAATCAAAAAGATCAACAGTTTGCATACAATAACAATGTTAAAAATAAACATAAGATTTAAAAAAAAAACCTCACATTTCACATCAATAAAAAATATTAAAAAAAAGAAGTGCCTCACATAATTAAAATATTCCTCATTTTTAATCTTTTATAAAAGAAATAGTTAACAGATAAAGGTTGAAAGAAAGAAGCTTTTCTGTTGTTCTAACTATGAGAAACAAACAGCAAAATTAAATTAAATTGCAAATGCTGCTTAAAACTAGAAGGGAAAAAAAAAACCAGAACTTCTTAAAGAGTGTTAGGTGGGCTTGACATTAAAAGCTAGGCTTCTAAAGGTTTGTTGATCTATTATAACTTTAGTGCTCACACCTTGCCGTAATCAGATAATTTAAAATGATGTTCAAGTTCAATATATTTGAGAAAAGGCATCCAAAAGTCAATGACAAAAAAATCTCATTATTAGATCCACCACATTTAAAACAATATAAAACAAAAATTATAATTGTATGCAATACATAATGTAATGTTTTAACATGCAGAAGAATATAACCAATGAAAGGAAGATTTACTTCACGAGCCATGGTGACTCGGTGGAAAATGAACTGTACCACTAATGACAAGAAGTAGGTTAGATCCTGAATAATAGTCCCTAGGATCAGCCAGCTTTGTAATATTTTGCTTTAACAATACAGACAAAAACAACCAGACTTGTAATAGTTAATATTTTCCCAACTCTCAGTATACAACATGTGCCCACTGATAAAATAACATGTATTTACATAAAAACAAAAAAAAAAAAAACCAGGTGATAAAACAAAAACAATCTTCAGAAGAAAGAAAACTCTAGGGTACTCGATGTGAAAATATATGCAGAAAACCTGACAAGAAAAAGCACTCTAGAGTTTCTGCAAAAAAAAATCACAAACACTGAAGGTAGTCAACATCCACTGCTTTTTTTTGCGCCTGAATCCTAAAACTTATCAATATCCTACTCTGCTTTCCACATTGGCTACTAGTAACAAAGCATTGAGTTGGGATTATAAAGAGACAGCAACCCAAATCTGAAGCCTGAGTTTATAGCAAAAAATGCCCAGATATTGCAGGTTGCTGTAAACATAATATGCTTTTAATGGCACACTATGAACTAGACACATGATGAATCAGTCTACATGTGACCACATTTTTGCTAAAAATGTACGTTAAACTGATATATTTTCACTATATACACATATCATCGTTGTCCATCAAAGAAAATTCTTTTTAAAAATAAAACGAGGAAATGCCAACATGTTTTGGAGTTTTATAACCTCCAAGGTTGAACACTAACAGTTTATCCACAAATGTCAGATAGAAGTTGCTAATCTCGACTTGTATGTACTCTGCGGTTAACATATCGTAGCAGCCCACAACTTATCGTAACCTTGTCTTACCTTTCACGATCTAACAATTCCAACTGAATGTGGAAATTTAAGAAAATTGCAGCTTCCTGAGAACAAAATCTAATTGCTTGTGATCCTGTGGCATTCAACAAAAATCATGTGACAATGAACCTGACAGCAAATTAGCTGGAAGCTGTCAGCGACACATGGCCGATTGGCTCACACTAGGACCAGTGAACCAGAACCATCCAGACCCTACTCCACTCTAGTAACATACTAATCAGTAAAGTTTGGTCAAGCAAGTAGGAATCAAAGAGCGAAGGGAACCTGATACCCAAAAATGTCATGTTGAAGTCCAATGTGTTAGGCCCACTGGTATAAATAGACAACCAGGCAACACAACGCTTCTGCTACAACTAAAAATCCCTTTAAGGACTGGTGAAGATTATTCATTCCTTTTGTAGTCATCAGGTGAATTCCAGAAAGACAAGAAAGAAAGAAATGTCAATATACTTTGTATATGAGATGGAAGAAAGTTCTAGGACAATCTAAGTATGGAAGATAATCTCCCATTAATGGCAATAGATAATTCTATGTTGCAAGCTCTGCTCTACAGGAGTTCAAAAAGATAAATGTGATGCTTTAAAGGCAGAGAGAGAGACAATTTGTGAGCATGACATCACAGTAAGATTACATCAGGTGATGGAAGTGTCAAAAAAACTTGTGCTGATATCTTTACCAAATATATATATATTCACAAGAGGCACATTCAAAAGTATACCCCAAAATATGACACAACTGATCAATTATATACATATTTCTATCATTCTTGTATCAGATCCACTTGCTATTCACTCATTCACAATGATTAGTTCAAAGTAATTACAACAATCAATGTGACTGGCGTATGGGAAACTGGTGGCAAATCCTTCCATGGGTCTTCAAGCATGCTGGAATTGATATAGTCCTTGATGTTGTTGCTGCCACCTGGGTTACCAAAGTTACTATTCCTCTGTCCATAGCGCTGAAATAAATAAAACATCTCTCTTTAATTGAAGACAGAACTCATAATAATTGCACATATTATTATTAATAATTTTTGCAAACTTTCATATTGTGACACTAGTAACTCATTCTGATATTAAAGTTTCATTTAATAAACATATCGTTAAACACAAGGCATACCATACAACTGTAGCAAAAATAATTCAGTTTTCCTTCCTCTTATGTAATAGCTTAAATGAGTATTTGAAGAAAGAAGAATGGCGTAGAACAGCTGCAGAAAATGCACATTCAAATCTTAAAAACAATAAATTTAACATTACAATATAAGAATAATTTTTATGGCTTGAATCAACAGAAAAAGTTCTAGAAAGATAAAAAAAAAGAAATTGAGGAAGAAAGGATCACATACAAAAAGTCACTCATGTTTCTTTTGTCCTCTGAAATGTTTACTAATGAATGATTACTTTGGAATATTTAATCAATGATGATTGAAAATATAACAATGATGGTCCTAGTTACAAGTACACTCAGGTTATTAAGAAAAATCAAATAACACACAAACTGATAAAAGTTTGAAGTAACAATATACAAAAATACCACCCAAATGAATTTAACCCTTAATCCTATAACCCCATCTGTAACTCTTCCATTTATGGTACCGGAGCAAAAATGACTAAACTGATAATTTTTAAAAAAAAAACAAAATCTTCAAAAGCAACGGAAACAAATTAAACATTCAGGTGCTAAATAGGAAGGTGCACGGAGGGGAGTAATGTTTGAACACGGGAAATGTCCAATTTTAAGGAATTTGTGTTTTGATACTGTCAATTTTACTATGGTATAATCTATGGTTAGATTAGCCACAGGATCACATAGATCTATGGTTCGCCCGTGCGCTGCCGGGGCCCGAAAGGGAAGTAAAGAATAGCGGCGCTGTACCCTACCAGGCATGTTCGTAAGAGGCGAGAAAGGAGGGTTAGGCATGGGACTGGCTATCCCATACTGTAAAAAAATAAGCCGAAAAAACTTCACAAACATGAACAAGTCAAAGAAAGATAAAGTAAATCCGTCAACCAGGAAAGAGAAGGGCTCTCTGTCTAAGAGACGTATGACGCAATCCGGAGAAAGCCATAAGGAGTCCGGGTTGCCGACTCACCCTTTGTCTACCAGGAAATCATCCAGAATTGGCACCTGGAATGTTCGTACCCTTAACGAACAGGGAAAAGCGGCACAAGTGGCAGCAGAAATGAACAACTACAAGATAGATATTCTGGGAATGTGTGAAACAAGATGGCTGGGAGCGGAGAGAATAAAATTGAATACAGGGGAGATGATTTTATCTCATCAGGACACCAGGAACCAGGAGCACAACATAGCGAAGGGGTAGCTATAATGCTATCAAAGAATGCACAGAAGACACTAATAGAATGGGAGGCAGTGGGACCAAGACTGGTGAGAGCAACATTTAGAACAACCAAAAACAAAATAAAATTACACATTATACAATGCTATGCACCAACCAACGATAAAGATGACTCAGTTAAAGATGATTTTTATAAACAGCTACAATGCCAGATGGATGCAAGACGAGCCAAGGATATTATAATCTTGATGGGAGACCTAAATGCTAAGGTAGGATCAGACAACAGAGGCTTTGAAGAGATTATGGGAAAACATGGACTTGGAGATATAAACGAGAATGGAGAGATATTTGTGAATTTCTGCGCCCATAATCAAATGAGCCTAGGAGGAACAATATTCCAACATAAAAGAATACACAAAGCTACATGGGTGTCACCAGATCATAGAACGGAAAATCAAATTGATCACATATGTATTAATAATAAGTTTAAGTCATCCTTACAGGATGTAAAAGTATATAGAGGGGCAGATATAGCTTCTGATCATCATCTTCTGTTAGCCAAACTTAAAATTAAATTAAAAAGGTATACTACAACGAATAAGGGCAGAACGTATTTCTATGTAGGGTTTCTTAAAGAACAAGGAATTAAAGATAAATTCGCAGTCACAATATCAAACAAATACCAAGTCCTCCAACAACTAGAAAATACAATAAATATAGAAGATCATTGGAAACAGGTAAAAAATATATGGAAAGAGACATGCGAAGAAACACTGGGGAAAAGAGAACGCCAGAATAAGGCATGGATGACAGCAGAGACCCTGGATAAAATTAAAGAAAGAAAGAACAAGAAAGCAGACATAAATAAAAGCAAAACAAGAAGTAATAAAGCCAAGACACAGGAAGCTTACACAGAGGTGAACAAAGAAGTGAGAAGATGCATTAAAAGGGATAAGAGGAAATATATAGATGAATTAGCTAAAGAGGCAGAAGAAGCAGCAAATAAAGGGAATATGAAAGAACTGTACAACAGCACAAAGAAATTAGGTGGAAAATACAAACAGATCAACGCCTTTATCAAAGATAAGAAAGGAAATCTGCTTAGTAATATAAAGGAACAAATGGAGAGATGGAAGGAGCACTTTGAAGAACTTTTGAACAGACCTGGCTCAAATAATCCTCCAGATATACTACCAGCAGAAGAAGAATTACACGTTAACTGCGGAAAACCAAGCAAAGAAGAAATAATGAAAGCCATCAAACTGTTAAAAGATGGTAAAGCCACAGGACCAGATGAAATTCCTTCGGAAGCCATCAAAGCAGATATTATCACCTCTACCAAGATGTTACATAATCTATTGGATAAAATTTGGGAGAGGGAAGAAATACCTAAAGACTGGAGAGAAGGTTATATGATCAAACTACCAAAGAAAGGAAGTTTACAGGAGTGCACAAATTATAGGGGAATTATGCTACTATCAGTGCCAGGAAAAATATTAGGCAGAATCATTCTGGAGAGACTAAAAGAGGCTATAGAGAAACACTTGAGAGATGAACAAGCAGGTTTTAGGAAGAACAGATCATGTGCTGATCAAATAACTACTCTACGTATAATAGTTGAACAAAGTTTAGAACTAAAATCCCCACTTTATATTGGATTCATAGATTACGAAAAGGCATTTGATAGTTTAGACAGAAGAATGCTTTGGAAGTTGCTGAGTCATTATGGAATCTCCATAAAGTTTATTAACCTGATAAAAACAATGTATGAAGGAACAAAATGTAGTGTGGTGCATGAAGGACAGCTTACAGAAGCATTTGAAATAAGAACAGGAGTAAGGCAAGGATGCCTTCTGTCTCCATTTCTCTTTCTACTGGCCATAGATTGGATTATGAAAATAACTCAAAACAACAGAAATGGGATCCAGTGGTCACTGACCAAACAACTTGATGATTTAGACTTTGCTGATGACATAGCTCTCCTATCACACAGCCACCAACAGATGCAAGATAAAATGAGTATATTAGATGAGAGATCACAACAGCTAGGACTAAAGATTAATAGAGATAAGACCAACATTATGAGAATTAATGCAGTTGGCAATAACCAAATAAAACTAGGAGAAATACCTCTACTAGACGTACAATCTTATATATATCTGGGCAGTAATATAGATAAAGAGGGAGGAACAGAAAACGATACCAAAATAAGGATATCAAAAGCAAGAGGAGCTTTCATTGCACTGGGAAACATGGAAATCCAAAGAAATTAGGCTAAATACAAAAATACAAATTTTCAACTCCAATGTTAAGTCGGTTCTATTATATGGCTGTGAAACATGGAGAATAACAAAATTGACAATCACGAAGGTACAGACTTTCATTAATGGATGCTTGCGCAGAATAAAGGGATGGAAATGGCAGGACAAAGTCACAAACGTGGAATTATGGAAATGTACCGGTCAAATACCAGTGGATAAAGAAATACAGCGAAGACGATGGCGATGGATAGGACACACACTACGGAAACCAACTGAGAGTATTACACAACAGGCCCTTTTTTGGAATCCCCAGGGGAAAAGACAAAGAGGAAGACCAAGGAATTCTTGGAGAAGACAGATTGAAGCAGAGATGAAGATGATGGGGAAGACATGGAATGATCTTAAAAGAATTGCAAAAAACAGAACGACTTGGAAAGTGTTTGTTGAAGACCTATGCTCCACTGGGAGCTAAAAGGTAGAAGATAATCTATGGTTAATTGACTTCTATTGTTTTAGACATTTAGTTGTTATAAGCATTATAATGCCACAGGAAAGCAACATACACATAAGAGTGACTTAATAGATAGCAGTTCAGTTATCTCGACTCCAAGCATATGGCCAGTGACCCATACGTAACTGTTACCATCATTGTCGTTTAATCAGAGCTAACCAAAACTACTAGTCTCCATGCAGTTGGACCCAGAAACGGGCTAACCAGCATGGTGATTGAGGAAAAAAATAAAAAAGAGAGGGGGAGAGAAGACAAATTTCCTTCTTGCAAAAGAAAAAAAAAGGGAAGCTAAGCATATTAACACATAATTAAATATTACAAATGTTAAATGTAATTATGTTATTGGTTATGGAAGGCCTCGGTATCACTGCAAGCGAATTAAAATCCATAATTGCTCAACCGCCCGTTAATATGTAATTATGTATAAATACAAATGAGGATTAAATATTATATGAGCTAGATACATGTTAAAAAATAAATATAGGCTTAGTTGCTGTATAAAGCTATAAACTATGCACTAAATTGCCTGCACATTAGTCACCAAGCCAACAGTCATCCTCTTGAAAGTCAATGACAGGTTCATTCATGAACTTTCTGTACATAGTAGCAATGTAACAGCATAATATATTGATATTGAAGAGACTACTCTTATTTCACTCATTTTCCAATGAAAGTGGTAAGCCAATCACATTGTAGGCCACACAATGTATCATTTTCTAAATGTTCGATGCATAACAGGAAACAACCTGAGAGATATGATTGTATGTAAATAATTAAGAAAAAGGCTAATAATAATGCCCGCTATGAATACATCCATTCATTAAAGCCTTTAGAAAAAATAGATAAAATGTTCTGGTCATATAAGAAGAATTAGATATAACATAAAAAGCTATCAGCAAACACCATGATAATAGTTCTTTCTTTTCTCTTATCACTGATACCTAAAAGGTGTTGTGGTTTATATCATTTGTCATTCTTGAGCTGCTTGAACTGTCTGAATTAGTGATTTCCCTTTGTTGTTACATGTCTCTGTCACTGCATCTATCAATCTTCTTCTGGGTCTTCCTCCTGGTCTTTTTCCATGCATTCTTGAGAAGAACGCCCTTGATGGTGATTGGTGCAGATTCATTCTGAGCAGGTGGCCAAACCATTTAAGTTGTCGCTCTATATATTCTTGGCAGGGTTTTGTTCTTACCATTTTTCTTATGGTTTCATTTGGTATTCTATCTCTTCTTGTGTTTGTTACTTTTCTCAAGCTACGCATCTCACTTGTATTGATCTTTCTTAATTGTGATTTAGAAAGGGTCCATGTTTGACTTTCACAGCACAAAGTTGGCATGAAATTGCTATTTATCATTTGTTGTTTAGCTGGCATAGAAATGTTCTGATGTCTTAGCAATGGTAAAAGCTGGTATGTGACAGCATTTGCTTTTTGTATTTTCATGTCAATTTCTCTGTTTAGTTTTCCATCTTCTGTGAACATTGTACCCAAGTACTTGAATTCTTCTACTTGTTTTATTTCTTTATCTTTGATCTTAATGGTTAATGGGTGTCTTAATTTGCTTATTCTCATAGCCTCTGTTTTTGCTGTGTTGATTTTTATACTGTAGTTTGTGTGTGTAGTTTCCTTTATGAGGGAAGTAAAGAATAGTGACACTGTGACCTTCCAGGCATGTCGTAAGAGGTAACTAAGGAGGTTGATCGATGGCTTGACAAGATGTCATTGTAAAAAGTGTGAAACAGCGCCATATATTTTAGAGCAGTGATCTCTGCCTTATGTGCCACTTTGGCATGCAAGGTTTCTGTTTTTGATATGATGGTTCTGCCCTATGTGTCGTCTTCGGCTCGAAAGGACAATAGATAGATAGATAGTTTGTGCAGCTTTTATCTAGAGATGTTAAATGCTGTTGTAGTTGGTTTTACATCCTCATATATTAGGCATTGGTCATCTGCAAAGAGTAGCTAGTTGATGTGGTAGTTTTTTCTACCTCTTATATCGCACAAACTGTAAGAATAAATCACAAATAAATCCGTTCGAAATAACACAAAAACGCTTGAATTTCTTTTGCTACGGGCACTGAAATTCACCTATAACCTAAATTTGACTCCCATCGAAAATTGCATCGTGTTGCCAGCACAGTCATGCAACAGAAGCCAAATGATAATACTACTGACCAAAAAAAAAAAATGGATTTATCCAAAAATTAGATACTTGGAAACATATAAGCATATGAAACAAATCAGCTGACGGTTGCAATCTTTCAATGCTAAAGGTTAAATGATGGAAAAATGAATAAATCATTACAAACATTTTTTTTTTATTTGTAAAAAGTGGTTATAAATATAAAAAATACCAAACAAAAGTGATTATGAGAATTTCAACAACAAAAAATTCAAATGAAATACATACCTTGAAAGAATCAGTGTTGTTCCTCTGGAAGCCACCATTTCTAGGAGAAGGTGAGTAAAAATTATTCCCTGGTGTGCGAGGACTGAAGGAAGATTTACCAACGCTGGGAATATGAGGTGAGGGACTGTACTGTAAGGTATGATGCAGCATTGCTCGATGACTTGGGCTGCCAGAATGACCTTTATTTTGAAACGGTTGACTTGGGCTGCCAGATTGACCTTTATTTTGAAAAGGTTGACTTGGGCTGCCAGAGTGACCTTTATTTTGAAACGTATGACTTGGGCTGCCAGATTGAACTTTATTTTGAAAATTATGACTTGGGCTGCCAGATTGACCTTTATTTTGAAAAGGATTACTTGGACTAAAATTGTGTCCTTTACTTTGGAATGGATTATCACTGCTGAAATTTAGTCCTTTGTTTGTAAAAGGATTTCTTGGGCTAAAACTCTGTCTTTGGGTGTCGAAAGCAGGACTTTCATTGTGTCTTGTGTTATTTTGGAATGTGCTGCTGGAGTCTCTACCTCTATCATTGGAATATGGTGAGGGTCTCTGGTGACGGTTGGAGTTGGGCGTGCGCCCATGTTGGTAGGAAGGCCCATTGCTGAAAGGATTCTGCTGAGGACTTTGAGTCTGTAAATTTGTTGGTGTTGATCTAAATGCTGGAGCTCCCCAAGATGGTGTTCTTATTTGGTTGATGTTACCCTAGTTTAGAAGAAAAAAAAATTAGGAACACTCAATGTATTTAATAAAATAAGTAACAGAAATAAACTAACTACTCTTATGTTTTACTAGTCACATGATCAGTCTCTACTGTCTACACTCTGCAATTAACACCATCATGACCTTTGTCAAATAGTTTTTTTTTTCTAAATAATTATCATCATCAACAAGTCAAACCTGCTGGCATAGATGATCATGTTTCTCCATAACTTACGATTTCGACAGTTATTATCGTTTCTGTTGTTGACCTTCTGCTAAGCCATTCTCTTAAGCTGTCTAGTATCTTTTCTCTTTAAATAATTATGCATTAAACAATTTATTTTTATTCCTTTTTTAAAAAATGTCAACCATACAATGCTATTTTCTGTTGCCATATTAATGTTTGTAATTTAAAGTGTAGAGCGGATATAAAATTTCACTTAGTTTAAGATTGGGTGGTAGTTGTTTTAGAAATTAAAATATTTGTATGATTACCCTGAGTGAGTTGGGACTGTTTTTTTTGGCTATCTTGTGTATCATATTTAATTTAATGTGTTTAAAAGTCACTTAATATGATGAAGATATACACCAGATAAATAAAAAATGAGTAAACCGTTAACTAGTTATACTTACAATATCATCATCACGTACCGGCCTGCTGGCGTAGGTGATGGTGATCATGTCTCTCCACAACTTTCTATCTCGACAGTTATTTATCATTTCTGTTGTTGGCCTTCTGCCAAGCCATTCTCTTAAGCTGTCTGGTATCTTTTCTCTTTGCTTCCCTCTATCTCTCCGTCCCTCAATTTTCCCAGTTGTTACAATATATTCCAGTTGTTCTCTTCTCATTACATGGCCAAAAAATGATGATTGTTTCTTCCTAATGTTGGAAATTAGCTCTCTTTTTGCTTTGGTCTCTTTCAGAACATTTTCATAACTCTTCTTAGTTGTCCATGGTATTCTCAACATTCTTCTGTAAAACCACATATCTACAGACTCCAGTGATTTTCCAGTCTGTTGTCCTATTGTCCATGATTCACATCCATATGTTAAGACTGGCTCTACATAAACGTTTAAGAACTCTTTTTCTTGTTTATATTGTCAAAAATTGATTGCATAGTTTCTTCCTCATTTTTTGAAAAGCTGCTTTTGCCTGAGCCATGCTGCATCTCACTTCTGTTGTACATCTTCCGTCTGAGGTTAACAAAGTTCCCAAATACCAAATATTTAAATTCATTTACCTGTTTTAATATAAGATTGTTCCACTTGTCTTTATTTTGCACTGAGGTGATGTTTTTTTCTTTGTTGTTGCCATTAGTTCTGTCTTTCTGCTATTAAAGCTGAGTCCTTTATTTTTGCTTTCTTTCACTATAATGTCTAACTTTTCTTGTAACTCATTTTCACTCTTAGCGATTAAGACTGCATCATCAGCATACCTTAGATTATTTATATTATGACCAATTGTTATTCCAGGCATGCTCCTTATGGATCTTAAAATAATCTCATTATAAATATTAAACAAATCTGGTGATAGCACACAACCTTGCCTAACACCCTATTTTATTGTTGAAACATTCCAGCATTCCTTGGTTTCCAGTTCTTATGGCTGCTGTTTGTTGCCAGTACATGTTCTTTATTATTATTCTTAGATCTTTGCTGTCTACATTTATGCTTTCTAAAATTTTGATTATTTCTTGGTCACTTGACTTGGTGCTTTACTTTGTCAAATGTTTTGGTATATTCTTTATGAAACAGGTATAGATCTGTTTTCACCTCTCTATCTCTTTCTACTAAAGACTAAAGATGTAATTGTGTATATTGTATATGATATGATATGGCATTGCTTGTTCCTTTATCTCTAACAAAACCACACTGAACTGAGTTAGTGAGTTACAATATATGTGAATATGTTAACTTATTAATTAAAAAAAAAAAATGAACAAAAAATGAAGCACAGTGCAAGTTTATAACTACTTAAAGTTTGTATGGCTGGTGTAATTAATTATATTTTTTTTTAAAAAAGGGAAACACATTTTGTATAACATAATTTAAAATTAATTCAAGTTTGTCATGACTTTAGTACTTTAGTTTACTGTACTACTTAGTAGTCTGTCTTAGGTCTCTTAGACATAATCAATGATTGATTCAATCATAGTTACTGTTATTGTTAAGTATGAGTATATGATAGATAGATCATAGTATCATATATGATCATAAGTATGACCACGTGTGAAAACAGACAGCTAAATATATTTGGCTATCATCTATAGAATTAAGCATTTAGAAAGAATAAGAAGACAACAAAACAAAAAGCTAGAGAGAGGGCGTCCTCCTTGAGGTGAATAAGTAGACAGAAAGTTAAGAATATTTCTACATTTAATTTTACTCAACTGAAACTGAAACTACTCACTCGGGAAGGAGTTATATGAAGTTGCCGATAGACAAAAAGAAGGAAAGAAAAAGTAATATATTAATCATTTCACTTACTTGCTGCTCCATAGTTTTTCGAAGGAAAACAAGAAAAGATGTTAAAACTTAGATTATGCAATATAAACTGAATTTCTGATGTAGTCAGTTACAATCGGCGATTTGTACAACTTCGCTTGTGTCAGTCCGAAACTCTGTTGCTGCCTAAGTGCCTATCGGAACTCTTTTTTGCCAGAAAATTGAAAAATGGATTAACTTCCGGTATTATCAAATTGGCAATTTATTGCCAAATTAATTTTTTTTTAATGAAATGTGGATTTATAGAAGAGTAGGTAGAATTGGATGGAAAGAAAAGAAAACAAACGATGAAGTTTTAAAAACAACTAAAAATGAAAAGATAACTACTAATCACAATTAAAACAAGACAAATGAGATTGTTGGGACATGCTAAAAGAAGCAGCGGCTTACTAACAGTAATCTTGGAAGGGAAAATACACAGTAAAAAAGGCAGACCAAAACTAACACGGACGAGGAACATCAAAAGATGGACAAGTCAGTCTATGACAGCCTGCAGTATCAAAGCAAGAGACAGCGGAATGGCGCTCCATGGTAGCCAACCTTCGATGCTAAGAAAAGACGGCACTTGTTGATGATGATTCTACTCAACACTTCTAGTCGAATCTACACATCTACCCGGTAGTATAATTATTTGTCTTAGCTTTAACCCAGCACATTGATGTCCTCTTTGTGGTGGCAGCAGTCTAAAATGGCTTGTGATTGCAACGTCCTTTTATATAGACTTGTGTACACGCTGCTTTGGCATGGCGTAATTTGGTGGGAGGGCGTGGATCTGAAACTGGTAATAGGTGATAAAGGTAGATCGGGATATCTATCTATCTATCTATCTATCTATCTATCTATCTATCTAATCTATCTATCTATCTAATCTATCTATCTATTATCTATCTATCTATTTTCCTTTCGAGCCGAAGACGACACAGTGCAGAACCACATTCTCAAAAACAGAAACCTTGCGTGCCAACATAGCACATATTGCAGAGATTACTGCTTCTAAAATCTATGGCTCTGTTTCCATAGTAATACTTTTTTACAATGACAGCTTGTCAAGCCATCAATCAACCTCCTTAGTCGCCTCTTACAACATGCCTGGAAGGCCACGGAGTTATCATTCATACAAGTCTCTAAAGTTTATTTTTGGTGGATTCCCTATTTTCTCAGGATATTCTACAATTTTAAGTATTTATTGGCTTGCAATCATCATCATCATTGAGTGCCATCTTGGCATCGAAGGTTGGCTACTATGTAGCGCCATTCCGCTCTGTTTTTTTTCCTTTGATAGTGCAGGTTTTCACAGGCTGACTTGTCCATCTTTTGATGTTACTCGTCCATGTTAGTCTTGGACTGCATCTTTTACTTTGCATTTTCCTTTCCAAGATTACTGCTAGTAAGCTGCTCTGTCTTTAACATGACCCACAAATCTCATTTGTCTTGTTTGAATTATGTTTAATAGTTCTCTTTTCATTTTTAGTTGTTTTAAGATCTCATAATTTGTTTTCTTTTCTTTCCAGCCAATTCTTCATATTCTTCTATAAATCCACACTTCAAAGGCTTCAATTTTATATTCTGTTTTCTTGTCTAATGTCTATATTTCTGCACCATACAGGAATGTTGAGAAGATATACAATTTTTATATTCTTAGTTTTAGTCTTGTTATTTATTTTGATGTTAGTATATTTTTCATGGCATTAAAATTACTTTTTTGTCATTCTTATTTTTTGGTTTATATATTCTATCTATCTATCTATTGTCCTTTCGAGCCGAAGACGGCACATAGGGCAGAACCATAATCTCAAAAACAGAAACATTGAGTGCCAAAATGGCATATATTGCAGAGATCACTGCTCTAAAATCTATGACGCTGTTTCCATAACAATACTTTTTACAATGACAGCTTGTCAAGTCATCGATCAACCTCCTTAGTCGCCTCTTACGACATGCCTGGAAGGCCACAGTGTCACTATTCTTTACCTCCCTCATAATGAGGCCCCGGTAACACACGGGTTATATATTCATCATCATCATTGAGTGCCGTCTCCGCAACGAAGGTTGGCTACCATGGAGTGCCATTTTGTTCTATCTCTTGCTTTGATGGTGCAGGTTGTCATCGGTTGATTTGTCCATCTTTTGATGTTACTCGTCCATGTTAATCTTGGTCTGCCTCTGCCTCTTTTACCTTGTATTTTCCCCTCCAGGATCACTTTCAGTAGGCTGTTGTGTCTTTTAACATGGCATAAGAATCGCATTTGTCTTGTTCTAATTGTGTTTAGTAGTTCTCTTTTCATTTTTAGTTGTTTTAAGACTTCGTCGTTTGTTTTCTTTTCCTTCCATCCAATTCTACCTATTCTTCTATATCCACATTTCAAAGGCTTCAATTCTCTGTTCTGTTTTCTTGTCTAATGTCCATGTTTCAGCACCATATAGGGATATTGAGAAGATGTAACATTTTGCTATTCTTAGTTTTAGCTCTGGTGTTATTTGTTTTGATGTTAGTATGTCCTTCATGACATTAAAATTACTTTTTGCCATTCCTATTCTTTTGTTTATTTCGGTTGTACATTTTCCATCACTGGTTATAGTATGTCCAAGGTAGTTGTAGTTCTGGAGACAAATAATAATAAATGAATATTATTATAGAGGGAAACATCCGAGGCGATAATCAGTGAATCAATTCAGAGGAAGAGGTATGTTTACAGCACTCGGAAAAATGACAAATAATCAACAACAGAAAAAAATATGGACCAAGGCAGGATCGAACCCGTACTCAGTGGCACAGCGCCTTGCCACGAAAAGCCAAACGCCCCCTTGGTATATATATTGGCTTACATTAAATATCGTTTTCTGGCAACTCTGGTTCTGCATTTTACTGTTAGAGACTAAAGTAAATCACATTAGTCGGATTTTATGGTCGATGACTGCTGATACTTTTGTTATTCATGGAAAACATTCATATTGAATTGACCAATCTAATTTACTAATGATCTTTTATATAATAATCTATCAATCTACTCTGTCACTGATTCTCTAGTAAACAAATATCATCATCATGTGCCTTACCGCGTTGGGGTAGGCGATTATCAATGTCCTTCCTCAATTTTCTATCCATAATTGACTGTTGTTGAGTTTCAGTTACAGTTGAGTTACTTAACTTAAATTTTATAAATAATACTTTAATTGTTATTTTTAATACTCGTTTATCATTAATAGTAGGAAGTAGTGCAGCGTATTAATTCTGTTGTGAGATTGTTTTCCATGCCATGGCACCAAGCTATCTAATAAATTATCTCTTCTTTGAGACGCCCTCGATCTCTATACTCTATGTTACCAGATGTAATTAAGTATTCCAAGGAGCCCATGGTGCGATATTTTTATAAATTATAAACACTCCAAGGTATGGTGACAGTTTTACAAGGAAGGAACACTACACAATACTGACGTTTCGCCTGTGGCCTTCTTCAGAATACAGGGACAACGACAACAAACGATGAAGCACAACTATCTATAACTGTCTACATGTTAGATATTAGATGAACAGGTGAATGGAGAAATTAAAAATACACCACTGGCACTGGAGTGCCAGTATTCTGTTGAACATCCCTAAGGTGTTCACAGAATCTTTCCGCTAAACACCTCCCAGACTTGCCAATTTAAGTCCATTCACTCCATTCACCTGATCATCTAGAATGTAGTTATAATTGTGCTTCATCGTTTGTTGTCGTTGTCCCTGTATTCTGAAGAAGGCCACAGGCCGAAACGTCAGTATTGTGTTGTGTTCCTTCCTTGTAAAGCTGTCACCATACCTTGGAGTGTTTAACACTCCCCACCACTGGCTCCTTGCTACCAGCTTTACCGCAGCATTGCAATTATTTGCCTGTTCCCTAAGTATTCCAACTTTCCTCTTCAGCCTCATGTACTCGAAAAATATTGACATTGTTGTTTGTTCCTTATGTTTTTGAGGAGCTCCCTTTTTCAAGTATTGACCGCTTGAGAGCTCTGAACATTCTTCTGAGAAATCCCGTCTCTATTGCTTCTAATTGTCTTTTCATTTGTTTGTCTACCTTCCAATATTCCATACCTCAGGTCACAATTGGCTCTGTAAAACACCAATGAACTCTCTTTCTCACTTTTATTGACATAGACTTTTTGCACAAGATATTTGTCATTTTCTGAAATATCTATAAAAATAATAATCTGTTATTCTTTTGAGCTGAGATTACTAGCTAGACTAAGAGACAGCATAACTTCTAGACTCTCACTCTAGTCTATTGTCTGTGTGTATAGTCTATGTCTGGCGATTTTTGCTATCAACTTCAAGTGTCAGACCTTGCATGGACAACATTGTTACGATTATATCTCACTACATGTCACAGATCAGTGTTCTGGGCGGTTCTCTCAACATCGTCAACCTTATCAGATAAAATAGTGATACTCTTTAATTTTAAACCTTTCACGTGTATTTCTTCAAAATCTGCTAAGTTTAACTAATTAACTAAACTTTCTTTCTTTTTTACTTTATTAGAACATTTTATAATTGGAACCAAGGATGGAAAGATAAAAATTATTGTTAAAAATAATGATGGAACTTGAAAAGTGTGATGACAATGGGTTGATTGAAAGCAATTCAGATTTTAATTTTAAATCTTCAAATATTTTATTGGAGGATAAATCATCAGATATTGTTGAAACTTCCACTCACGATACCATTGTGGTTGCGGTTTCTAACACAAATAACACACTATCAGACTTAGAGAATAAATTACTGCAGAGAGATAATGAAATAAATAATTTGACAAAACTAACAGCAAAATATGAGCGTCAACTAGAAAAAACTAATAAGTATAATGAAGATCTGAGAAATGAACTGTCATTACTTAGTTCTGAATTGCACAAGTATCGCTGTCGTAGTTTGGAAAGTAAATCTGTGGAAACTCAGGTAACAGTAACAGAAATTGAAGAAGGTACGCATTAAAAAAATTTGTATCAACCTTATGTTTACATTTTAAGAAAGCTGCAAAAGTCACATTTGAGAAACATGCACATTTATTATATCACTTTTGACCCTTTTGCTATTAGACTATATTTTTAAAAAAGTACTACCCTGTACCAGAGAAAAAATGAGGACAGTATGTAATCTTTAGAAAGGCATATCTCTTTATCTACTGCACCCACATGATTAAATGTGTATGTTTTTTTAAGATGGATGAGGATGTGTGATGATTTTATAATAGGTTAATGAAAACAGTTTTTTTTAATGAGGAAAAGTTGAAAACCTTTATTGTGTTTTACTATTGTGTCTGCAACTTATGTCTAAAAAAGTCGTAACAAAGAAAAAATATATTTAACAATCTGTGAACTTTATTTCCTGTAAAATGACAAATAGAAGGGGGATCTGGGCCATCATATGCCAACGATGTCACATGATTTATATTGGCAAGTTGGGGGGTGTTTAGCGGACAGATTCTGTGAACACCGTCGGGATGTTCAGCAGAATATTGGCACTCCAGTGGTGTCCCATTTCAATTCCTCAGACCACAATAGCAAAAAGGACATCCATATCACCATGTCTTTTCCCACTCTGGCGACCAAAGCAGGTTCACCTTGGAAAACTGCCTTATAGTCCAATTATTTTTGCTGACCTCATGAGCCATGAATGTATCACACTCTTAGACATAGTTTCCCTGTAGCTGCTCCTTCCCTATTGCATATTCTATTCTTTTGCTCATGTATGGACACACTAGTATATGCACATGCTATTCACACCTCTCCTTTACTAGACCACACTGCGATACTTTGGTTGGTACCCTGTATCACTTCTGTCTGGGCTGCTTACTTTTGTGAAATGCGGTACCCTTTCTACCTGCACTGCACGGTATCTTACCTTTTACATGTTCTTAGTGAACCCCACCTGAGACATCTCATGCTTTCCTCATTTGGGTACCCTGTATTCTTCTGGTCTATTCTTTGTGCTTTGTGTATGCTCATGACCTAGGTGTGGACACTTCTGAGTATGTATACTGTGTGTGCACTTTTTCACATGCATGTGTACGTACATGTATAGGTGTAGCCATATATGAGAGTATATATATATATATATATATATATATATATATATTATATATATATATATATATATATATATGAGTGTATATATGTGTCTTTGTGTGTGTGTGTGTATATGTTGTTGAAGACCTATGCTCCATAGGGAGCTGAAAGGTAGAAGAAGAATTTATGTATATATTGGGCTTGAGATCAATCATGAAAAGACTAAGGTCATGAAAAGCTTAATTCCAACAGATGACAGAATATACATGGAAAACAAACCAGTGGAAGAGATCAATCACTTTATCTATCTTGGAAGTCACATTGATCGAGAAATGGATACACGTAAAGAAATTAGAATCAGAGTAGCTAAAGGAGCAATGTCTTTCAGAAGCCTTAAAAAGTTGTGGAAATCAAAACTCATCAGCACAAACACAAAACTTAGACTATTCAAATCAAATGTACTATCAACCTTTACGTATGCTTGTGAGAGCTGAAAAACAACAAGAGACATGAAACATAGTTGAACACATTTGAAAATAAATGTCTAAGGAAAATACTTTGTATAGCGTGGAACAAATTCAAAACAAACGAGGAAATTAGAGAAATCACCAATCAACCACTAATATCTTCAGTAATCAAGAAAGAAAAGATAATGGCCATATGTTGGACATGTGATGAGAAAAGATAATAACCGAAAAGCAAAGCAAGCCCTCATGTAGGAAACAACAGGTAAGAGGAAAAGAGGAAGACCCAGAGAGACACTGAGAAAGAACATTGATGAGAGAGACAAGAGCAGCAGGAATCGGCTTCCTCAATGAGATAGAGCTGCTTGCACAGAACAGAGACAAAAGGGTGAGATTTGATAAAAGATCTTTACAAGGATTGAAAACTGCTAGAATAAAAATTTGGATAAGAGAAGAAGGAGTATCTGGGTCTACGCCTTATGGCCGGCTATGTCTCGAAAGGTCATATATATATATATATACATATGTGTGTAAAAATATGTGTATATAGGTATACAACTTTGTTTGTGTTCTCGCACGTTTGTATATACATTGATATGTATAGACCTAGCCAGTGGCATTATAGTTGAGGTAACACAATATCCTCCAACATATTTTTAGAACCCTTCAACCTGTGTTTTGGCCCTCCCATTAGCTGGTTAACTACACCGAGTGTCCTGCACGGACTAGTTCTCGTTCATTTTCTTTATGGCCACAGCAACAGCACTAGAATTTCATTTTTTTTCCTGCTGAAGACCTATTGAGCCAAAATGTCATTAAATTGTTTCATCCATTAATTACATAAAGCTTTAACCATACCATTTTATTTTTTATTTAAAAAAATAATTTCTCCTTTACAATCAACTTTACTGCAGTTTCACATTTTTATGCATTTATATGCATTTCTTTGGCTTAACCCCAGAAAAAGTGCATAGTGACACTCAGAAAAGATGTTTAGTAAAGAAGGAGAAAGGTAAACCTACAATAACATTTGGAATACCCAAAGTTATGTTAGATCTGCTTCTGGCAAGAACAATAAAATGTATATATGTGCAGTCTTTCTTTTTGTCTAATTATTTATTCATGTGCTAAACAATTCATAAATGAAAAGGCGATTAGAGGCCACAGAGATGGGATTTCTCAGAAGAATGTTGAAAGTTCCCTGGACAGCTAAAAAGACCAATGAGGAAGTTCTCAAAGAGGCCAACACAAAATGGCAGCTCCTAAAAAACATCAGAAAGAAACAATCAACATTTTTCGGGTACATCATGAGAAGAGGAAAGTTGGAATACTTGGTTACAACTGGCAAAATAAAAGGAAAGAGAGATTGCGGCCGACAAAGAGAGAAAATACTAGATGTTTTGGTGTCATGGCATGGAAAGCAGTCAACAACAGAACTGATATGATGCACTGTAGATAGAAGATTGTGGAGGGACATGATCACCTATGCCAACTGGTATGGCACATGATGATGAAACAATTCATAACTTTTCTTTGAGCAAATTAAGCAGCATGGTAGTTTTTATATGCTACTATTCCTGGCATAATTTTAAAGATTTTATGTTTAATTTCTTTTTCTTCATTTAATATGTGATTTAAAAAATTTACTGAATGTATTCTCTCTGTAACTTTAGCATATGGCAACAAGCCAATGCCTGATTGGGGGACAGATTCTGCCCAGGTAAGAAGCTGTGAAAATATAGAAAAGCTGTACATAAATTGAAAGAGATTTTGTTAATTTATTGCTATATAAATTGTTTAGTAATATTAAATAAATTATTCAGGGTTGTCGCCAGTGTTATGGAGCTGTGAGCTGAAACCATCTGCTTTTACTATTGTGTGGTGGTGATGCTGCATGCTGGGGAGGTACTGGGGAGGGAATCTGAGCACTAGGGAGTTGTTTATCGTACAATGAAGCTGACCTGTCAATCTGAACTAATATAATTTGTTAGACTTAGAATTTGCTGTGATGTTAAATTAAAAAAATTACAAATGTGTGTCCATTTTTTACATATGCATGCAAGAGCTGGAAAACAATAAAAGACATAGAAACAAAGCTGAACACATTTGAAAATAAATGTTTAAGAAAAAATATTTGGTATAGGCTGGAATGAATTCAAAACAAACGAGAAAATTAGAGAAATTGCCAATCAACCACTAATATCATCAGTAATTAAGAAAAGATGTTGGACATGTGTTGGGAATTTGATGAGAAGAGATAATAAACAAATAGTAAAGCAAGCCCTCAAGTGGGAAACAATACGTAGGAGGTAAAGAGGCTGACCCAGAGAAACACTGAGAAGAACATCAATCAGAGAGGCAAGGCAACAGGAATTGGCTCCCTCAATAAGATCGAGATGCTTGCACAAAACAGAGACAAATGGCGAGATTTGATAAAAGATTTTTGCAAGCAAGGATTGAGACTGCTAGAATGAAAATTTCAAAACAGGGAATGGGTATATGAGCCCTGAGTCTATGCCCTATGGACCGACTACGGCTCGAAAGGTCAATAGATAGATAGATAGATTTATTATATTCTATGTTATTGGTTATGGAAGGCCTCGGTATCACTGCAAACGAATTAAAATCCATAATCGCTCAACCGCCCATGCCAGTGGAATCATCCAAATTACTAACTCATCTCCCAAACAAAGAAAGGTAACTGTAGTCCCCATCATAGCAGTCTCAGCACACGCCAAAAGACATAAGGCGAAACCACGCAGAAAGTGAACACAGCCAACTGTTCCCTGTCATACGATATCATCATTCATCATAAACAATTGGAATATCGAAACATGATCAAAACGGATGAGACACACAGCTCACAGTGTGCACAGAGCACTTAACTCAGTAGCTCCTGCAACAAGCCGCACTTGGAATATGAGGAAACTGCAACAAGGAACACTTTTCAGACATAGCCTTCAATGGTTCCTGCCGCCTATTCACCATATACAGTCGAACCTGGTCTTAGGACCACCTGTTTAAAGCGTTTCCCTGGTTATAGGACCGGGTCTACAATTTCCCCGAGTTTTTTACTATATGCTAACACTGATTACGGCGCTCACCGTATGACGCGACCAGAGACCAGGCTAATTAACCGCCGCCAATGTTATTTATCCCGTTTACGACACGCGGGTAATCCGAGATAACGATACACTGACCAGCCAGTCCTTCTCCGTCTCGCTGGGAGCCATAAACGATCGACACAGGTGTCTACAGGTGTCGAAGTTTTCCCGTATTTAGTGAGTCCCAGATTACAGTGGGACGTGTTACGTTTATCAGTCAATACTGGTGTGAGAAACACGGCAGACACAGATCTATGATTCGTGAAGTGACATCACTTCGCGGTTCCGTCTAGACCAGAGTAGACCATTGCGTGGCCCGTATAAATTACAGGAATTAACTAAAGAATTAGTCATTGCCCGCTTAGAGTGTATTCACGTACATGTACAGTATCTCAGTGAATTATTTTTGTGGATTTTAAAAGTGTTACACACAATATAGGAAATGGCTATGATTTTTTTTCAAGTCAAAAGTGATACATGTACAGTATAAGTGGAATCTGTGTATGTGTGTTTTATTTTTGTGTGTTTAACTATCGTGTTTTATGAAAAGTGTCCAACCAGTGGCTATTGTAGACCGACATGTGCACTATGTTCTACTCATGGATTACGCTGATTTGCAGGTTAGTTTTCATAGTGCTTAGGATAAAATTTTTTTATCGCTCTATTTATTATGTGAAACCTGTGAGGCAGGACCACCTGTCCTATGGGACCAGTTTTTGAAAGTCCCGTGAATGGTCGCCTTAGACAGGTTCGACTGTACTGGAAGTTCACGTCCTCCCGAAAATGATGATCGTCATATTGAGAACAAAAAATATATAGCGCTTGATGATGTTAGGACATCTTTCTTGACTCCAACCGAACATATAAACACACAGTCGTCAAATTATCCCCGTCACACATCAAACAACAGACCCTACAGTTAGCATACAATGAACGAAACATCGTGCAAATTCCCCAAAGAGGAAAATCTTCGGTCGACTTGACGGAGCAGTCCACATTAATGCGTTTCAGCATGTAAATAACTTGCGTCAAACAATTCCAATTCTATGTTATATGTTATATAATATAATGCACAACACAACATTCTATGTTATATAATTAGCTATCAAGATATGTAGATCACTCTGTTCACTAATCTATTCATGCTAATGGTACCAATCTTAAACAGGTTTCAGATTTCAAGTATCAGGAAATAATTTTCACATCCGATTGAAGATTTGATAATGAAATTGAATTTAAGATGTTAGCTAGTCAACAAGGCAGCGCACTAACCTTTACTCAATCTCTTAAGCATCAAAATGGCAGCAAAATGACAAATGATAAAATAGTACATTCTTGTGATCTCTCTTTTATCAATGTCTAATGTGTTCCTTTTATGTTATGTAGATCCCATATTTAGTAGCAGCCAAAAGAACCACTTCACTCAACCATGTTTGCCAGAAAAAGTAGGACTACCAAATACTTTTTGTGTGTGGATTTAATGGTGAAGTGGATGTGAAATTGATACATTACTGTATGAATCTTTAAACCAAGTATTTATGAGTTAAATCTAAGACAAATTGTCACAACTACATGTTTCTTACTTGGAAACTATTCATCATTTTCATATGTGTATTTATTATATTTATAAAATAATTAGGGCTCAGGACAATTGTCAATTGCTGATAGTCTGAAAGCCACTGCTGAAGCTGAGCTGCTGAACCAACTGAAGGCTGCCACAAACTATCATTATTCAGAATCTGAACCAAAACAGACAGAAGCTGAATCAGAGTATGTTCTTGATGAATCAACAGGACTGTATTACCATCCTTCTACAGGTTATTATTGGGATCCTGTAAGTTGGATTTATTTTGGTTTTATTTTGGTTTTATTTAAAATTAAATGAGGGAAGAGATTTCCATTTTTAAAATGTTTATTATTGCTTTGTTAATTGCTATATTTATGACTTTATTGTGTAAAAGAGAGTGGATGGCCAAGAAGATTGGGTGTATGGTTCCCCCATTTAAGTGAATGTTGGTTGGATTTCTGGTAATTTTTTTTTTTCTATAGAGGAATTTGGAGACTTTAAGAGAAAGAGATTAAAATGTTAAACTGTGCACTGCATGGCAACTGGGGCATTCAGTGTTTATTCTTTAGGCCTCACATAAACACCCACATATAGGTCCCAAAATTGGATAAATGGGTTAAAGGTTATTTTTATTTGTGCATGAAGAGTAGAAGGATCTTACTTGGTTTAATATTCACATTAACATGAAGTTTCTGTTAATTGTTGATAACAGTTTAAAAGGAGCTTATCTCTATTATATTTTTGCTTAATAATATACTTAAATTACAGATAACAAACAATTATTGGATTGACAGAATAAAAATTATTTTTTTTTTATTAAAAATTATCTCTGGCATGTATTGCTTGTGAAAAAGTGGGGACTGGGTGGATCAAAAGATAAGAATAAGATATAGGCTTTTGGAGAGAAGGTCCTGAGTTTAAATCCTACCATAGGTGGTGGAATTTTTTTACTTTTGAATCGGTGGTTTCTTCATGGCATTACCCACCTTTATTCTCTGGGTAGTGAAATTGGACATCTAGCCCACTTGGAAAATAAAGAAAAATAGCTAGTTCGGTGTGTACTACATGCACATTAAAGGACCTTTGGCAGTTAAACATTGAAAAAAGTAGGTCACAAAAAAGTAATTTAATGAAACCTAACCATGCTGAAGACAGATGTGTCTGGCCTAAAGATGCAGATATCGTGGCTTTGCTGTAAACTAGTGACACAATGCATGTCCTCTGATGGATGAACAGTAACAAGAGTTATTGAGTTATCTGTGGGTCATCATCATTGCACTCTGAACATGTCCATAGGTGCTCAGGTCCCCTCCTCAGCAAGTCTCGCAGTGTCCAGCGACTGATGACTCCAGTTCTGTGTTGGTTGATTTGTCTTCTTACATGCCCGCTAAGTTTCTTGTTTCTGGCTGTGACCATCTTATTGTTGCACTAATAATATGATGATAACTTTGATTCATGTTTTTTAGTGTAAAATGCAATGTAATGCAATTTGTTCAAGGTACTGTAAATAAAATATTGTAAACTTTACCAATGATATTCTAAATTAAAGAAAAACAAAATTTACAAATATTAAGCTTGGTTTTGCTACATTTTTGTTTGTTTATTAAATTATTAATTGTCTGGTTAATTCAAAGGGGGGGGGATAACTGCAGGGTAGTCTTTATATAGTCTATTAAATTTACATAATTATAATATTATATTTTGTTATTTATTTCAGAATTATGAACTGTTTTATGACAACTCAACTGGCACATACTACCAGTACAATGAGAAAAGCGGAGAATATGAGATCCATTCACAAGTTGATATGACAGAACAGTTTAGTACTGACCCTGTAAATGAAGGCAATTCAGAAAAGGTTCATCATTTTATTAATTTTTTGCTCATTAATTTGATCACTCATTTCTTTTCAATATAAATTTATATTTTAGTTTATCAGATGAGTATTGAGTTATTTGTGGGTCATCATGATTGCACTATGAACATGTCCATAGGTGCTCAGATCACTAAGTTTCTCGTTTCTGGCTGTGCCCATCTTGGCTCCCACCTCTTTCATCCAAATGAGTGATGGGGACTCACGGTTGTCGAAGTCCTGTACCTTTCCCACATCTCATAGGGCATTGATGATGTCCGCTTGAAGCATTGGTTGACCGTCTTCAAAGACAGCGCAGCTGGCCAACCTGTCCGCTCTTTCATTTCTCCATACTCCCACATATCCAGAGATGTAGACAAAGGTTGTTGTTGACATAATGCCATGAGTTGATGTGGGCAGGGTGCCCTTTGACTCATTGATGTGGCGGGTCGTAATGGCTTTTTTGACATTCCCGGCTCTTACTGGAGAAGTTGGAGTTTGTCTATCCCAGGCTATGCTGGAAACTACTAGTCTAGCCCAAGGGTACTGCAATACTAGGTTTTATATATCAGTAACAGCCACCACTACAGGGAACGCAGTGATTCTAGCTTCTGTTAGCCAGCCTATTTTGACGCAGACTGTTACCAGGAGATACCATGAGGAGGTAGAGCTGTTAGGCCTTGGTCAGCTGATGGTGCGCCAACACTGCTATTGCAACCACAGGTTGCAGGCGCTTCTGCTCCTCCACGTAGACAAAGATGATCATATCTATTTTTGACTTCTGCAATGACTCTACCCATTGGCTGTGTACAGAGCCCGCCTCCACTTCTCTTATCATGCTCATCGAGTCATTTAGTTTGCAGACGTGTGTCTTGTGACTCTAACCAGATGAATGGCCTGGTCTCTGCCATCACATCCATCATCATGCTACTCGTAGTCTTAATGTAAGCACCACTGTCCTCTTTGACTGCTCTGCCTGCTGAGCTTGCTGTAAATGTCCGTGAACTCCTTTGGTGTCATATTATGGATCCATCTGTCTAGATGACTGCATCTTCCTCATTGGTGTTATCGCAGATGAGACAGTTGACTTCCAAATTGACCATGACTGAGTTCTGTTCCCTACATTTCCTGTCGAGCGAGTGTGACAATACACATGAATGTGCCCTGAATGACACAGTCACCAGTATCCACTCCTCGCCAGCATTGATATTGGTAAGCCCACAGACCTGTTTGATGACATCAGCTCTGCAGCCCACACATGATTTGCCTCACTTTAATCTGTCACCTTTCCCTGTGTTGAGCTCTTGGTGCAATAGATGCTCTTTATCTGCACTTATCTTCAGATATCCTTGCACTCTCCAAATCTTATCCAGTCATTCATGGTTGAAAAATCAAGAAAATTTCTAATTTCTATGCAGGGAAGTAAGGAACAATGTGGCCATTATGACTGTTTATTCTTATAATGTGGTTCAAATAATGGATAGTGGCATGGTAAGAACCCCTAGAAGAATCCTATGTAAGTAAAAAGTAAAGTACCCCCGTCACGCCAAGTGGCGTATAGGGAAATATGGTGTTAGTGACCCTATATTTTACAGATCTTCAGCACATGATTTTTGGGGTAATGTGGTCGGTATTACGCCCGTGCTGCTTTACTTTCCCAGAAAAAAATCTGGTACCCATTTAAGGCTGGGTGAACCTGGAAGCCGTCGGTTGGGATCGAACCCTACCCCTTGTCCTTTGTAGTCCAGCTCACTAACCACTGAGCTATCACGGCTCCCAAGAAGAATCCTATGTACTATAAACAAATTCTTTGTGTTGTCTTGTGTGAAACACAGAAGAGTTCAAGTTTGCCAGGTTTCATATGAATTGTTTAGATAGTTCTGGAGAGATCTTTTGTTTACTGTATGTCTGTAAAATGAAAAGGTCAAATGGAAATAAACACACTTAGAGATAAAAAAAAATTTAGCCTTATAATCTTGATGGAAAGTATGAAGTGCATTAAGATCAAATTAGACAATGTTTTCTAAGTAATCTGCTTTTTAATGTTAAAGTTTAACACACACTACATTATTTATCATGCTTGTCAAGCGAAACAATGTACAAAGCATTGCAGATTACAGGCAGACAGTAGGTCACAGTTTTTTTTTTCCCACAGTTAGTTTTTTTGCTAAATAGCCAAATTGATTGTAGGGTGTTATCATCATGGGCTTAGAACATAAAATATTACCTCATAAGTGATATCATAAGACTGGTTTTTGTTGGAGCCAATTGCACTTGAGATAAAGTCTTCTAATTATCTAGGCCAGATATTGCCTGTATTGTAGGGCACACAGAATGGCACACATTTCATGCACAGAACATGTTGCTAGCGTGTAACAATTCTAAATCTTTCTATCAAAATCAAAAACACACAAACATGCTTGTGTGGATGTTGAAAAATAATTTTTTTTCAGAAAAAAATTACACTTTCTATGAAAACTAAGTATGGAAGATGCAAGTTGACATGTTTTTATGTTAAATAAAAAAAATAACAAAAAAAAAGCACCAGCTTTTTAAAAAATTAACATTTTTTTCCCATGATTTTTTCTGTAACTAGGCAGTAATCATTTATTTTTCATATAATACAGGACCAAAGAAGTATATTTGTTACAAGTTGTATTCTTAAACTTCCTAGCCTGTGAAATAAACCAGAAAATCAGACTAAAGGTTTATTGTTATTCTTATTTATTGCTTTTTCAGCCATGCACAATCAAGGCAAGTTTTCCTAATGACATTGACAACTTATCTTCAAAGTTTTCAACATTCAGAATTGATCAACAGATATGCAGGAAAAATGCTTTAGGTAATTTTAGACTAATTATTAATACTTCTCCTGTTCCATTACCAACATTTATTTTTTTCTTTTCTTTTTCAGATGAAGAGTAAAGAGCACAAGCACAGGAGCAAAGTCAATGATGGCAAATTCTGTAAACGAAGTTATAAGAGAAAGTGTAAAAAGAAAGTAAAATCTTCAGAGCTGCAAGAAGTAAAGCATAGAAGAAAAGTAAAAGAAATTAAATTAAAGAAGATTGAAGTCAATAAAATTGAAGGGGATATAGTGGAAGCAGGAGAGCTCATGAGGAAGGAAAATCAGAATTCAGAAGATAGCACAAGGGAAGATTGTAGAGAGGGCATAATGATGGAAGTGGTTGAGCATAGTGACTATGACAGTGAATCATCAGGAAGCCTAGCAACAGGCGAATCAGAAATTATCTCTGAAACTGAGTCAGGAGAATTAACCAGTGAAAGTTCATCTTCTGATGAGGAAATTTTAGGAATGGAAGTCCTTCCAGTACTGTATGACTCTACAACAGGTCCATCTGCAATAGAATTGTTTTATATTAATGTTTCATTTATATATTTTTAAAAATATAAGTTTAGTTAACACAGATCTGAAATGAACTACATTTATTCCCTCCAAATCCAATGTTACATTTAATGTTTGAAAAGAACCATTTTAAGACATTTTTAAGTTTATTTAAATGTTCAACTCCAAAGAGTTTTGGGTCCTCGGTAGCCTAGTTGGGAATACCACTGATGTTCAGACAACCCGTGTTCAATTCCCACTGGAAGCAGTGTAAGTTGTACTCATGGTTGGAAAAAAAAAATACCCCCCTGGTCGACCCAACCGGTGGCAGAAATGGATACCAGAGTAGTACTCTGGGAAGGTGAGGAATGCAGCTTCACATCATGAGTTTCCATGCTTGAGGCGATACTATCCTGAAGTCTCTGAACAGTTCTGGATAGGCGGTGGAGCACATTTAGGTGAAAACTCGCGTGCTAAGACAGCAATTCAAGTCTCATACTTTACCTTTAAACTCAAAAGAAATGCTCTTTATGATTTGAAAGTGTATTCCCAGATATTGTTATCTCTTATTAAGAGTACTTTCATGCTCTGCGTATAGTCTTTGATTGCTTTTTCTGTTAGTTGTTTCAAAGAAAATAGCGCAACGGAATACCCTTTGTTCCTTCTGAAACCCCTTTGTGCATCGCTTATTTAAGGTTCTAAAATTGGTCTTAACCTCTTCTCTATTATTTTGGCATACAGTTTGGCTAGTCGTGATGTCAGATACAGAATTTCCACCCATAAAGTCTGACTTGAATGTATCTATCATGTGTTCTTAAGTGATATTAATAATATCTTATGTCCGCTTAATTCATGACATGTAATCTCTCTCTCATTAACATTTTGAAATTATATTTGTTTATACAACAATACAATTTAATCATTTCAGTGAGTAAAAGTGAAAGTTGTAATTTTTTTAATCGTATCAATTTGGTTAAATTTGTTTTGAAGTTGATATATATTTTGTGCTCGTGAGCAGGTAAAAGTGAAAGTCACTGGCTTTTAGGGGGCAATTGTTATTTTAGAAAATTTACAAGATGAATTGAAACAACACACACAGTAATGTTTGCGGCATTATATAAACAATAATTGTTATTTGTAGCGGGAATGCGGGGAAAATCAAATGAAAGCTGCGTAAACAGCAGTCCTAAATGTAGTTTAGAAACATCAGAATTTTTGTCAGGAAATGGGGGCTCGTTTCTATCATAAGGGCCTAATTTGCATCAACATGACTTAGGTCATTTCAGCTAAAGAGGCTCTGAACAGGCATGCTAGGAATGGCGGGTAAGATAAAAAGTTTGGTCAGACCTTGGGGGGGGGGGGGGGGGGGATTCTGTATTTGACGTAATGACTGAATAAAGCTAAGATGTTTTAAAGAGCAGGTGCATCATATTCTGATATTTTTTCCTGATAACACAGGAAGATTACAGTGCAGTGCACTTGGTAGGGTCCACCATGTTAATTTTTGAATATTGGTTTATTATGAAAGATGGTAGTAGGTTTACTTTTCTTTTCTTTCTTTTTTTTTTTTAGTAGCAGTCTGCTCCTTTGTATCAAGCAAAAGCAGCTTTCAAAAAATGAGGAAGATACTGTACAATCTATTTTTGACAATAGAAACAAGAAAAGAGTTCTTAAATGTTATGTAGAGCCAGTCTTAACAAATGGATGTGAATCATGGACAATAGAATAAGAGACAAGAAAATCACTGGAGACTGTAGAATTGTGATTTTACAGAAGAATGTTGAGAATACCATGGGCATCTAAGAATGAAAATGTTCTGAAAGAGGCCAAAGCAGAAAGAGAGCTAATTTCCAAAATTAGGAAAAAACAGTCATAGTTTTTTAGCCATGCAATGAGAAGGTAACAGCTGGATTGTGACAACTTGGAAAACTGAGGGATGAAGAGATAGAGGGAATCAAAGAGAAAAAATACCAGAAAGCTTAAGAAAATGGCTTGGCCGAAGGTTAACAACAAAAATGCCAAATAACTGTCGAGATAGAAAGTTGTGGAGAGACATGGTTACCTATGCCAACAGGCTTAGTACTTGATGATGATGCATCCTTATTTTATAAATTGTCAACCTCCAAGGGTTCAGTTTAAACACAGAACCTGTTGGTTATCATCCCTCTCCACTGGGACTAGGTGCTTGATTTCTCCTATCTTGAAATGTGGCTGGGTGGTCTAGAGGTAAGACGCCTGCCTCTGGACAAGAAGGTCTTAAGTCGAATCCGACCACAGGCAGTGGGAATTTTTCATTTTGAGTCCATAGTTTCTTTGTGCCTTTAATCTCCCCTAATCTCTGATTATTGAGATTCTATTTTCCGCCCTCTCAGATAACAGCAAAAATGGAAGGTTCTGTGTGCATTCTACACATGATAAAGAACTCTTGACAGATAAAAATTAAAAAGAGTGGGCCAAAAGTGGCTGCCTCCTGAAAACATTTGACAGGAAAGAAATCTACCAAATAATGTCAAAACTCTCAATGATAAAAAAATGAGACTATTATCTCTAAAGTTGGAGAGTATCTGCCTGTAAGGCAAGGGACCCGGAGCACATAGCTGCCTGTATAAAACATAGGAAATATGATATTCATGCAAAATTCAGTTCCTCTGGACTTCGCTAGAGATATGAAGCTGGTATATGCAGACAAACAAAAACAATAAACCTACATTGAGATCTTGGGTTATTTAAAAAAAAAAACTCTGATCATTCCAAATGAGTTTCAAAATGGATACCTTACAGTAGTGAGAGGAACACTTTACCTCAGTACTACAGCAACTTCCATGTATATTCGGGGTATTATACTTGACAAATAAGATAAAAATATAATGATATAAAAATAAGGTAACTCTTTGTATATAATTATTGCTAATAATTTGTTCATGAAAAACAGCCACTATTTATTACATTTATTGAAAAGGTGTTTTCTTTATCAACTAAGTTTCTTCTGTTGTGGACAGAAATGTAAATTTATTGATATGTATAATATATTGTATCATCTTTTTATTCTCTTCTTTTTTCTTTCTCACTGGTACTGAAAAGGTGTTGTGGTTATATCATTTATCGTTCTTGCGCTGCTCAAACTGTCTGAATTAGTGATTTTCCTTTGTTGTTACATGTCTCTGTCACTGCATCTATCCATCTTCTTCTCAGTCTTCCTCTTGGTCTTTTTCCATGCATCCTCAAGAACGCCCATGCTGGTGATTGGTAATGATTCATTCTGACCAGGTGGCCGAACCATTTAAGTTGTTGTTGTTCTATATATTCTTGGCAGGGTTTTGTTCCTACCATTTTTCTTATGGTTTCATTTGGTATTCTATCTCTTCTTGTGTTGTTTGTTACTTTTCTCAAGCATCGCATCTCACATGTATTGATCTTTCTTAAATGGGATTTAGGGGGACTGGTTGGTCTCAAGGCAAGACGCTGGCCTTGAGACAGAGAGGTTGTGGGTTCAAATCCTGGCTGCACCAGTTGGGATTTTTATTTATGATTTCTCTTTGCGGCAACCACCCCTGGTCTCAGCAGCGAGGCCCGGCTTGAAACATCAATTACTCATTGACGGAAAAAAAATGTGAGTACCTCCGAAGACGGAGCTATCTGCCTGTGCGGTGAGGGACCCCTGTGCACATGGCTCCCAGGGAAAAGTGGATAAAAACACGCAAAATTCAGTTCCTAGTCTCTAGGGACTTCGTCAGAGGTCAAAGCTGGCGAACAAAAAAAAAAAATGTGATTTAGAAAGGGTCCATGTTTGACTTTCATAGCACAAAGTTGGTATGCAAATGCTATTTATCATTTGTTGTTTAGTTGCCATAGAAATGTTTGGATGTCTTAACAATTGTGAAAGCTAGTATGTGACAGCATTTGCTTTTTGTATTCTCTTGTCAATTTCTCTGTCTAGTTTTCCATCTTCTGTAAATATTGTGCCCAAATACTTGAATTCCTCTACTTGTTTTATTTCTTAATCTTTGATCTTAATGGGTGTCTTAATTTGTTATTCTCATAGCCTCTGTTTTTGCTGTGTTAATTTTCATACTTTAATTTTTACAACTTTTATCTAGAGATGTTATATGCTGTTATAATATATTGAATAATATATATATTGAATAATATATATATATTGTGTAAAATTGATATTCATATTTTAGAAATGGCAGAAGAACACCCTCCTTGTATACGAGTGATTGTCCAGAGCTCTGAGCACCTCAAGTGTGGGTCATTGTACATAATAACATGTACTGGTGGAATCATTGGCCGTGACAAAAACAAAGGTCATGCTATTGAAATCAGTGACATTAATGTCAGTAAGGTATAAATCTTGTCAACCTTTTTCACTGCAAGCAACCTATATCTAGAAGAGAAGTAGTTTTAATCAGTCTTAAAGAGATTAACAGTCTATCAGTAGGTTATAGAATCTGACATAATCAATATCCCAACTTAATTAGAACATTTTGTACTCTGGAGTCTTGTAAAAAAAAAATTTTTTTAATCACAACTAATTGTAACCTGCCCCCCCCCCCCCCCCCCCCCCCCGAAGTTTAGTTCATCATGTAATCTTCTAATTGAAATTTGAGTCATTCACCACTTTACTGCTGGATCCTACTACACATGGAGTGTGCAATCAGAAGTACAATACATCTTATTCAAACATTAAGAGGTACTAGATGAAATGCAAATATATGTCTAAGGAAAATACTAGGTATAGCATGGAACGAATTCAAAACAAACGAGGAAATTCGAGAAATCGCCAATCAACCACTAATATCTTCAGTAATAAAGAAAAGACAATGGTCATATGTTGGACATGTGATGAGAAGAGATAATAACCAAATAGCAAAGCAAGTCCTCATGTGGGAAACAACAGGTAAGAGAAAAAGAGGAAGACCCAGAGAGACACTAAGAAGAACATTGATGAGAGAGGCAAGAGCAGCAGGAATCGGCTCCCTCAATGAGATAAAGCTGCTTGCACAGAACAGAGACAAATGGCGAGATTTGATAAAAGATCTTTAAAAGAATTGAAAACAGCTAGAACAAACATTCAGATAAGAGGAGTATCTTGGTCTACACCCTATGGGCCGGCTACAGCTAGGAAGGTCAATAGATAGATAGATAGAAATGAAATGCAGTATCCGCTCTGAGAGATAAGACTAAGCTGTCCATCCTGGGCTATTTTCTTTAACTTACCCCAAGTGAATCAGTTCTCTCTGAGTTCCTTAGGGTTAAATATGGCCAAACAGTTTCTCGCTCCATTTTTAAACAAAATGGACATGATTTATACTTTTAATATTATTGTAATATCTCAGTATTTAATTCCCTGTCTAAAATAGTATAGGATTTATTATTTAATTGTATATCCTTTAATCTTACCAGATTTAATCTTCAAATTTTGGTTTGCAATTTTGTATATTCCATAAGCTGTTATTTTTGTAATCTTGAAGGATCCAGTACTTATTGTATATTATTGATTAACCTGCCTATTTTACCCTATTTGCTCCATTGTAATCCATTATATTGCTAAGTAGATGTGGATTTGCTGCCCACCAAGATTTTTTGTTCTTCCCACAACAAAGTTATGATGACTTTCCTTACTAAGATCCAAGCCATATATTTGTTGCTCTATAGGTGACAACTTCACATCTAGTCCTTAAATGATGGCCTTTTTAAAAACATACTTTACTTGAATTCCATTTTTTTCTAATGAAAATAAATTGTTGAATTCATGTTTTTTTTTAATACATTTCATTTGTAATGAAATCATGTTGATTGTATTAAAATTTTTCATGTTTCCTAAATAGGTACATGCTGAAATCGTCTTTGTTTATGAAAAAAACTGCTATTCCATCTCAGATAAGGGCAGTCAAAATGGTACAATTTTGAATGGAAACAGGTTGCCATATGTAAGTTCTTGTGTATATTTGTTGGCAGTAACCTAATGTTCCTCTAGATATTGTCCTTTTCTGTGTTTATGCAATACAAATTGTGTCTAAAAAGTTTGGTGAATGGTCTAATATCTCACCAGCAACAGGGGCCAGGTGTGTGCACATGGCTATCCAAAGACACACCAAGAAATGCCACCTAGTGTGAAGTACATGTGACCTTCAGGGTAAATCTGCTATGGGCAGTCAAATGTAGTCAGTATGAGAGGTATGGGAGCCGTGATAGCTCAGTGGTTAGTGAACTGGACTACAAAGGACAAGAGGTAGGGTTCGATCCCAACCGACGGCTTCCGGGTTCACCCAGCCTTTAATGGGTACCGGATTTTTTTCTGGGAAAGTAAAGCGGCACGGGCTTAATACTGACCACATTACCCCAAAAATCATGCGCAAATGTCTGTAACATTTATGATCACTAACACCATATTCCCTATACGCCATGTGGCGTGGCGGGGGTACTTTACCTTTTTTTTTTACTTATGAGAGGTATGGTCATGGTGCAAAGGAGCAGCGAGTGAACATTATTTTCAGCTACAAATCAGGGAAAAAGTTGTGGAGATGCCTGAAATTTTGGTGCAAGAGTACAGGGATGAAGTGTGTTGTATGTTTGTTCCTGTTGAAGGCCTTTGCCCTGAAACGTCAGTCTGATTTGTGGTGTCCACTTGTTACGTGAAGCTTTAACCATACCGTTTTTTTTCTATATTCATATTTTTCATTTCTCCTCCTTTACAGGGATGAAGCTGTTTCCCGATCATCCACCATGCTCCCCTGATCTGGTGCCTGTGGACCTCTCTCTTTCTGTTTCTCTTTCTGAAGAGCATCACGAAAAGCATACGTTCTGCAAATCCAAAAATATGTGACAGCGGTTCTGTGACAGATTCTTAAAGAGGCTTTTGTTTACAGTTTCCAGAAGCACCAGATCAAGGGACTAGTGGATGATCAAGAAGCGACTTCTGCCCCATACACTTGCAACATTTCTTGTGCCTCCTTTGCCGTTTTCCCCAAATTTGTAGCAGAACTTGATGTTCACTCATTGCATTGCTCCATTGCATTTTCACCCTACCTCTCACACTGACTACATTTAACTACCTAAAAAAAAAAGTAAAGAGCCTCCGTCACGCCACGTGGCGTATAGGGAATATGGTGTTAGTGACAATAAATTTTACAGACCTTCAGCACATGATTTTTAGGGTAATGTGGCCGGTATTATGCCCATGCCGCTTTACTTTCCCAGAAAAAAATCCGGTACCTATTAAAGACTGGGTGAACTCAGAAGCCGTCGTTTGGGATCGAACCCTACCTGTTGTCATTTGTAGTCCAGTTCACTAATCACTGAGCTATCCCGGCTCCCATTTGACTACCTACAGCAGGTGAATCCTGATGGTCATGTGTACTCTATGCTAGTTGGCACTTCTCTACATGTCTGGATAGTCATTCACATGCTTGATCACCTGACCCATGTTGCTGGTGAGATATAAGATCATTCACCAAACTTTTTAGACACACCTCGTATATCCTGATTTGTTTGCATTATTTTTACTCTAAATATACACCATAATTTATGGATTTCATTATTTAAACTTACACACCACTAAACAAAACAAGGTTATAATAATACATTTTGGTACACTAAACAATATTTAAATATCATCTCAGTACAACAAAAACAGGCATCTCTCTCTATGTCTCTATCTCACTCTGTCTCTGTCTGTCTCTCTCTCTCACTCCCCCGCCCCCACCCCTCCAGGTATTGAGGGAGATAAAAGTTCCAGTTCTTGTCCCTCTGGCAGTCTCAACCATTGTCCTCTTTGATGTTGTTGTAACATTTCTCGGATGTCTGTCCATCTTACCCTGGTCTACCACGGGCTGTTTGTTTATCTCCTCTTTTAACCCTAGATTACAATAATTCGTAAAGATTGCAATAGCTAAATTAAAAATTTGTTTAAACCCCCTGTTTGCCACACACAGTTGCCTTTTCCTGCCTGTACCTTCCTTAATGTTAACGGCATTTATTCAGGACGAGTTATTGAGATCCACCGTGTTTTTATATTCAAAATACTGCTAGTTTGTCATAAAAAATATTATTGTTTCATGAGATTAGATATTTCAGTTTTGGTATGTATAATATAGAGACATTCTAAAAATTGAACCGAAAGCTGACAGAGTTCAACCACAGGCTGGTCCCTTATCTCTCTCACTGCGATCAGGACTCGGTCAGAGTAAGGATTCCAGACTCTCACATGAAGTCAGCTGTCAGGCTAAGTGTGTTGATCGCTCCCACAGACAGAACATCACAAGTAGAGTTCGCCAGATTCACTCTGATTGAGCACCCGTTAAAACGTTGCACTGTGTTCTGCGCCAGTGGCCCAGTGCATCTGATTTCAGCCAGCATTTTATTCGGGTTTGCTTTCCCTAGCCTTTGATTGTCCCCAATCTTCCTGCAAGGCAGCAGATTGTCTTTTCTGTAGGGGGATTCTGCCCTTAGATGGTCAGCCCTCCCAGGTTTACAAGCACCATCTGCCCGAGTCAACTAGAGGTGACTAACACAGACATATACACACAAAGATGTCAGATGTGACTAACACAGACACGCACGCACAAAGATGTGAGATGTGACTAACACAGACATGCACACACAAAGATGTGAGATGTGACTAACACAGACTTATGTGTTATGTGTCCCTTATGAACCCATGCCTCTCAAAAGCCAGAAAAACGACAACTAACAGAGAAAAGTGACAACAAACTTTTATGTTCTTTGTAATGAGACTATTTGTTGACAAAATCCATCTTTGCACTGACTGTGCTCCTTGTTTGAATTTTTTTAAGTTGTATTTATTCTTAAATGTAATTTTTTAACATATTTGTAACAAAAAGTAAAAAAAAAAATATTTTTTCTCAAAGTTACATGTTAAGGTTTTATGTGAGTTAGAAATTTTATGACATTTTTACAGAACAGTTAGGTACAAATAAATATCATATTTTAGGGTTAATATATATTTGTTATGGTATTCTTTCCAAATGATAAAAAAACCATTTCATTTATTGACTCTGTATGTAGTTCAGAATTGATTCAATGTCCAATCTGTCTTCTATGGCATCATTTCTAATTCTATCTTGTTTGGTCACTCCAAACACTTTTCTCAATGATCTAATCTCTATGGTAACTATTTCCTTTTATGTTTATTTGTGAATGACCATTTTTGCACTGATAGCAAGAGGTTGGAATTAATATACTCTGTATGAGATAATTCTTTGTGATGATAGGTATTATCTTGTGTTATATAAAAGTAAAGTATAGAAACAACTATCAAACTAGGATATATGAGATCTGTGTGCTTTCAGAGCTGAGATTGAAATCTTAATCAAGAATTGCTGAACAATGTGCAAAAAAGAGGAAATGTTCATAATGATAGCATTAAACACCACACTGCAAGAACTGGATAAAGTACAAAACCAGGCACTTAGGGTCATCACAGGAGCAATGAAGTCAACACCAATATTGGAGAAATTGTGGACGATACCAGCACTGAGAGAATGGAGGGACACAAAGGTGCTGATACAGGCAGGAAAATTTGCATGCATGACGAGACATCCAATGAAGGACCAATTCCAAAATCTTGCATTGGGACGACTTAAGAGAAGTAGTTTTATCCACCATGTCAAGCGTATTTGTAGACAAACACCAGACATGCCAAGAGTTGTTAACCCCCTACTGCCCATACCATAACAGACTCCCTGGACAGAGGAATCAGGATTATCAATACAAATACGGGCAGAAGTGAAAAGAATAGTTGACAAAGAGGAACAGATTAGTCTACAGCGAAAAACAGTAACTCTCAGTTTCCTGGATAAAGAATACCTACAAGATCTATGGATACGTGTGTACACAGATGGATCAGCGCAGAATGCAGTAAAGAATGGGGGAGCAGGTGCATATATAGAGTACCCAAATAACACTAGGGATATGAATAAAATAGCAACAGGGAAATATTGTCACAATTATGATGCAGAAATCCATGCAATAAAGTTGGCAATAGAAAAACTGCTGAACAGTAATCTTAGCTCACAGCCTGTGATGTTTTTGACAGATGCAAGATCAGTACTTCAGGCACTACAATCCAGAAAATTACCACATCTGCAGACCTTATTGACTGAACTCTGCAAGCACCACAGGGTTGCCTTATAGTGGATCCCATTTCACTGTGGAATACCAGGAAATGAGAAAGCAGATCAGTTGGCAAAGGAAGGTTCAACAGGCACACAACTAGATGCACTGGTTACATACCATCATAAGAAACAGATAATCAAATCAATCAGAGGACCACAAGCCCCAAATCAGGATGCCTTTCATAATATGAATAGATATGAACAAGTTATCATTATACGCCTCAGAACGTGACACACTTGACTCCATAGTCACATGTATACAAAATTCAAGATCTGCACCTCAACTACTTGTACATGTGGACAGGCACCCCAGACTGCTGAACACATACTTCAAGACTGCACTAAATATAGTAGACTGAGGAAAATCCATTGGCTCATAGATACAACACTACAGACAAAACTATATGGGCCACTGCAAGAATTACAAAAGACAGTAAAATTTATACAGGAAAAGACATTGCAGATATAGACAATACTTCAGGCGAACGAAAGATAGATAGATAGATAGATAGATGATGATAGCAGATAAATACTAGAAATAGATAGATCATGTTATCACATTTCAAAATAAATAACACCAGGGCTAAAACTAAGAATAGCAAAATTTTGAAATGTGGATATATAGAAGAATAGGTAGAATTGGATGGAAGGAAAGAAAACAAACGATGAAGTCTTAAAACAACTAAAAATGAAAAGAGAGCTACTAAGCACAATTCAAACAAGACAAATTCGATTTTTGGACCATGTTAAAAGACACAACAGCCTACTAAAAGTAATCCTGGAGAGGAAAATACAAGGTAAAAGAGGCAGAGGCAGACCGAGACTAACATGGACGAGTAACATCAAAAGATGGGCAAATCAGCCTATCAAAGCAAGAGACAGAGCAGAATGGCGCTCCATGGTAGCCAACCTTCGTTGCAGAGAAGGCACTCGATGATGATGAGATAGATCATATCAGAGAATCATAAACCATAACAGGAACCAGCATACAGTTTAACCACAGAGGAAAGATGAAAGATAGGCAAATCGTATGCAGTGTGATGAAAGGGGAACATTAGAAGTGGGGAACTGCAGTTTTGTAGGCCAGACTTGGTATCATGAAGGACACCTCAAAAATAAAAAAAATGGATTTTGTTGGTCCATGACTAAGTAGAACGAGAAGAATACTGGACAACAGAAAATACAGAAAGTAATAGGCAAGCTTAGTTTCATCTAACATTAATCCACACAGCATTTCATCACCCTAGCAATGTGCCATGAACTTGATCAACTCTAACTGAAATTAATGATAGCAAACTCTTTAAACAGCGCTTCACAACAGGAGGTAATCTGATCATCAGCAGTGAATCCCCCATCTAGTAAGCGTTTTGGCTCTTTAGTTTCTTGGCACTCTAGGGAGTCAGGCCCTCTTGTGTCATGACTCCCAAGCATCAGCCTTCTGTTGTGTTTGACCCCGAAAGCTCACATAATGTTCAACATATACTACATGAGACTCTGGTCTGTACAAAACTTCTGATTGAATCTGCAGTCCATACCCAATGGACCTGGTCCATACCCAGGTGAAAATCAGGGCCTTCCTCTAAAGACCATTGCATGCTTCATCTTTGTGGTGTTGGCTTAGCTTTTATCTTAAAGAAGTTTGCACTATTTGTTTTATTTTATGTTCTTTTTTTCATTGATTTCATTCTATCTATTGACCTTTCGAGCCATAGCCAGCCCATAGAGCATAGACCCAGATACTCTTTCTCTTATCTAAATTTTATTCTAACAGTTTTCAATTCTTGTAAAGATATTTGATCAAATCTCACCATTTGTCTTTGTTCTGTGCAAGCAACTCTATCTCATTGAGTGAGCCGATTCCTGCTGCTCTTGCCTCTCTGATCAATGTTCTTCTCAGTGTCTCTCTGGGTTGGCCTCTTTACCTCTTCCTGTTGTTTCCCACATGAGAGCTTGCTTTGTTATTCGGTTATTATCTCTCCTCATCACATGTCCAACATATGACCATCGTCTTTTCTTGATTACTGAAGATATTAGTAGTTGATTGATTTCATTGCACTTATGTATATATTTGCCCCCCTGTTTCATTTTTTATGATGTTCCATTTTATAATTTGTGTCCTATTTTTGTTATAAAAATCTCTTTAGGTTGTAACAATCACCTTATTTCATATGGTAACAATTGTACAATGGCACACCAACAAACAGAATCAGTAACCCATATGTCCTGAGCAGGATCAGTAAAAACAAGATGAAGCAACTGACAAAAATTAAGGTTGATATGAGAATGCAACAAAAACAGCAACTTGAAAAATACTAATTAATACTAATTAAAAATAAGTATAATTTCCAAGTTAAAGGAAACACTCAGACTACAAAATTAATGAAAACAAAATCAGAATATATTATTATGAAATAAACAGCGTCAACTTCATTGACTAGCTGTCGTGCTGAAGTTGGATGTGTTGGGCCGAAAGGCACAAATATAACAGTTATACTGCAAACCACAACACAATGCAGAAATGTCCACTTAATGTCCTTTTAAGGACGGATGACGAAGAGGAATACTACAATTTATGAATACACTAGAATACTTTAGTCATTTGGCGAACGCAAGCAAGCATTGACTAGCTGTCTATTTCATGTATATTCTAATTAATAATAATTAATTAATATTTTTAACAATATATATTTTCTTTACCTGTTTAAACTTTTGTCTCAAGTTGTGTATGTAAATGTTATGATCTTGTACACTAAATCTATTCAGAACAAATCAGAGAGTGATTTCCATGATTTGCACCACAATGATGTACTTCAAATAGGCAGCACACAATTTCTGTTTCACATTCACAAAGGGAATGAAACTTGTGACAGTTGTGAACCTGGCCAAGTACAAGCCAAAATTAAAGCAGCAAGTGTTATTAAAAATGGTAAGGTCTTACATTTTTTATTTTTGAAGTTTTGGTAATTGTGGCTATTAATATTAATCTTATTAAAGAATATTATTATAATCTGACCCATGGGAGCGAATCATGGATAGTAAACAAAGAAATGAAAAGACAATTAGAGGCCACAGAGATGGGATTTCTCAGAAAAAAGTTGAAAGTTCCCTGGACAGCTAAGAAGACCAACGAGGAAATTCTCAAAGAGGCTAACACAAAAAGGCAGCTCCTAAGAAACATCAGAAAGAAACAATCAACATTTTTCAGGCACATCATGAGAAGAGGAAAGTTGGAATACTTGGTAACAATCAGCAAAATACAAGGAAAGAGAGATCGCTGACGACAAAAGAGAGAAAATACTAGATAGCTTAGTGTCATGGCATGAAAAACAGTCAACAACAGAACTGATACGATATAGTAAGTAAAGTACCCCCCGTCACGCCAAGTGGCGTATAGGGAAATATGGTGTTAGTGACCCTATATTTTACAGACCTTCAGCACATGATTTTTGGGGTAATGTGGTCGGTATTACGCCCGTGCTGCTTTTACTTTCCCAGAAAAAATCCGGTACCCATTTAAGGCTGGGTGAACCCGGAGCCGTCGGTTGGGATCGAACCCTACCCCTTGTCCGTAGTAGTCCAGTTCACTAACCACTGAGCTATCGCGGCTCCTACTAATTTTTAGGGAATTAGTAAAACCCAGGTGTCCTCGCCAGGATTACGAACCCCGGCTGTTGCCGTGGTAAGCCAACCGCCTATCGATTGCGCTAACCGGACACCCCTGATACGATATACTGTGGATAAAAATATTGTAGAAGAACATGATCCCCAACACCAACCGGTCTGGTACAGTATGATGATTAAAGAAAACTATGATAAAATAATTACTTTCCAGGGTAATTGTTCATTGCATTCCAGAATAATGTTCATTGCACAAACTGAGTTGTGGATTATTCAGTTCATATCATGGCAATATTTATTATAATCTCAGGTCAGTATTCATTGCAATGCAGACTAGTCTTTATAGTTTAGTGTGACTGTTGACTGTAGTAATTTGTAATTTTTGTATGATCATTATCATCTTAGATAATTATTTACCAAGGTTCTAGTTTATCTGTTTTATGTATTATGTGATTATTATTATGTATTATATATGTTATATATATTATGTATTAATGTCTTCAGCAATAATACATTTTAAAATATTTGTCCGTTTTTTTTTTCAGATTATGTCATTTTATCACAGGAAGAGAAGAACACACAAAGAAAGAAAGAGCTAAAAAATATTAAGAAAAAATATGGTCTGCAGGTAAATTGCTGTGACTTTTATGAATTTTTTAATTTGTATTTTTAAAGAAGAAATAACCACCTCACACTCTAAGCCATATAGGTTTAGCTTGATGCTTCTGTCATTGTTTTCTTTGACCATCATCACATTTGTTAATTATACAGTCCTCACTATATCAAATCATCTTCTTTCCCAGAAAAAATTATTGGAAAGAGATGGCAGATAATATCAATAATGGTAATTATTAAAGAGATCCCACATATCAATACTGGTGATTACTAACAAGATCCTGCATAATATCAATAGTGGTAATTACCAGAGATGGCAAGCATCAATAATGGTAATTACCAAAGAGACGGCACCTGTTAAATATGTCATCAAGAGAAAGATATTAGTTCTGCTGTAGAATGGTAGTGCTTTATCACTGATACCAATGGTGTTAATGTAATGTTGTAAGGAAGTGAAATATTGAAATTCACTACTAAGGTGTCCGGTTAGCGCAATCGATAGGCGGTTGGCTTACCACGGCAACAGCCGGGGTTCGTATCCTGGCGAGGACACCTGGGTTTTACTAATTCCCTAAAAATTAGTACCTCTGAAGTCAGAGTAAATCTGCCTGCATGGCGAGGGGCATCCTGTAATGGGATAAAACAGACTTTACACGCAAAATTCAGTCCCACAAAATTGAGTGGGTGGGACTTCGTCAGAGGTCAAAGCTGACGAAAGCGAACGAATGAACGAAATTCACTATATCAGGACTTCACATTTTTTTTCTCATTCTCACTTTCACACAATGATTATTAAAGGAATGAATCAGTCCTCCTTGTCATCTGTGTATAAAAGGACCTTAAGCTGGCGTTGATGCTTTTATTTTGTGGTTTGCAACAGAGTTGTGTGCTTCTGGTCCAACACATCCAACTCCAGCTAAGTCTTTTTGAGTTTCAGGTTGCCTTCTCTCTTAATCTGTACTCATTTGGGCCAGACTTGATTGATTAGTCTATTTTTAGCGGCATCACCTAGAGGTGGAGTAGGATCCAACTAGTTCTGGTTGACTGATCCTGGTGCAATATGAGTCAGATATGAGTCACTGACTGCTTTCTTCTCTGGTGCTGACGGGGACTTTTGCCTCTAGTCATGATATTTGGAGGTAAGAATGCCAGTCTTATAGAGATAGAATACCAAATGAAACCATAAGAAAAATGGTAGGAACAAAACCCTGCCAAGAATATATAGAACAACAACAACTTAAATGGTTTGGCCATCTGGTCAGAATGAATCCTCACCAATCAGGGCGTTCTTCTCGAGAATGCATGGAAAAAGACCAAGAGGAAGACCCAGAATAAGATGGACAGATGCAGTGACAGTGACATGTAACAACAAAGGAAAATCACTAATTCAGACAATTCGAGCAGCTCAAAAATGACAAATGATATAAACCACGACACCTTTTAGGTATCAGTGAAAAGAGAAAAGAATAAGAAGAATGCCAGTCAAACAATTAATTGCCATAAATAAATATGAATGTTAAAAAAGGGCGAAGTAGTTCACTTGCAGCAAATAAGAAATAGTTTCTGAGCAAACAGATGCCCAGGTTATGGTTCTTCACCTTTGTATTCATGCACAAATTACTACCAGTTCCTATGCACAAATTACTACCAGTTCCTATGCACAAATTACTACCAGTTCCTATTTGTCCTGAACTCCTTCCTGATTATTTTGATAGTTTGAACTGGATTATCTGACAGATTTGTGAACTACCTGATATCACCAATGTAAAAATTATATTAACATTTTCTTTTTAAATAAAGCATCATATCATAATAATACCATATCAAATTAATGAGGGAATATTTCACAATGTAGAATTAATATTTTTATGTCATAAAATCATTGGGGTAAGTATTTAAAAAGTAAAGAAGGATGAAAATGAAAGTTAAAAAATTGAAAATGATACTCACCATATTATGAATCCGGATAGGTTTTCAAGAAAATGAGGTGCATATTTTATTCCATGTGTTATCTTTTGTTAATTCCACCCAATTATGTCTTTACTAGCTCAATAGCACACTCAGAATATTTAATATAATAGTGAAATTCACATTTTATGTAGAAGTAGTATAAATGTTACAAATTTAGAAAATTTCATATTCCATGACCTATCCTTATCATCAGATTGCACTCTAACGATGAAATATATATATAAAAACTATTTATTTATGCTTACACAAATTTTATTATTTTTGCATGCCTGCTGTTCATTAAATAATTTTATAGAATTAAGTACATGAGATGTGTGACGCTCAGAAGCCATTTTCTGAATAATAAATATAGCAAAAATGTATATTGTGGTACGTTATCTTCAAAATAACACTATGCATCTGACACAAGGCTTTTTACAGAATGAACTGGATGTTCAGATAGGTAGAGAACACTCCTAGACACTGAAAGTTAGTGTAAATATCGAAATAAAGTGAAAAACAAAAGATTCTAACATTATTGTCACATATGAAAAGAGAGCAAGGGTTCGGTACCCTAGGACGTGCTACTGCAATGGAGTGAGCATTACTGGGAAGGGAAAGCGCTAAAGGAGAGTTTGGGTAAACTTGTTTTGTGATGTGGCTTACCATAAGCCATAGTATCTATGTCTTTTATCTCAAAACATCCAACATGTCATGTTCTTTTTTTTTTAGTACATGTTTTTTTTTCTCTTTAGTAACTACTTGCTTGCTCAGACTAATCAGTCTGTTTCCAAGGCTGCCATTAGTAGTAAGCTTTAGATCAGTTCCAGCTCATTGATTCTGGTATCAGCAGTCAGCTTTGAGTCACAGACCACCTTCAGCCATGTACTGTCTGAGTGTATAGTTCCCCTGTACATATAATACACAGAAGATCATATCATGTACACTGGAATAAATAAATCAGACCTTTTTCAATAGAAACCTCTTTTTTCTTCATTTGCTTATTAGTTGATTTCATAGCACTGGTGTTTTGTACCTTGTGGTTCAGTGCATCCATCCTTAGCACACCATTTTTTGAGGCCACTTTCTTTTGTGTTTTGCAGCAGGTATGTGTAGACAGGGTTGTCTTTCCTAAGAAATCAAGTTTGTCAAAATCTTTCCTACTCAGGTTGGTCTCAAGTTTTGCTTCTCTTAAAGAAATTGTCTGCTGTAACTAATATGCTCTTTTTTATTATTTTTGTAATGGGTTGTTTTTCCTGATTTTGTTTATTTATTTATTTTTTGTTTGAGTTGCAATTATCTAAAGAAACATATCTACAATTATTTACTTTAAAAATAACAATATAAGAAGAGAAATATAGTGCATTAGCAACATAAATTACAAACTGAGATATAAAAACAACATAGTGATAAAGATAAAATAAAAATAATGGAATTGAGAACAAATTTGAAGCATTTTGTTCACTTATTTTGGAAAAGGATCTCATGCAAAAAATATTGAAAAGATGGATGGTTATATGAGGCATTTGTTATTAATCATGAGACATTGATCATCAATAAATGCAACTAAATTATTAAAATAATTAAATTGTTACAACTTTTCTTTTGAGTAGTTAACTCTATCATATTATTTCTTCAGATATCACAACTTCTAAAAAATCTCAACTGGTAAAGATCAGAAATAGGCAAGATGCTAATGATGTCTTCTCCAGTTCCTTATTCTTTGTTGTGTAAGCTTACTTCTGTAGACCTTGACTTTGAAATCAATGCTGTCTTGTATATTACTTGTATTATGTGCTGGGGAGTCTGCATGAATGGATCAGTTATTACATTGTCTTTGAAGTCATAATATGAAATTCAACTTGGTTTTGTTATAAAATATGCATTATTTTGTCCCCAGAACTCATATTTCGATGTTTCTAGTGCTGTTAACACAAACTCAGACTTCTGTGATAGAGCTCACCTGAGGAGAAAATTTATTGGCAGTGAGTCTGACTTTGTCAAACAAGATGTAGCTCCTGCTTCAGTTCAAAGGTAAACTGAACACCCAAAACAATGTTTTTCTCAGATAAAAATAATTGTAGCTTAAAGTTTCTAATTTTATTTCATGAGAAGCCCTGTCTGCTCATGTTTAATCCCTGCAAGAGCAGAGAATCTAACATCAAAGCAAAAAGTAAAGCAAGAGGTATTTGTATAGACCCTGGTACTGCTAAAACATGAGTAATTAAATGCAACATATCTGGCTTAAGAAAATAATCATCAACTCTCTCCAATGATAGGGTAGAGAAAATTCCTAAATAATGCTGAACGTCATTTCATGATTGCCTATGCAGCATATCAGGCTGGGGATGTAAACTTCCATTTTCTATTGCGCTTCTTACATGTAAGGGATGAGACAAGACAAGACCACCAGTCTTGCTTGCAGCTTGTTCGATTCAGTGAATCATCTCTATAGAATAAGTTTCATTTGTGGCTTCTGAGCACTGATATTCTTTGCTTTCTTTTTAATTAATTTATTTTACTAAATTTTATTCTACACATAAGATCCATAAGGGGCATGCCTGGAATAACAATTGGAGGTCATAATATAAATAATCTAAGGTATGTTGATGATAAGTCTTAATCGCTAAGAGTGAAAATGAGTTACAAGAAATGTTGGACATTATAGTGAAAGAAAGCAAAAATAAAGGACTCAGCCTTAAAAGCAAAAAGACAGAGGTAATGGTAACAACAAAGAAAAAGACATCACCTCAGTGCAAAATAAAGACAAGTGGAACAATATTAAAACAGGTAAATGAATTTAAATATTTGGGAACTTTGTTAACCTCAGACGGAAGATGTACAAAAGAGGTGAGATGCAGAATGGCTCAGGCAAAAGCAGCTTTTCAAAAAATGAGGAAGATACTATGCAATCCATTTTTGACAATAGAAACAAGAAAAAGAGTTCTTAAATGTTACGTAGAGCCAGTCTTAACATATGGATGCAAATCATGGACAATAGGACAACAGACAAGAATATCACTGGAGTCTGTAGAAATGTGGTTTTACAGAAGAATGTTGAGAGTATCATGGACAGCTAAGAAGAGTAATGAAAATGTTCTGAGAGAGGTCAAAGCAAAAAGAGAGCTAATTTCCAATATTAAGAAGAAACAATAATCATTTTTTGGCCATGTAATGAGATGAGAACAACTGACAAAGAGATAGAGGGAAGCAAAGAGAAAAAATAACAGACAGCTTAAGAGAATGGATTGGCATAAGGTCAACAACAGAAATGATAAATAGCTGCCGAGATTGAAAGTTGTGGAGAGACATGATCATCTACGCCAGTAGGCCCAGTACTTGATGATGATGATTCTACACATCATTTGGGTGTGTTAGGGCAGTGGTATTTGAAACCAAAATATAAATGGATAGATAAAGTTATGCTTCTATGTAACAAGCTGTTTTATCCCTTTACTGAAATGTGTTAGACAAATGACAGGAAACAGCCTGAGAGACAAGATCAGAAATGAAGAACTGAGTAAGAAGCTAGGAATAGCCCCCACCATTGAATATGTAAAGAAACAACTGATAAAATGGTTTGACCATGTGACAAGGCAGAAAGAACAAAACACAACACAACGAGCCTTCAACAAACGTTGTGAGAACACCAGACCCAAGGGTCAATCAAGAAAAAGATGGGTCAATGGAATATTAGAAGCACTAGGAAACATAACAGCAGCAGAGGCGAACAGAAGAACAAAAGACCGCAAATTATATCTCCCCTCGACGCTGAAAGGCAGATGAGGAAGGAAAGACGAAGAAGAAGACTTGTAGAAGGTTTGGCAGATTCAGTCACAAAGGAAGCTGCTCAGTAAAACAGCATATAACATAAGACAATAATATATGACCAAACTACTGACAAATCATGATTGCTTCTTCCAACTGTCTGTCAAGATGCCAAATGGCCATGTATGTAAAAGTTACATAAGTAGTTACCTTTAGAAAGCAACCTTGTAACACATGGAAAATGGAGAAGTTGGGCTGGAGGAAAACTGTTGAAAAATTGATAGAAGCAGAAGCTAATTATTCAAACCCTTACAGTTAGAAATTGTGGTGGGGGGGGGGGTGTGATTTATGGGTGATGCCCACAGCAGCATGCAATGCCACCTAACTTTCCCTTAGAAAGATAGTTTGTCCCCATTTTCAGAATCCTAAAGCTGTGTTGGTCAGAAAAAAAATTCACATCATCTCAGATTAAAATGTCAGACAAATAATTATTGAGTAGCTTGAAACCAAATATTTAAAACATAGTTCAGATCAACTGTTTGTTGAAGTCAAAAATGTACCAGAATATGCATCATCATCATCATGTGCCATACCGGTTGGCGTAGGCGATCATGTCCTTCCACAATCTTCTATCTACAGTGCATCGTATCAGTTCTGTTGTTGACTGTTTTCCATGCCATGACACCAAGCTATCCAGTATTTTCTCTCTTTGTCATCCACGATCTCTCTTTCCTTTTATTTTGCCAGTTGTAACCAGATATTCCAACTTTCATCTTCTCAACATGTGCCCGAAAAATGTTGATTGTTTCTTTCTGATGTTTTTAGGAGCTCCCTTTTTGTGTTGGCCTCTTTGAGAATTTCTTCATTGGTCTTTTTAGCTGTCCAATGAACTTTCAACATTCTTCTGAGAAATCCCATCTCTGTGGCCTCTAATCGTCTTTTCATTTGTTTGTCTACTGTTCATGATTCACTTCCATAGGTCAGAATTGGTTCTATATAGCACCGATGAACTCTCTTTCTCATTTCTATTGACATAGCTTTGTTGCATAAGATATTTTTCATTTTCTGAAATGCTATTTTGGCCTGAGCTATTCTGCTTTTATTTATGTGGTGCATCTTCCATCTGATGTTATTATTGTACCCAAGTATTTTATGCATTGCACTTGTTTCAGATTTGTCCTGTTTATTTTTATGCTGCATGATGGTGATGATTGTTTCTTCGATATGACCAATACTTCTGTTTTCTTACTATTTAGACTGAGATCTTTCTTGTTGCTTTCTTTTACTATTATTTCTATCAATTCTTGTAGTTCATCCTCTGTCTCTGCTATTAAGACTGTGTCATCCAGATATCGCAAATTATTTATGTTGTGACCGTTGACTTTAATTCCTTTTTTGTCTACTATTGGTCTCATAATATGTTCACTGTAAAGTGAAAACAAATCTGGCGACAGAATATGCATAACAATGTTAAATACAATCCATTAATAAGCAAAAGAAGCAGAAGAAGAAGAATAACTTCAATTAATTCAAAAGTTTTAATAATCTTATGCTTCCTAAATTTCCTTTTCAGTCCTATCTCCACACAAAATAAAGGTCACAAGCTTTTAGCCAAAATGGGATGGAAAGAAGGACAAGGTTTAGGGAAGACAAGCTCTGGAGTTACAGAACCTGTAAGTTCCCTGACTGTGGTTTAGGCATTGTTATTGCAAGGATCTGTGAATATTGTCTTACTGTATAATAATTCATTAGATGGTTGGTTAATTGCTAATATCATTCATTAGATGGTTGGTTAATTGCTAATATCATTCATTAGATGGTTAGTTGATTGCTAATATCATTCATTAGATGGTTGGTTAATTGCTAATATCATTCATTAGATGGTTGGTTAATTGCTAATATCATTCATTCGATGGTTAGTTGATTGCTAATATCATTCATTAGATGGTTGGTTAATTGCTAATATCATTCATTAGATGGTTGGTTAATTGCTAATATCATTCATTAGATGGTTAGTTGATTGCTAATATCATTCATTAGATGGTTGGTTGATTGCTAATATCATTCATTAGATGGTTGGTTAATTGCTAATATCATTCATTCGATGGTTAGTTGATTGCTAATATCATTCATTAGATGGTTGGTTAATTGCTAATATCATTCATTAGATGGTTGGTTAATTGCTAATATCATTCATTAGATGGTTAGTTGATTGCTAATATCATTCATTAGATGGTTGGTTGATTGCTAATATCATTCATTAGATGGTTGGTTAATTGCTAATATCATTCATTTGATGGTTGGTTGATTGCTAATATCATTCATTAAACATTAAATCTCAAAATGCAATAGACCTTGTAAAATCATTGGACAAGTCAAAATTGAGCTGAGTGCCGTCAATGACCCTGCGTTGGATCGGTGAACAAATAAAGCAGATCAGAACCCTGTTCCACCTCTCAACAGTGGTCCTGGCAACACACTATCCAGTCCAGCCAAGCAAATCTCTCTGCCAAAGAGAGAAGACAACCCAGTACTTAAAAATGCTGTGCCAAAGTGGGATGTACTGGGCCAAAAAAAAAGCATTGCATCTATAAAAAGTAAAGTACCCCCGTCACACCAAGTGGCGTATAGGGAATATGGTGTTAGTGACCATAAATTTTACAGACCTTCGGCACATGATTTTTGGGGTAATGCAGTCGGTATTACGCCCGTGCCGCTTCACTTTCCCAGAATAAAATCCGGTACCCATTAAAGGCTGGGTGAACCCGGAAGCTGTCGGTTGGGATCGAACTCCACCACTTGTCCTTTGTAGTCCAGTTCACTAACCACTGAGCTATCGCGGCTCCCCATTGCATCTATGCCCACTTAATTTCCCTTTAAAGGTGGATAGTGAAGGGAACTATTCATTCTTTTGATAGCATTTGAGTGCCAGAAAGAAAGATAAAAATCATTTGACAAATGTTACTACTACTGTCTAATAAAGAAATAAACTTATAGTATGTAAAATGGACATCCTACAAGCTACAACAAAATATTAATTCCAATTATTAATTGTTGTACTACCAAAGTCAGACCTGGACAGTAAACTAAAAAAAAAAAACAATAAGAAAAATAATCACCACTGAAATGTAATTTTTTTGGTACTTGAGTAGAAGTAGTCTGATAGATAAAATCAGAAGTGAGAAAAAAGGTTTGAAAAACTTGGATTGATGGAATATTAGAGACACTAGAAATATAATCGAAGAGAGGCTTACAGAAGAGTAGAAGATCACAAACTGGTTTTCTCTCTCTCTCTCTCTCTCTCTGCGATCAAGTCTCAATCAGAGTAGGATTCCAGACTCTCTTATGAAGTCAGCTGTAATTTAAGCGATTCAATTGCCCCATATAGTTTCTCTTCCAGGGAGGTGGGTGTGGACCACATTGCTCTTCTCAGGCCTGCATACTGGGGACAATCCTGTAGAACATGTTTTGTTGTCATGTTGTCCAGTGTACAGTGGCATTGGCTGGTTGTACCTATTTTTAATTTCGTGAGCATGTGGTGTCTCATTCTATTGTGACCAGTGTGTAGGCGAAGTATGATGATTTGATCCCTCCTTGATAGTTGGAGGTATCCTTCCCTCTCGTTATGCTTTGGGTGTTCTTGATTCCATTTTTCATGATACTGACCTTTGATGATAGATTTGGTTTCATCATAACCGACCGGATGGTTCTCTTGTGGTAATCCCTCTCCCTCGTTAGCTAATTTGTCTGTGCGTTTGTTCCCGTGTGTATTACACTGAATGACTACTCTCTGGAAGTTAATGCGTAGTTGAAATAGGGATGTTCTCAAGTCATCTAGCTCATTGTTCTTGGGGGGTTTTAGAGATGTTAGTACTGGCAGTGCATCAGTCAGTATCACCAATTTGTTGTGCATGTTATTTTTGTGTTGAATAGCTAGTGTTGCAGCATCTCTGATGACCTCAGTTTCTGCTTTAAAGTTGTTTGAGAATTTCCCAGTAGCTATTGACTTGGTGATCTCTTTCTGGTTATTCAGCATCAAGAACACACCTCCCCCTCCATTTCTGGTGGCATTTGTAGCAGAGCCATCTGTGTTTATGTGGGACCAAGAATCCTGAGGGTAGTTATCGCTTATGTGTTTTTCTGCTACGTGTTTTCTTTCTGTGTCTGATTGGGTGCCTTTTTTCATGATTCCTATTATATCTTCCTTAAGTTCTGGTATTTTGTGTTTTCCATGGGTAGACATATGAAATGGGCCCAAGGGTTTTGGTATTGTTTGGGACAATACTGGGTTTCTAGTTGCCATTTCATTGGAGAATGCAGTGAAGTTGCTCCTCTTTAGTTGTACTATTCTGGAACCAGATATTCTTTGGTGCATGGGGTGGCTAAGGAGCCTTCTATATTTCTCCGCTTGTTGCAATACTTTAGTGACCCGTCTGTTGTCTAAGGGTTGTAAACCTGTTACTGTTTCTAGAGTCTTGATAGGTGTAGATTTCATAGCACCAGTGATGATACGGGCAGCTTGATTTTGTGTTCTGTTAATTTTGCAAAGGTGTGATTTGGATGCCATAACCCAGGCTGTGACTCCATACTCTAGGACTGGTCTTACTCTTCCTGCATATAGTCATTTCAAGATATTGCTGTCTGTTCCCCAATCCGTTCCTGCCAATTTCTTCATAATATCAGTTCATTTTCTGGCTCTTTTGCTTGCTCTGTCTATCTGATTTTTCCAAGTCATTCTTCGATTCATGGTGATGCCAAGATATGTTGGGTTTTGGTCAATAGGAATTGTATGGTCTTTTATCTTCAAGTTTGCAGAGAGTGTTTCTTGATAGGCTGAAAATTGTGTACGTAGTTTTTTTTCATTGATTGGTAATAATCAGGTGGTTGTCCATTTTTCAAGTTTTCTCCCTCTCAACATTGAAAGGCAGGTGAGGAAGGAAAGAAGAAAAAGAAATGCAAGGAGTGTATGAATACTGTCTTACAGTTTAATTATTCATTAGATGTTTAATCGTTTGCTAATATCATTCATTAGATGGTTGGCAAATCTGTTAGCAATTATATATTTTAGTCTTTGACAGAGACAGCATTTGATGCAATTAATAATGTCTTATGCTTCTTATAAATCTTTAAGTTTAATCTAGTACTGCTTGTCAAAAAACAAATGGATACATTTTAGCTCTATCATTATGCGTTCATTGCATATTTGAAGATAATTTTATCTTACTCTTGAACTGTGCCTTCCTTATATGTATGAAGCCCTACAGACATCATTGAGTTATTTTATTTATCTTCAATTATTAATTAAAATAATCAACTTCATCACATTAAGAGCAGACCCTCTTGGAGTTAATTGCTTCCCAGCAGAAAACACAAAGACATGTCTGTGTTGAAAGTTTCTGTCTGTAGCTTGCTAGTTTTATACTCCTGACCCACCCACTCAGTTATCTCATTCAACTTAACAGTCCACTTTCTGTCTCAAAACAGTACCCTTATCAAACATCATGTCACTCTCCAGAACTATAACAGAGATTTCAACATATTTTTCATTTGAAAGTTATCACTTGGGGTGTCTTGTCAGATATTTCATTTCCTGAATTGAACTTTTTAATGTTTAGTCATGAGAATATCCCACTACAGGGCTGGTAAGGAAAAAAATTAATAATAATGAGTAACAGGTTAAACTTTACAAGGGTATATTATATCACAAACTCCCATCCCTGGGACAGGAGGCCTTCTTTGGTGCCATCTAATATTAAAACCTGAGAACAAAATATAAATCTAAGGAAAATGCCTTCTTAATAAAGCTTAGGACTTTCAAATTCAACAGTATTGCATTATATGGTCTTTGGCGTCTCGACAGACGGTTGGTCGCAAGCAATCATGATAAGTCAGTAGTTTGGTAAAGCATTAGTTTCTCATACTGGGTGCTGCTTTACTGAACATCTTTTCTCGTGGTTGAATTTGCCAATCCTGGACAGACAGATCCATCCACAGAACGAGCAAGGTGTACCCGGCCTTGTCTCCTTTCTCTAGCGCATTTTGTCTTCTGAATTTGACATCAGCACTGCCTCGAAAGGGAGCTGCGATAGCTCAGTGGTTAGTGAACTAGACTACAAAGGACAAGAGGTAGGGTTCAATCCCAACTGATGGCTTCCGGGTTCACCCAGCCTTTAATGGGTACCGGATTTTTTTTCTAGAATAGTAAAGCGGCATGGGTGTAATACCGACCACATTACCCCAAAAATCATGTGCCAAAGGTCTGTAAAATTGATGGTCACTAACACCATATTCCTTATACGCCACTTGGCGTGACGGGGGTACGTTACTTTTTTTTTTTACTGCCTCGAAAGTTGCTGTGTCAATTTTTATGTTTGCTCTCCATGTGCTACGATCCACAGCCACATTTTCCCAGTTCCTTTCACTTATAGAAAATTCCCTCAAGGAAGCCTTGCAAACATCCTTATATCTCGGCACTGGTCTGCCCTTTGGTTTCTTTCCATCCCTAAGTTCGCCATACAATATTTGTTTGGGAATACGATTGTTTGCCATTCTTCTTACATGGCCCAGCCACTTTAGTCTACGAATCCTAAGTGTTGCCATGATCTATGGGAGTTTGGCTCGTTGTAAGACATTAGAGTTAGTTACTTTGTCCTGCCATTTGATGTTCATAGTCTTGCGAAGGCAACGTACATGAAAGCTGTTTAACCTTTTCTCCTGCCCTATTGTACTAGTATTGTACTAGAGTTATTGAATAATTTATTTGTTTTTCATTCATTAAAGAGAACATTTTTACCAATGATATGCCAGGAGTATAGCAGTATCAATTTTGGAACAGCTTTAATCTGGAATCTTACTAATAAAATGTTGTTATTATGTTTCTTTCAGTTTTCTTATAAAATAATGCAGTTGTATTTTTGTTTTTTAATAATTTTCTTATAAAATAATGTTATTTTGTTTCTTATAATTTTCTCATAAAATAATGTCATTTTCTTCCTTGTTGTTTTCTCATAAATTAGTGTCATTTTATTTCTTTCAAGTTTCTCTTGAAATAATGTCATCATATTTCACTTCTCTCATAAAAAATAATGTTCTTGTGTTTCACTTTTATTAAAATATTATCAGTTTGTATTATTTGTAAAATATTGCTTGTGAACAGTCTAATGCAGTATTGTTTGTTGATCTTCAGATCAATGTGGAGCTGCGTGTAAATCAGAATGCAGGCTTTGGTTCAACCTCAAACGTGTCACTCTCTTTGGATAATATTCAGCACTCAGGAAAAACCAAGAGATGGACACAAGCAAGAAAGAGATTTGAAAAACTCGAAGAAACGAACTCTGATTCTCAAGTGTCCTTATCTAGTCAGATATCATCAATAAAAACTGTGCAACCATCAAATAGTTGCAGGTCTTCACCAGTTCTTCCTGCAAGTTTAGGTTCTAGAGACTCATTTTCTACAGCTAGTTCTAGTGCTGAACCTGACGTTGGTGCATTATCACCCATAGCTTGTGAACATTCTGGTTTGGCTAATGAAGTTTCACCAGTTTTACAGAATCTCCAAAACAATGAAACTTGTACACAACAAACATCGAAAGATAAAGTCCATCAGCAAAAATTCCAAATGTCTTGGGTTGGTGGGGGTACTGAACAATTATGATTATATTTTTTCCCCACTAAGAGTTATGTTTTTTCCAGAGGATACAGAAAGTACATGAAAGTTAACTTAATACTTCTACTTGTGTCATCTTAAAATTGAAATTAAAATTCTGACTCTGAGATTTGACAGAATTTGTCTGTCAAGATGTCTGGAATCTTTTATATTTTGTTTATTCTTAAAAACAGATATTTCCTGAAAGTGGTTTCAGTTTATAAATACTCAAGAAAACATGAATGAGCATAAGATTAATGAAATTGTATGTTAGGAGAGATTATTTTTATATGGAAAGTAATTTTAAAAAAACTATTACCAATTTATAACTTGTTAGTACAGAATATGCAACTTCTTTTTCACAAATTTATGTAAAAGTTAATCACAGACTTATTAAAAAAAAAGTATTTGGTTTAATATATATAAATTATTTGCCTGTAGATTATAATTTATGGTTAATATCAGAACCCGTGTGTTACCGGGGCCTCATTATGTGAGAAGTAAAGAATAGTGACACTGTGACCTTCCAGGCATGTCGTAAGAGGCGACTAAGGAGGTTGATCGATGGCTTGCTTGACAAGCTGTCATTGTAAAAAGCATTGTTATGGAAACAGAACCATAGATTTTAGAAGTAGTGATCTCTGCAATATGTGCCACTTTGGCACGCAAGGTTTCTGTTTTTGAGATTGTAGTTCTGCCCTGTGGGCCGTCTTCAGCTAGAAAGGACTATAGATAGATAGAATATCAGAACAAAAAACAAGAGATAATGATGTAGAGATAACATGTTACGAAGAGAAATGGTCACCTATGCTAGCAAGCACATTATGTCTGGAGATGATGATAGCAGAAGAAATAAAAGATTGTTTCAATGTAGGTGTGTACAGGTTCATATTATATTATGATTAGGGAACAGGTAAATAATTGCACTGCTGCTGTAAAGCTGGTAGCAAGGAACCAGTAGTCGGGTGTGACGTACACTCCTGCAAGGTATGGTGACAGCTTTACAAAAAAGAAACACAACAAAATACTGATGTTTTGGCCCACATGTGCCCTTCTTCAGAAAATGAAAACAACGACAATAAATGGTGAGGCACAGATTACTACATCTAGGATCATTCATCATCATCATCATGTGCCTTCTCCACAACGAAGGTTGGCTACCATGGATCGCCATTCTACTCTGTTTCTTGCTTTGATGGTGCAGGCTGTCATAGATTAACTTGACCATCTTTTGATGTTACTCGTCCATGTTAGTCTTGGTCTGCCTCTTTTACCTTGTATTTTTCCTTCCAATATTACTTTTGGTAGGCTGTTGTGTCTTTTAACATGCCCCAAAAATGTCATTTGTCTTGTCTTAATTGTATTTAGTAGTTCTCTTTTTATTTTCAGTTGTTTTAAAACTTTATCGTTTGTTATCTTTTGTTTCCATCCAATTCTACCTATTCTTCTATAAATCCACATTTCAAAGGCTTCCATTTTCTGTTCTGTTTTCTTGTCTAATGTCCATGTTTCTGCACCATACAGGAATATTGGATGATTAAGTTAAGGAGAAGTGGACTGAGGGATAAGAGATAAATGATGAGATGAAAGAGAGAGAGAGATGTGTTACATGTTAGAGGACAGGTGAAATGTAGCGATATGAAAATATGTTATCCATGTTTTAGTTCATTGTGTGTACAACACTGCAGAAAAAGTATATAACATGAAAGTAGAGAAAAATTTCTGTTGAGACAGGAAACATGACAAAGAAAAAAGATCATGAACATTTTAATATTGTTAAGAAGGACACAACATGACAAAGAAAGAAGATAGGGGACATTTTGAAATTTTTAAGAGAGGCAGTTTGACAAAAAAGAAGATGCAGAGATTTTAACATTTTGACTATTCATTATCACATATCCTAGCCAAAATATGATGTTGTTGCAATTATTTGAAGTTTATAGAAGTGTGTTGCATTTGTCTCATTTATTTTGTTGAATTCAAGATTCACATCTGTCTACTCATTTTGTATTACTTAAAATTATATGTTTTTCATAAGTTCTCATGTTGCTGTTGACTTGTTTCTTGAATTTGGCACTAATCCTAAATGCCATTTGATTAATTTGTGATATTACCTTCAATACAGTAAAATCTTTATATTTACTGTTTTATTTACGAAGGTTGACTGAAAAATCTTTTTTTTTAATACTGTAAGTTTTAATAATTTATTGTGTCCGCCATCCTGAGTACAGTCTCGGCTTGGTGCTGTACAATAAATTCAGCTGAAAAAGAAATAGGTACTTGACTTAATAAGCTGGGGGAAGGTAATGACAGCTGGCACTGGTCGCTCATCTCCCAATGCTGTAGCTTAGTATTGTAAAATTAACACTTCATTCCGCTATTATTAATCCATGCCTACAGTATCCATGTTGTATCTGCTACCCACTTATTTGACATGTACTGTCCACCATGTTGCATCCACTGCCAACCTATGGTTATGGTAGGCCCCGGTATCACTGCAAGCGAATTAAAATCCATAATTGCTCAACTGCCCGTGCCAGTGGAATCATCCGAATTACTATCTCATCTCCCAAACAAAGAAAGGTAGCTATAGTCCTCATCATAGCAGTCTCAGCACACGCCAAAAGACATAAGGCGAAACCGTACAGAAAGTGAACACAGCCATCTGTTCTCCATCATACAATATTCATCGTAAACAATTGAAATATCAAAACATGATCAAGACAGATGAAATGCACAGCTCACAGTGTGCACAGAGCACTTAACTCAGTAGCTCCTGCAACAAGCCGGACTACCCACCTATTAGTCATGTAGTATCTAACTACCAACCTATTTGTCATGTAGTATCTAACTACCAACCTATTTGTCATGTAGTATCTAACTACCAACCTATTTGTCATGTAGTATCTACTACCAACCTATTTGTCATGTAGTATCTACTACCCACCTATTTGTCATGTAGTATCTACTACCCACCTATTTGTCATGTAGTATCTACTACCCACCTATTTGTCATGTAGTATCTACTACCAACCTATTTGTCATGTAGTATCTAACCACCCACCTATTTGTCATGTAGTATCTAGCTACCCACCTATTTGTCATGTACTGTAGTATCTAACTACCCACTTATTTGTCATGTATCTAACTACCCACCTATTTGTCATGTAGTATCTACTACCAACCTATTTGTCATGTAGTATCTAACTACCAACCTATTTGTCATGTAGTATCTAACTACCCACCTATTTGTCATGTAGTATCTAACTACCAACCTATTTGTCATGTAGTATCTAACTACCAACCTATTTGTCATGTAGTATCTACTACCAACCTATTTGTCATGTAGTATCTAACTACCCACCTATTTGTCATGTAGTATCTACTACCCACCTATTTGTCATGTAGTATCTACTACCAACCTATTTGTCATGTAGTATTTAACTACCCACCTATTTGTCATGTAGTATCTACTACCAACCTATTTATCATGTACTATCTAACTACCCACATATTTATCATGTAGCATCTAACTACCCACCTATTTGTCATGTAGCATCTAACTACCCACCTATTTGTCATGTAGCATCTAACTACCCACCTATTTGTCATATAGCATCTAACTACCCACCTATTTGTCATGTAGCATCTAACTACCCACCTATTTGTCATGTAGCATCTAACTACCCACCTATTTGTCATGTAGCATCTAACTACCCACCTATTTGTCATATAGCATCTACTACCTAGGGAGCCATGTTAACTCAGTGGTTAGTGAACTGGACTACAAAGGACAAGAGGTCGGGTTCGATCCTGATCAATGGTTTCCTGGTTCATCCAGCTTTAAATGGGTACCGGATTTTTTCTTGGAAAGTAAAATGGCACGGGCATAATACCGACCGCATTACTCCAAAAAACATGTGCTGAAGGTGTGTAAAAATTATGGTTATTAACACCACATTCCCTATACGCCACTTGGCATGACCAGGTTTTTTACTTTAACTTTACTTTATCTACTAACCACCTATTTGTCATGTAGCATCTACTACCCACCTACTTGTCATGTGGTATAACTACCCACCTATTTGTCATGTTGCACCAACTACCCACATATTTCTCTTCTTTTCTCTCATTTCTCCACTCTCTCTTCTCTTCTCTACCAACTACCCACCTATTTATCATGTTGCACCAACTACCCACCTATTTATCATGTTGCACCAACTACCCACCTATTTATCATGTAGTAACCATCTTAATTATCAGATTACCTCTCACAATATAACCATACTTATGTTTAAGTAACTCATAAGTTGCTTAGATAATAATCCCCCAAGACGACATTATTCTATTCTATTCTAATATATTCTAATCTATTCTATCCTATTCTATTCTAATCTATTCTATTCTATTTTATTCGATTCTATTCTATTCTAATCTATTATATTCTATTCATGAGATCAGTTTCATTGTAGTTGAGGCATCACCATATCTGCTTCACTGTGTGCCACAGTATTTCTCGAGGTGTGTACAGATTGATTGTTCCTCTTTGGCGTTGATTGTAGATACATCTGCTTTCCTCAGTTAAGCACTTCAGATCAATCAGACCCCCCTTCCTCATCTAGAGTCATCAGTATTTAATCATCAGTATTTAATCATCAGTATAGATGGTGGCAAACCAAATGTGTCAGAGAAAACAAAAATAAACAGTTTTCTTAAAATAAAACAATCAAAACTTACATGTGCTCAATGAAAGGCCAAAGGTGATGATGTTGTGTTAACTATGTTTGCATAGCAATGTATTTAATGTGTGTGTAGTAGCAGTGAAAGAAAAAAAAAGAAATTAACATTAAAAACTTTAGCAGCAATTTAGAGATAATGCAAAGGCACAGTTTAAGATTAACAATTATGTAAAATTACTAGGTATTCACAAATTGCAACTTTAGTCCCGTTTTGATCGAGTATCACCTGTAGCTCATGATGTCCCTTATCGAATGAGGGTATTCCATTGGAATCCCCATTAATGTTGTCATGAATTCTATAATTGTCGCGACTCATAATTATACTAAGAAGTTACGAGGGTCATTTTCTGTTGCCTTCCATTGGTTTGTTTACAGTTGGCTCCCCTAACCTTGGACCAAAAAGTCTCACCCATAAGGCAGTGAGATTGCTTTACTTCAGCGTACCCCCTTAGCCTTTCACTCTTCCGAGCACACCTGCAAGACAGCAGGATACTACTGCATACGGTAGCAGGTAAAATTACCCGACCTGACATTAATATACAGTGCAATCTATTTTTGACAATAGAAACAAGAAAAAAGAGTTTTTAAATATTATGTAGAGCCAGTCTTAACATATGGATGTGAATTATAGACAATAGGACAACAGACAAGAAAATCACAGGAGGCTGTAGAATGGTGTTACAGAAGAATGTTGAGAATACCATGGACAGCTAAAAAGAGTAATGAAAACTTGCTGAAAGAGGCCAAAGCAAAAAGAAAGCTAATTTCCAATATCAGGAAAAAACAATCATTTTTTGGCCATGTAATGAAAAGGGAACAGTTGAAATATACTGTGACAACAGGAAAAATTGAGGGACGAAGAGATAGAGTAAAGCAAAGAGAAAAGATACAAGACAGGTTAAGAGAATGGCTCGGCAGAAGGTCAACAACAGAAATGATAAATTACTGTCAAGATCAAAAGTTGTGGAGAGACATCATCACCTACGCCAGCATGCAGGATACTTGATGATGATGATGAATCATGTATATTGTAATTTAGTTTAAACTACTCTACTGTTGAACTAGCTTAGTTTATACGAATTTACTTTAAAGTAGTTTAGTTTCCAGATTTATACCTTTCATCCATCAAAATCAACTAACGCATGTTACGCGTGCCAAATAGACAGGACAGAGCGATTCACATAGAAGAGATATCTAACTGGAGAAATGGCTTAAGCACAACAGAACCATTGGCGATCCAGCTCTGCTATATAAATATCTAGAAAAGTAACCTGGAGCCAAAACTAAGTGGGAAGAATGTACCAAGTACTATCTAACTGTCTATCTATGTATCAGTTGTCATTTTGAGCTGAAGACAGCACATAGGGCAGATATTTTAAACTCTTCGTGTCAGACAATCTTTGCTATCAAGCGTTAAACCTTGCACTGGACGCGCATTGTGTCTCGCAACACGTCCCTGTTCTAGGCGAGTATCTTAACCTTGGCAAGGGAGATAATGCCTGTTATTGTTGTTTCTCGCCTCAGTGTTATGTTTAGTATTTCTCTAGGTCGCTTTCTTTTTCTGTTACCCTCTTTTCCAATTTGATGGCTTTGCTTTGAGATTCTCGTCTGTCCTCATTACATGGCCAACATATGACCACCTTCTCTGTACGTGATATTTTGGATGATTTGTCATTAAAAGATGTTTGCACTGGTCTTGAATTCATTCCATGGTATATGAAATATTGTCCCGAGGAAACAGTTTTCAAATGCAGCTGATTTATTTAATTGCCAAGTACTGAACCAGCTGAATGCAAACCATATGGTTATGGTTAGTCAAAAGCCTCAGTACCACTGCAAAGGAATTAAAATCCATAATTGCTTAACCACCCGTGCCAGTGGAATCATCCGAATTAAACTCATCTCGTTGAAGGATCCAAACAAAGAAAGATAGCTGCAGTCCCCATCATAGCAGCTACAACACACGCCAAAAGACATAAGGCCAAGTGGCACCGACAGTGGACGCAGCTGAACTGTCTTTCATCATATGATAACATCATTCATCATAAGCAATCATAATATCGAAACACAATCCGGTAAGAAAAACACAGCTCATGGTGTGCACAGAGCACTAAACTCAGTAGCTCCTGCAAAAAGCAAACAAAACTTTATACACTGGCCTAAGAACAAGTTAAACCAAAATCCGCCAGATAACAAGATTCTAAGTTTCAAATAATGGACACAGAAATAAATCCAAATAAGATCTTTTTCGTTATGTTCTCCCCTGTCTTCAGCTTCTTATGGAGAGATGTATTGCAATCTTGTGCTGTTGGCTTTCTTCTTCTTTGTTTACGTTTCTTATTGTCTCCGTCAATCTATTTTTAAAAACACGCCCTTGTTTGATTTTGCTTCGTTTGTTAAAAGCTGCATGGTTCATGGTCTTGTCTATAGATTAAATCATATAGTTTGTTTAGTTCATCATGCATAATGCCAATGTCAGTCCTGGGCCCTAGATGCAAGAACAACAAGAAAAATAACCTCTGTTGAGATGAAGTGTGTTAGACGAATGACAGGAAACAGCCTGAGAGACAAGATCAGAAATTAAGAACTGAGAAAAAAGCTAGGAATAACCCCCGCCATAGAATATATATCTATTGTCCTTTCGAGCCGAAAACGGCACATAGGGCAGAACCACAATCTCAAAAACAGAAACCTTGCGTGCCAAAGTGGCACATATTGCAGAGATCACTGCTCTAAAATATATGGCGATGTTTCCATAACAATACTTTTTACAATGACAGCTTGTCAAACCATCGATCAAACTCCTTAGTCGCTTCTTACGACATGCCTGGAAGGTCACAGTGTCACTATTCTTTACTTCCCTCATAATGAGGCCCCGGTAACACACAGGAAATAGAATATATAAATAAACAACAAATAAAATGGTTTGGCCACGTGACAAGGCAGAAAGATCAAAACACAACACAACGAGCCTTCAATAATCGTTGCGAGAACACCAGACTTAAAGACCTACCACAAAACAGATGGATTGACGGAATATTAGAAGCACTATTTTACATAACAGCAGCAGAGGCGAACAGAAGAACAAAAGACCGCAAATTAAATCTCCTCTCGACGCTGAAAGGAAAATGAGGAAAGAAAGAAGAAGATCATGCATAATGTTGTATCTCAAGCTGAACATTACCACGTACCGGACACTTCAGGAAATATTAATACATGGTTTCTTATCTGTTTGGATATTGCGAACTGATATCTCGCAATCTCAGATAACTGCAATAAACAGGAGGTCATATGTGCACTCGCGCACGTTAAAGACCTCTTGACAGTTATATCAAAAAGAGTAGGCCATAAATTTGGCCGGAAACCTACCTAGGCCGTGCTACAGAGTTCGTGCACATGGGTAAGGGTTTTTCTCCGAATATCTCGAGAGGGATACACCCATGGATTCGTCCTATGTGCAGTGTTGATGATCCTAACAACAATTTCTAATTTCGGTGGTTTCTTTCTCTTTCTTTCTTTCTTTCTTTCTTTCTTTCTTTCTTTCTTTCTTTCTTTCTTTCTTTCTTTCTTCCTTTCTCTCTCTATCTCTCTCTCTCTTTCTCTCTTTCTCTCTCTCTAAATGATTGTACTAGATTAGAATCTAGTTTCAAAATCTTCGATGGTTTCTCCTTTCATCTCTAAATTATTGAACTAGAATCTAGTTTCGAAGCTTCGAATTGGTAGCACAACGTTGAGATTAATATAATGCCTGCTGGCGTAGGTGATCATGTCTCTCCACAACTTTAGATCTCGACAGTTATTTCTCATTTCTGTTGTTGACTTTCTGCCACGCCATTCCCTTAAACTGTCTGGTATCTTTTATCTTTACTTCCATCTATCTCTTCGTCCCTCAATTTTCCCAGTTGTTACAATATATTCCAGCTGTCCCTTTCTCATAGCATAGCCAAAAAAATGATAATTGTTTCTTCCTAATATTGGATATTTGTTCTCTTTTTTCTTTGGTCTCTTTCAGAACGTTTTCATTACTCTGCTTAGCTGACCATGATATTCTCAACATTCTTCTGTAAAACCACATTTCTACAGCTCAAGTGATTATCTTGTCAGCTGTCATATTGTCCATGATTCACATCCAAATGTTAAGACTGGCTCTACATAACATTTAAGAACTCTCTTTCTTGTTTTTATTGTAAAAAATGGATTGCATAGTATCTTCATCATTTTTTTAAAGCTGCTTTTGCCTGAGCTGTTCTGCAACTCATCTCTCTTGTACACCTACCATCTGAGGTTAATATTGTTCCCAGACATTATTGTTCGCTTGTATTTATTGTGCATTGCGGTGATGTCTTTTTCTTTGTTGCTACCTTTACTTCTGTCTTTTTGCTATTGAGGCTGAGCCCCGTATGTTTGCTTTTCTTCACAATAATGTGTAACATTTAGTTAGTTTTACTGGGGTGAAATACAAACTCAGACTCGAACACCTAGTGGTGACCACATTGAACGAGCTGCTTTTATCTGATCCTATAATGACACCCCCAACACTCCCCTATTCTTGCAGACTCCAGAAATGGAATCTGGACCGGAAAGAGATCAAGGACGCCAATCTGAATTTGATGCATAGTAAGGTAACGTTGCAGTCAAAAACGATGTCCTAACATCATCAAGCGCTATACATTAAAAAAAAAATATGACGATCATCATTTTCAGGAGGACGTGAACTTCCGGCCAATATGATGAATAGGCGACAGGAGCCATTGAAGGCTATGTATGAAAGTGTTCCTTGTTGCAGTTTCCTCATAATCCAAGTTCGGCTTTTTGCAGGAGCTACTGAGTTAGCTGCTCTGTGCACACCATGGGCTGTGTGTTTCATCCGTTTTGATCATGTTTCGATATTTCAATTGTTTACGATGAATGATTATATCGTGTGGCAGGGAACAGTTGGGTGTGTTCACTTTCTGTGCGGTTTCGCATTATGTCTTTTGGCGTGTGCTGAGACTGCTATGATGGGGACTACAGTTACCTTTCTTTGTTTGGGAGATAAGTTAGTAATTCGGACGATTCCACTGGCACGGGAGGTTGAGCAATTATGGATTTTTATTCGTTTGCAGTGATACCGGGGCATTCCATAACCAAAGAACCTTTGAATTGTAAACTAAATACAGATATTAACAGTCTCAGTGCTGGCCGTCATTGTTTTCTGTAAACATCTCCATGGAGACATGGATAAATATATGCACGAAGACGATATTTGTCACATGTTGAAAATTACAGGTCATCTTGTAAAATATAACACTTTTCAACGGTTATAGAGTGGGAACAGAATTATGTGAAGTTTGCACTCCTTTCCATTAATGACAACTCCGCTTAATTGGCACTCATATAAGAGAAGAGAGAGTGATGGAATAAAAATAAAGGCAAATAACCGTCATGTAATGTTTCACGATTATCCCATTTTTTATGTGTTTTTGTTTATGATCCTCTCGAACTAACGATTCGGGCAAAATCTGGCCAGTTTGTTTAATCGACAAATGGTGACCTCAAAAACGACACGAAGGAACATTAAAGGAAAGAAAACTACAGCCATATTATCTCTAATCTTGAAATAAATGTTCGCACGTGCTGTTCTTTCCACGAACCCTGAGCCTTTATTCACAAAAGGGAAAAATACTAATAACGCATTCTTGCTGGAAGCATAGATTGTTTGAGGTAAACACAATGCGTATCGAGGCAACAATGTCTTATCTCAGTGTTAACGGCCACTGGCAAGTGACAAGGTTCTGTGCAACTTTCATTATACGATTGAAAAAAATAATAATTGATGAATGTTCAAATTGAGAAAACAAGGCTGTGGGAGTAAATGTGTTGTGACTTGGACTTCCAATGTTAAACTAAATCGGTTGTTTTCATAAAAGAAAGTTCTTTAGTTGTCATCCACCGGTCGTTTTTCCTAACAAACCCCCCCCCTCCCCCCACACCCCCCCCCCCGCGTTCTATAGTTGTAGGTCAATTAAGTGAGGAAAAGGGGGTGGGGTGGTGGTGGTAAGTGAGGAAGGTGCATTCACTGTCACGTGTCACATAAATGTCCCCAGAGATAATGAAGACATGGGAGAGGAGTGGTTTGGAAGGGGGGGGGGGTAGTGTTTGGGGTAAAGAAGTACAGTTGACTGATCTATTTTTCCCTCGCTGTGTTTGTCCTTCTAACTCTAGGTATAGTTATTTCTCCTCTGTCCTGGTCTCTCTCTCTCTGTCTCTCTCTCTCGTTATCTGTATGTATATCACTCCCTCTCTTTCTAACTGTGATTGTCGTCTTGTATAATCTACCACCTGCAAGCAACTTGTCATAACGTTTTCAATTTTTCTTATTAAAATTAGTAGATTACTTCCTTCAAACACGGATGGTAAATTTAACGTGCGCACTGATGTCTCATCATTTATATTCTTGTCTGCCCAATGCATTTTCAACACATTTCATCGTTTATAACCATTTATGTCATCTCTATTTTTTCTTTTCTGTGTTTAAATATCTTTGTAAAATGTATTTTTTATTTGTCATGAATTAAGTATGTAGAGATATCAAAAAACATCTTCTAAAACCACTGGAACAGCAAGTCCGCTGGCTGAAAAGCCGACGTTCGGTGTTCAAAGCCCGCGGTAGACAGAAAGGATTTTTTCTATCGGGGTTGAAATAAAAATCCTGAGTCTCACACGTCGTGGGGACTGCTTGACCAAGCGGCCTTTATCCCTCTGGTTCTATCGTTGCTCCCCGACATACACCAGCAATGGTACTATGTGTCGTTAAGATAGATTAAGATAGAATAGAACGAGCCAAGCTCCCATCCATCATGGCAACATTGAGCAGTCGGCGACTGTCTGAGACACTCGGTGAGTGGGTCACTTGAGAAGAATGGAAACAACAATCATATTCTCAAACAATTATTGTATGGCGAACTGAGAGCCGGTAAGAGACCAAAGTGCAGACCAGTGCTGAAATATAAAGATGTTACAGGGCTTCTTTGAGTGAAAGAAACAAACATTCTGGCACCATATCGTAGCACACGGAGCAAAAAAACAAAATAAACGGCACAGCAACTTTCGAGGAAGCACTAATGTCAGATTAAAATGATGATGTTTTTAAGAGATTACCTCTAGATGTATGATTCAGAATACAGAAGGCTTAAGAGAAAGGAGACAAACAATAATAAATTAATATTATTATAGAGGGAAACTTCCGAGAGGAAAATTCAGCGAATCTTGGAGTAAGAGGTATGTTTTACAACACTCAGAAAAAATGACAATATACTTCGTCCTCCTATGATTGGCTCAGGAAAAATGAGATGAGGTCATGCATCACAAATGCATCGTAGAGTAGCTCCTCAGTACTGACAAATCATAATTTTTTGCTACTAAACTCTTTGTCAAGACACCAAAGGCAATATCATCATCATCATCAAGTACCGGGCCTGCTGGCATAGGTGATCATGTCTCTCCACAACTTTCGATCTCGACAGTTATTTATCATTTCTGTTGTTGACTTTCTGTCACGCCATTCTCTTAAGCTGTCTGTTATTTTTTCTCTTTACTTCCCTCTATCTCTTCGTCCCTCAATTGTTCCAGTTGTTACAATATATTCCATTTGTTCTCTTCTCATTACATGGTAAAAAAAATGATGATTGTTTCCCCTAATATTGGAAATTAGCTCTCTTTTTCCTTTGACCTCTTTCAGAACATTTTCATTACTCTTCTTGGCTGTCCATGGTATTCTCAACATTCTTCTGTAAACCACATTTCTACAGATTCCAGTGATTTTCTTGTCTGTTGTCCTATTGTCCATGATTCGCATCCATATGTTAAGACTGTCTCTACATAACATTTAAGAACTCTTTTTCCTTGTTTCTATTGTCAAAAATGGATTGCATAGTATCTTCCTCATTTTTTGGAAAGCTGCTTTTGCCTGAGCCATTCTGCATCTCACCTCTTTTGTACACCTTAGGCAATATATACATTCACTACCAGCAGCCATTACGTGTCTAATTAACGATAGCAGGATTACGTGAAAATATCACTCTTGTTTTCAAGAACTGACTGATGTCATCACTTGTTTTTACATCTGTTTATTTTCTATGCTTGCGAAACGTGACCTTAGGCAGTAGATCTTGAAGAAAGGAACACATGCTATGGAGATGAGGTGATAATAAAGTCATTAAACGATGCCAGCAATGACGATATTTGTATTAATATTTAAAGAATGTTTGGACAATATGACGATCTTCCTCCTATTGTATAGAGATGTAACATGATGTGGCATGACCTTGTATTAAGTTCATCTGGATTGACTAAGGCGGTACGAACTTGTGTCTCGTTCATCTGGATTGGCTAAGGCGGTACGAACTTGTGTCTCGTTCATCTGGATTGACTAAGGCGGTACGAACTTGTCTCGTTCATCTGGATTGGCTAAGGTGGTACGAACTTGTGTCTCGTTCATCTGGATTGGCTAAGGCGGTACGAACTTGTGTCTCGTTCATCTGGATTGACTAAGGCGGTACGAACTTGTGTCTCGTTCATCTGGATTGACTAAGGCGGTACGACATTGTGTTTTGTTCATTAGGATTGGCTAAAGTGGCACAACCATGTGTCTCGATCTTTAGGATTGGCTAAGGTGGTACGACATTGTGTTTTGTTCATTAGGATTGGCTAAAGTGGCACAACCATGTGTCTCGATCTTTAGGATTGGCTAAGGTGGCACGACCTTGTGTTTCGCTCATCAGGATTGGCTAAGGTAGCACGGCTTTGTGTCTCGTTCATTAGGGTTGACTTAATCAATATTGCGGGAAATACATGGAGCTTTGAGAGAAAGAAGAACGAAAATGACGATAAGGGGGACGACTGGAAGAAATAATTTAAGAATGACAACTCCTCTTCATGCCTCGCTCTTAAAATAATGGTAAATATGCATAGATGCATATGGCTTAACACATCAGACTTCGGCATCGTATTTTAGGGTACCGGATTGCTCTTCCTCTACTATCCTAACTCTCTAGGCCAGAATAGTTAGTCTGTTTTCAGACATTCCACTGCTGATGGTAACAGTGTGAGTTGTATTCGTAGTTGGGGAAACAATACCTCCTCGGTCGACCCAGCTGCTGGCAGAAATGGGTACCAGGGTATTACTCTGGGAAGGTGATGAATGCCTCCTCGCATCGTGAGTTTCGATGCTTGAAGCGAAACAATCCAGAAGCTTCGGAACACTCTAGATAGGCGGCTGAACACATTTGGGTGAAAAACTAGCGCGCTAAGACGCCGATTCAAGTCTTGTACTTCAAGTCTTTATTGAATAAGGTCTTGATCAGTAATGGTTCACTGATCCTGGTGTAATTGGCTATGAGTCACTAACGGTTTTCAGCTCAAGAGTTGTGGGGTTGTGAGCCTAACGATTCAACAAGTTGTACTTTCGTCGACTCTCAGGGACGGCTGAGAAAGAAAGGCAAGTAAAGATGGAGATTGTTGATGCACACGTCTATGTCACAACGACCCCTCCCCCTTTCTCCCTGCCCCCCCACACACACAAATTATGCTCAATATCCTCTCCTCACAAAAACATTCCAGGCCGAGAGAAAAAGAGTGCGTCCTTCATATTTTGTTTTCTCGCTTCCTTCAACGAGTATTTATTTAATAAATTATTGCTCTTAATTTTCTTAATAGGCAGCTATTACGGCTAGCCATTTCTGTTCATTACTTCGAAACAAATGTTCCCGTATCTTGCGATATCATGCTATTTTATTGTTCATGTATCTAAATTATTGGGCAAGAATAGCATAAAAATGTATGTTACACTTTATGGATGCAAAACGGAACAAAATAATAGAAGGTTTCGATCTGTAGTCTTCATCAGCAAATAATATACAATAATGCATCATCATTATGTGGCGTCTCCGCATCGAAGGTTGGCTATCAAGAAGAGCCATCGCGCTCTATATCTTACTTTTACAGTGCAGGTTGTCATAAGATGAATAGTCCATCTTTTGATTTACTCGTTGATGTTTGTCTTGGTCTGCCTCTGCATCTTTTACAATGTATTTTGCCTTTCAAAATTACTTTTAGGTGGTTGCTGTGTCTTTTAACATGCTTCAAAAATTTCGCTAGTCATGTTTGAATTGTGTTTAGTAGTTCTCTTTTAATCTTTAGTTGTTTTAAAACGTCATCGTTTGTTTTATTTTCTTTCCATCAAATTCTTCTATACATCCACATTTCAAAGGCTTAGATTTTCTGTTCGGTTTTCTTGTCTGATGTCCTTATTTCTGCACCATACATGAATGTTGAGATGATATAACATTTTGTTTTTTTTTTAGTTTTAGGCCTAATGTTATTTGCCTTGATATTAGTATATTTTTCATGACATTAAAATTGCTTTTTTGCCGTTCCTATTTTTGTTATTGTTTATTTCAGTTTTACATTTTCCACCACTGGTTAGATTAAGTCCAAGTTGGTTGTAGCTTACAACTGTCTCTAGGTATATTCCTTCCACTTTGATATCCACAGGCAGGTTTTGAGTGCTAACTCTATCTTTGTTGAGATATTATCATAGTTTGAATCTTTTTGATATTCATATCTAATCCATACTTTTTTCTTGCCGTGTTTATTTCATTAATTAGACGCTGTGGTTCTTCAGGATACAATAAATAATTACATTTATAATGAATGTAAAAACAAATGAAGAGATGGAAGGAGCACTTAGAAAATAAATCTCTTGAACAGATTCCGCCCGAGTAACCCTCCATATATGCTACCAGTAGAAGAGTTACATGTTAACTGTGGAAAGCCAAGCAAGGAAGAAATAATGAAAGCCATCAATCTATTAAAAAATGGTAAAGCCACAGGACCAGATGAAATTCCTTCAGAAGCCATCAAAGCAGATATTAACACCTCTACCTAGATGTTACTAGATCTGCTAGATAAAATATGGGAGATGGAAGAAATACATAAAGACTGGAAATAAGGTTACATAATAAAACTGCCAAAGAAACTGCCAGGAAAAATATTAAGCAGAATCATTCTGGAGAGACTAAAAGAGGCCATAGAGAAGCATTTGAGAGATGAACAAACAGGTTTTAGGAAAAACAGATCATGTGCTGATCAAATAACTACCATACGTTGAACGAAGTTTAGAACTATAGTCCCCATTTTATATTGGATTAATAGATTACGAAAAGGCATTTGATAGTTTATACATAGGAATACTTTGGAAGTTGCTGAGTCATTACGGAAACCCCACAAAGTTTATTAACTTGATAAGAACTATGTCAGTGGCGTATTCTCTATGGTACCGCAGCTACCGCCGGTAGCCTGAACATATTAACGAAATACAAAAGGAAATGATAATTTATTATATTTTTAAAATAATTATATTAAAAATTTTCGAATATTCTATTACATATTTCGTAGGTCAATATGATTTATTTGCTTTGGTTTGCATTTATCAAAGCAAGGTTTTCCTCTGGCCACTATAACATTTGTGAATGAAACGAAACTATTCTACATCGAAACCTCTAGGAGCCAGCGGTACATTTTTCCTCTATCCGGACCTAGTATTAACGACATTGACATTCAAAAATTCCCGTCAAAATAATACGGCAAAGCTACCGCTAGATGAATGCGGTTTCATGGGTTTATTTTTATCTCTAGCCAATCAGAATCGTCACAAAGTGAAATTGAAACTATGTCTGATTACTGGAACTTTCTTAGCTATTTATAACTACGTTATGCACATCAACATCTGTAGAAAGAACTTTTTTCTGCTCTCAAGAAAATCAAATCTTATTGTCGCTCAACTCAGACACAAGAACGCTTATCTGGTTTGGCATTAATGTCCATTGAGAAATCATTCCCCAAGAAACTTAGAAACCAACCCAACAGGTACTTTCAATGAAAAAGTCATCAAGACATTTTCGTCCCAAACAAGACGGATAGAGTTTACATATAAATAAGTAAGTAATTAAAAATGTAGTGAAGTCATTAGAAAATATTACTTTATGTTAGCCTACTGATTATGATGTATGTTTTTATTTATTATGTCAGCGGTAGCCCAGACCCCAAAACCATTATACGCTACTGAACTATGTATGAAGGAATGAAATGTAGCGTGGTGCATGAAGGGCAGCTTACAGAAGCATTTGAAATAAGAACAAGTGTAAGGCATGGATGCCTTATATCTCCATTTCTCTTTCTACTGGCCATAGATTGAATTATGAAAATAACTCAAAACAACAGAAATGGAATCCGGTGGTGACTGACCAAGCAGCGTAATGACTTAGACTTTGCTGATGACATAGCTCTCTTATCACACAGCCATGAATAGATGCAGGATAAAATTAGCATACCTGATGAAAGATCATAACAGCTGGGACTGAAAATATATAGAAATAAAAGACCAATATTATGAGGATAATACAGTGGGCAATAACCAAATAACAATAAGAGAAATACCTCTACTAGACAAACAATCTTACATATATCTGGGCAGTAATATGACAAAGAGGGAAGAACTGAGAATATTGCCAAAATAAGGATATCAAAAGCAAAAGGAGCATTCGTTGCACTGGGAAACATATGGAAGTTCAAAGAAATTAGTGTAAATACAAAAATAAAAATTTTGATCCCCAATGTTAAATTAGTCCTACTGTATGGCTGTGAACCATGGAGAACAACAAAAATCTTGAAGATACATACCTTCTTTAATGGATGCTTGCGCAGAATACACAGATGGAAATGACAGAACAGAATAACTAACAGAATTATGAAAAAAATAAAATACCAGTGGATAAAGAGATAAAACGAAGATAATGGTGCTGGATAGGACACACACAGCAGAAGCCAACTGAGAGTATTACACAATAGGCCCTTTCTTGGAATCCCTAAGGAAAAAGACAAAGAGGAAGACTAAAATATTCTTGGAGAAGACAGATGGAACCAGAGACGAAGATGATGGGAAAAACATGGAATGATCTTAAAAGAATGACAAGAAACAGAACGGCTTGGAAAGTGTTTGTTGAAGACCTCTGCTCCGCAGGGAGCTGAAAAGTAGGATTAGAGTAGATCTCTTAGACTAGATTTCTGAGTAGAGAAGATATGGATTGTAAGAGTAAGAACAGGTAACTTATTTATGTGTCTATAAGGTGATCACGTATTATTATTATTTACTACCTGAGCGGACTGTGTAATTTCGCCGCTTAAAACCATTTTATCCAGGTCCTGCATTTTTCAAATATTAGGCAGGAACGAAGACACGCATCCAGGAAAGGAGCTGTGTGAGGTTAGTGACCCATTACTGGATGCATGCGTCAGGATCGGCTAAAAACAAAGCTGATCAAGACTCTGCTCCACCTTCCAGCGGTGCTCATGGAAACAGACTACCCAGTCTTTGCAAGCTAGTAGGGATTGAAGAGGGAAGGCAAGTCCGGCTCTCAAAAATACGATGCTGACGTGGGAAGTGTTGAGCCAAAAAGGCGCAAATTAATCACAACATAACAAAACTATGATGGAAAACTATAACCAATGATGGAAAATGCAAAATTGAAATAAACAAAAGAATAGGTATGGCAAAAAGTAATTTTAATGCCATGAAAAATATACTAACAACAAAACAAATATCAACAGGGCTGAAACTAAGAATGGCAAAATGTTACATCTTCTCAATATTCCTGTATGGTGCAGAAACATGGACATTAGACAAGAAAACAGAACAGAAAATTGAAGCCTTTGAAATGTGGATTTATAGAAGAATAGGTAGAATTGGATGGAAACAAAAGATCACAAACGATGAAGTTTTAAAACAACTGAAAATAAAAAGAGAACTACTGAATACAATTAAGACAAGACAAATGAAATTTTTGGGGCATGTTAAAAGACACAACAGCCTAATAAATGTAATATTGGAAGGAAAAATACAAGGTAAAAGAGGCAGAGGCAGACCAAGACTAACATGGACGAGTAACATCAAAAGATGGACAAGTCAATCTATGACAGCCTGCACCATCAAAGCAAGAAACAGAGTAGAATGGCGATCCATGGTAGCCAACCTTCATTGCGGAGAAGGCACTCGATGATGATGATAACGAAACTACGCACACTTGACGTCCTTTTAAGGGTGGATGATGAAGAGGATTATTCACCCTTTTAGAAGTCATCGGACGAGCACCAGAAAGAAAAATATGATTAGACATAATGTGTATAGTCTTATTTCTATCTAAATTTGTAGGCTTATTTGCATATAATTTCAACTTGTGATCATGTAACATTTAAAAATGATATCGATGCTTCACAGTTTTAGTTCAGTCGCATATCTAATTATATAGTTATAATTATATATTAGGCAAGCTCATCCTTTCACCCCAGACCATTTTATTATGTCTGTATAGAACAAATAAATGTGGTCTGATGTAACCTAGAAGACATAGTCTGAGGTTGAACAGATCGTGCCTCGTCAAAAAAAAAACACAAAAAAAACACACAAAAAACAGGCTCATTCATTTAAATATATAAAAAAAGTAAAGAGCCCCCCCATCACGTCAAGTGGCGCATAGAGAATATGCTGTTAGTGACCATACATTTTACAGACCTTCGGCACATGATTTTTGGGGTAATGTGGTTGGTATTACGCCCGTGCCACTCTACTTTCCTAGAAAAAAATCCGGTACCCGTTTAAGGCTGGGTGAACCCGGAGGCCATCGGTTGGGATCGAACCCTACCTCTTGTCCTTTGTAGTCCAGTTCACTAACCACAGTGCTATCGCAGGTTCTCATTTAATTATAAACGAGATCAATTATATAGTTTCTTATTTGTCTTCACTTTGAAAAGTATATTTTCCCCTTGTGTTGCAGATTAAAACGGTCTGCGATATTGGCGCGACTTTGGCCCAATAAATCCAATCTTCGATGGCATAAAAAAAAAATTGGTCTGCTTTCATCGTTTTTTCTTTTTGCATTCACCCGGTAACGAAAAGAACAGCTGATCTGCATAGTTCTGGTCCACAGTCCCACTATTCTTCTCATCCGCTCTTTACATGACGTTAAGTGAGCGTAAATGCGTTGTGTTGCTGTGTAGAAAGGTATATTTGCACCTTTCGACCCCACAGATTCGTCTTCGGCATGACATTTTTTAGTACCGGGATGCCTTTTCTCTGTATCTCTATTCACTTGGCCAGACTAGATGGGATAGTCTGTTGCTGGAGAGTCTCACGAAGAGATGCAGTAGGGTCTGGATGGTTGTGGTTCACCGAGCTGGCCGAAATCATCAGCTTTGAATATAAGGGAACTTCCAGCTCTGTTGCTGTACAGGCACCTTGCCTTCCCTTCCCTTCATTTTTTAAATCCCTAATTATTCGGTCAAGTTTGTTATGCATTTTATGTGACAACCCGTGGAGAAGTAGTTTGGACCTTCGTCAGCTCTGGTTCGCTGCCGCGGCATTCAAATATCGATTACTGTATATATATATATATTAACATTATCGATCTTTGAACTCCTCACAAAGCACTATTCTTCATCAGATTCTGTCTCTTTCTTATCTCAGACAAGAAAATATAGATATATCCAAATAGCCACATCCGCCGAGATTGATTTATTTCTAATGTTTTTTTTCTACGTGTGCATTGTTTTGTTTACTATTCCACTTCCTATTTGCATGTGGAGTCAGGGAACAATATTTATTTACAGTTCTTTTTATCCTATTTTTTTTAAAATTCGATTCCCTTACAGCTGGTCCTTGTTTCAGTTCATTTAGTGAGTTGTTTATTAATAATGATTTAATTTTGCAGTCAGATACACCGCTGTGCAAATATGGTTTAAACAATTAAACAACGGAGCATACACCACGTGGTTGCTACATACACATGACCAGTTAATAAAGATCCATTGGCTCAGTATAACAATCCAATATGTATGGAATCAAAGATAAAATTCGTACAACAGTTAGACGTCGAATTATCGTCATCCCACATCGAACACGCTCAGAACCTCTTCCCAACAAATTCCGCAGTGCGAAACAATAAACTGGTTCACAAGTCTACCCACGTTCTCATCGTAGCTCTCCTGAATTTAGGGAATATCCCTCTTGTATATTGTCTAACTTGAAGATTTGGGAGTCGCAACACGGGCTGTAGATTCACCAACTGCATCGAAATCGTTATCATCTAGCCCTTCCTTTCAAGAATACGGCCGTCAGTCTTGATGACGTAGCACACGCAAAAATGGATGCACTCGCAACGCTTGATTCACCTCAAAGAACGCAGCCATGATGCACGAACATGGTAGCATCGATGCAGAATCTTTAACGTGGAATCTTCAGTTGATTTGGCAATACAACCCATATTAAAGAGCGGAAAGTATTTGGTGAAACACATTCATTATTGAACCTCTCTCAATGTCATGTTGTAAAGCGTATATCGATTTCACAATGGGGGAAGGTCGCATTCACACCACCTGATTTGCCAAAAAGGATTGCAGGCCAGGTGCACGGGCTCCGTGGTACCAGCACAAATCTGCTAAGTGGAACATCCGGTTCACTTTAACGCAGCTACCTACATTGCAAAGGTGAAATTAATCAGTCTAAAAAAAAAAAATAATCCTGCAGCGGTCGATGGAACGCAAATTCTATTCCAGCGGAAGTACGCCAGATATGCTCTTGTGTGATGGTGTCAACAAATAGTGCGAATAAAAAATAAATGCAATCAGGCAAAAAAGACATAATCGATTTCACAAACACATGCAAGCAAAACTCAAGATTGACACCACAGCCACATGTATATATGGATAGGTACATCAGACTGCTGATCACATACTTCAGGGATGGCCAATTTCTTTCAAATGGCGGGCCACTTTTTTATTATTTTTTTTTGTGTGGCGGGCCACACACATAACAACATCAATACAAATAAACTTGACATTTGTTTTAAGGTAATATTTTTGTTATTTATCGGCATTATTTGCTTACATAAATCATTTTATTGTAACAGAGTTTAAAATGCCTAGTTGATTTATAAAAATGAATAAAATTTGCTATTTATATTGTTTAACAAACATGTTTTAGTTAGGTCATTTTAAAGTTGATATGTAACAAACCTTAATGAGAACAATGTGGACGTTCATGTGCAGCAACCAGTTCATCAAAGTCAATGTGTAAAGATGATGATGATATTCATAATAAATCCTGAAGGTGGCCATCAGTGAGTCGGTTTCTTTGTGACGATTTAATCTCCTTCATTGTTGAAAAAGCGCATTCACATATATATGTGCTTCCGAATTTTCAAACTGAAATCACTCAATGCGGGACATTTTCCCTGTGGCACAAGTTTCCAAAAGTCAACTCCTATCTCCATCCTTAATTGAAAAAAGGGGTCACTTTGGAGGTTACATAACTCCAACTGAAAATTGTCATGTGGTTGGAAAATGTCACACTTCGTAGGGTTGTTAAACAATGCCAGTTCTGGACGTATACCACTGAAGTCAGAAAATCGTTCATTGATTTGCTCCAATAGTTTGTCTAACATTAATACAGAAAATTTGAAATCAGTGTCACTGCGCTCCTCAATCAATTCTTTGCACGAAGGAAAATGAATAAAGTTTTCTTTGGCCATGGTAAATCTAAAAACTTTTAGTTGACTTATAAATCCATCTAGGTGTCCTACCAAATCTGAGACTGTTTGGGAACGTCCCTGTAGCTTCACGTTGAGTTCATTCATGTGCTGGGTGATATCAGTTAAAAAGGCCAATACGCTGTTAAAATGTGGATCAGACATTTTTCTGATCAGTTCTTTGTTGGTATCTTGTTTCTATAAAAACGGCTTTATCTCGTTTCTCAAAGCAAAAAACCGCGCTCAAACAATTCCCTCTGCTTAGCCAGCGTACTTGTGTGTAGAGCACCAAATTGTCATATTCCGCCTCAACTTCTGATAGAAAATTTATAAACTGTCGGTGTGTCAAAGACCGATTCCCACCTTTTATTAAATGTACACACTTTATTACAGTTTTCATAATATCCTCCACGTCTAGAATCTTGTCACACAGCGCCTCCTGGTGTATAATGCAGTGTAATGCTGGGCAATGGATTCCAGCCTTTCTTAATAATTCAACTAGACCTGTTTGAGTACCACACATTGACTTAGCGCCATCTGTCACTATTGCTGAAAGTCTGTTTATGTCACCGATACCGTTAACAACTTTCAGAACTGAGTTATAAATGTCTTGACCTTTGGTCGTATTATGCAATGAATCTAAAGCTAGTAGCTCTTCATTGATAATACAGTCTTTTGAAACAGTTCTTATGAAAATTAAAAGTTGTGCTGTGTCTGATATGCCAGTAGATTCATCCAAAGCTAGAGAAAAGTAAGCGGAATTTGTAACGACACTCTTTAATTTACTAGAAATATGAGAACTTATTTCATCAACCCTTCTAGTGACTGTCTGTTTTGATAGTGGAACGCTCTCAAAATGACTGGCAATTTTTTGTTCCCCAAATGCACGTGCCATGTTAATAGAACAACGCTTTACGAAGTCACCGTCACATAATGATTTTTTTTATTTCGTTATCTCTGCGCTTACAACAAACGATACCATTAAGGAACTTGTTTGTTTTGTTGTTAATGTAGAAAAAACAGATTTCTGAGCACTAACCTTTTTCTTCAAATCGCACACAAGTGTAGAACGTATTGTACCAATGTAGTCCTTGTATTTAGCGGCGTGATGCTGTGTGCAATGCCGTTTAAGATTATACTCTTTATTTACAGACAACACTTGCAAACACACAAGGCACTGCGGTTTGCTATCCTTATTGTTGATAAATAAAAAAATCATGTTCCCATTTCTCATGAAAAAATCTGATTTTTTCATTTAATTGACGTTTATTGTTCATATTATACCACGACTGAAGCAACAGACAATGAAAACACAGATTACAACAATAGCACTGTTTCCTGTTAAAATGGAATTGTTCACTGTAACTCGACAGAATCAGAATGATCAGATCGGATATATAATTTTGACTGATGAAAAGAGGTTTGGAGAGAAAGAAACTGAAAGTAAAATAATTGTGAGGTGAATGTGTTGGGGTGGAGGAGGTGGGTGACTCACAGTATTTCTTGGCTGTTTTAAACTGTTTGAACTCACCGAACCGAGAGTCGGCTCTAGAACCATTCGTTGGCTTCTTCCTTTGTTTAAGTCGGTCGCAGGATGATCAAAAGGAAAAAAAAGGATGGGCCGGGAATGACGGGAAGTCGACGTTAAACTAACTACTAGAGTGTTCCGAGTTTTAAACATAGGTCTACTAGGGAATATTTGAGTTAGCTTTTTCCACGGTAGAAGTTAATGTAACAAATTTTTAATCAATTTTAGCCAGGACCTTTTGCTCAATGCATCCTGATTTTATGTTTTATCCGTCGCGGGCCACAAAAAGGATGTCGCGGGCCACTTGTGGCGAAAACATGTACTGGCAACAAACAGCAGCTATACGAATTAATAACCAAACAGGACAATTCCAATATATAAAACAAGGAGTCAGACAAGGCTGTGTTCTGTCACAGGATTTGTTTTCACTTTACAGCGAATAGATTATGAGATCAATAGTAGACAAAAAAGGAATTGAAGTCAACGGTCACAACATAAATAATTAGCGATATGCGGATGACACAGTCTTAATAGCAGAGACAGAGAACGAACTACAAGAAATGATAGACATAATAGTAAAAGAAAGCAACAAGAAAGGTATCAGTCTGAATAGTGAGAAAATAGAAGTAATGGTTATATCGAAGAAACAATCATTACCATCATGCGGCATAAAAATAAACGAGACAAATCTGAAACAGGTGCAACGTTTCAAATACTTAGGCACAATAATAACATCAGATGGGAGATGCACCTCAGAAATAAAAAGCAGAAGAGCTCAGGCCAAAAAAGCATTTCAGAAAATGAAAAATTTCTTATGCAACAAATCTATGTCAATAAAAATGAGAAAGAGAGTTCATCGGTGCTATATAGAACCAATTCTGACCTATGGAAGCGAATCATGGACAGTAGACAAACAAATGAAAAGACGATTAGAGGCCACAGAGATTTCTCAGAAGAATGTTGAAAATTCCCTGGACAGCTAAAAAGACCAACGAGGAAGTTCTCAAAGAGGCCAACACAAAAAGGGAGCTCTTAAAAAACATCAGAAAGAAACAATCAACATTTTTCGGGCAAATCATGAGAAGAGGAAAGTTGGAATACTTGGTTACAACTGGAAAAATAGATGGAAAGAGAGATCGCGGACGACAGAGAGAGAATATACTGGATAGCTTGGTGTCATGGCATGGAAAACAGTCAACAACAGAACTGATACGATGCACTGTAGATAGAAGATTGTGGAGGGACATGATCACCTACGCCAACCGGTATGGCACATGATGATGATGATGATTGTTAAAAATGGATTGCATAGTATCTTCCTCATTTTTTTGGAAAGCTGCTTTTGCCTGAGCCATTCTGCATCTCACCTCTTTTGTACATCTTCCGTCTGAGGTTAAGAAAGTTCCCAAATATTTAAATTAATTTACCTGTTTTAATATTGTACCACTTGTCTTTATTTTGCATTGAGGTGATGTCTTTTTCTTTGTTGTTACCATTACCTCTGTCTTTTTGCTATTAAGGCTGAGTCCTTTATTTTTGCTTTCCTTCACTATAATGTCCAACATTTCTTGTAACTCATTTTCACTCTTAGCGATTAAGACTGTATCATCAGCATACCTTATATTATTTATATTATGACCTCCAATTGTTAATCCAGGCATGCCCCTTATGGATCTTATAATAATCTCACTATAAATATTAAACAAATATGGTGACAGCACACAACCCTGTCTAACACCCTCTTTTATTTGTTGAAACATTCCCAATTGGTTTCCAATTCTTATGGCCGCTGTTTGTTGCCAGTACATGTTCTTTATTATTCTTAGATCTTTGCTGTCTACGTTTATGCTTTATACAATTTTGATTATTTCTTGGTGCTTTACTTTGTCAAATGCCTTGGTGTAATCTATGAAACATAGGTATAGATCTGTTTTCACCTCTATGGCTCTTTCTACTGAAGATGTTATGATATAAATGGCATTGCTTGTTCCTTTATCTCTAACAAAACCACACTGTTCATCGCTAATTTCTGGACTGATTTTGTTTCGCTCTCTTCGCATGATGATTCTTAGTAATATCTTAGTCATATGACTCATAAGGCTTATTGTGCGATGATCATCGCATTAAATCGCACCCGATTTCTTTGGTAGGGCTATGAACATTGATTTGAGCATGTCGTCTGGTTTATATCTGCTGTTGTAGATATCATTCAATATTTTTGTTATTATTCTATTCCAAAATCACCCATGGCTTCAATCTCTTCTTTAGTTATATTATCTGGTCCAGGAGCTTTGCCCGCTTTCATATTGCGCAAGGCATCTCCCACTTCTTCTCTGAGTATTTCTGGTCCTTCTCCATTATCTTTAATATTTACTTCCGTTCGTTCATCATTATAAAGATCTTTAATGTATTCTGTCCATCGTTCACTTATGTTTTCTTGATCAATCAACAGTTCTCCTTCCTTTGATCTTAAACATCCATTTTTTGATTGCGTTTTTCTTCCTGTTTATTCCTCAATTTGTTTGTATATAGCTTTAGCATCTCCTTTTTGTTGCATTTCAATCTCTTTGCATCTCTCTTTTAGCCATGCTTCTTTTGCTTCATTGCATTTTACTACAATTTCTTTATTTAATCTCTTATACTCATCTTTATTTTCTTTATTTCTTCTTCTTGTATCCATTAGCTGCAAAATGTCGTCTGTCATCCATTTTTTTCTTGAATTTGTCCTCACTGGTGGTATGAACTCTTTTGATGTTTGTTGCATTTCCCACTGTTCATCAATGCTTTGTATCTTCTCTATTGCATTGTACCGGTTCTGAATTGTGATTTTATATTTGTCTTGCAGCTTCTTGTCTGATTTTAGTAAATCTAAATTTAACTTGATGCTAACTGAGGCTCGTTTTGTTGTTTTTAATTTTACTCTAAGCTTTCCCACAACTGGTACATGATCACTATTGCAATCTACCCCTGGTCTAGTTTTCACACACACCAGACTGTTTCTAAACCTATTGCTTATCATTATATAATCAATTTGATTATGTGCGTTGTCCCCTGGGCTTTTCCATGTCCACAGACGTCTTGGATGTTGCTTAAACCAGGTGTTTCCTATCATCATGTTGTGTGTTCTGGCCCAGTCAATGTTTCTCACCTCTTTCATTCCTCTCGCCTAAGCCATAATGACCGACTACTTCCTCAACTCTTTCCTTTCCTACTTTTGCATTAAAATCCCCTAGAACTATGGTGTTTTCATGTGGTTTGTATTTATGAAGTGCCTCATTTAACTCGTTGTAAAATGTTTCAATTGTTTGCTCCGGACTGTCTGCTGTTGGTGCATAAACTTGTATAAGATTTATGTCTATTGGCTTTCCATTCAATTTCACTAAAAGGACTTTGTCAGATATTGGGTAAAAGCCTTTCACTGTTCTTGCTCTTTCTGCATCCAAGATGATACCTACTCCTCTTTGGTGTTCAGTACCTCCAGAATAGATTATTTTATGTTTATCAGAATACATCTCCCCTGATCCGGTGTATCTCATTTCGCAAAGTCCCAGTAATTGTTAACCCATTCTTTTCATTTCTTGTATGATATTTTTGTTACATTTTGTTTTTTTACTGTGTGCATTAGCGTACGTTAATATGAAAAAAATAATTTACCCCAAAACGTTAAAATTAAATTGTCAATGATAAAAATATGAGGGTACTTCTGAAGTCGGAGAATATCTGCCTGTATTGCTTGGGACATCTGAACACACGGCTACCGGTGCCAAAAATTGTTAAAAAGTTTTATTCTTTAAAAAATGTAGTTCTTCCGAACTTCGCTAGATATATACAGCTGGCCAGCACAAACAACAAATAGTTACCAATGTTATGTAATGTCTTGCTATATAATACATTCAGGGTGGAAAGTGTGATGGTTTCTGGAACCGGGGTGTAGCAGAGGTGGCAATCTCATGCTCAGTGACGCGATTCCGTTCGAAAGTTTAAAGTCTTGCTAATATTAATTGTCGTTTTTATTATGCAATTTATTGCAATAATTCTATTTTCATTTTTTTGTGTTTGCATTTTCTAAAATTACCACAATCATTAAGCAAATTCTTACTCTTTGCTATTAATATAGTTGTTTTCAAGATGCAGTTTCTTGACTTTTATAGAACTATATTATTTCCATAGCGCCTTAAAAATTATTTTTAAATTACTTTTTGCATTTTTGTTAATACCTTTGTTTTTATGGCGCAATTTCTTGCAATACTTTTTCTATTTTTAATCTGGCAGTTGAGCTGTGTATCACAGCAATTTATCTAGGAGGACAAAATCTCCAGCTCGAATCGCCATCTGTTTCGCAGAAGATGTAATGACGTTTTAAGATAGCGGAGTTTGTCCAACGGAAACAATCAATGTACAATCCTCATTGCAACACTACAAGTGGTGAATGTCTCTTATTTAATTACTGTCGACTGGGAATGTCAAGAAGTGTTTCTAAAAGTGTTGCTCGTTTTTTTTAATTACCGCGTAGTGTTGTCTTCAGTAATGATAGTGCGTCTGTTATGTCTCTACATTGACAGTGATTTTTCAAAGTTCAGCAGAGCCTACTATTTTTGGTATGTCGTAATCTTGTGTTGATCGCAGAAGTTGCGTTGTTGGTTGTGTGTTAGCTTGAAGGCACAGAGATGGAGTGCTCTTCTCCGGATGGATATAGAATTTGGCGCCTGGCTTTCAAAGTTAGAGAATCGATAACAGTGGATTTTATGTTACATTACCGTTTGTTGTTGTATTGTTGTTTCTGTTTGCGCGCCCAGGAGTTATATCTCTAACAAAGTTCCAAGGATATTAATTTTTAGTCAGCATCACTTTTTCCTATTTTTCTCACCTCCAGCAATGTGTTCAGGTATCACTCGCCATACAGGCAGATATTCTCCGAATTAGAAATGTACTCTCATCTTTCATCGTCGAGAATTTTGACAATTTGAGCAGATTTTTTTAGTTTCAGTTTTGCCCGAGGAGCAGTCAAATTTGGCCTACTCTTTTCAATTGCCTGCCTGTCTATCTATCTATTGTTCTTTCGAGCCGAAGACGGCACATAGGGCAGAAATTCAATTCTAGACTGTTGTCTGTTGTCTGATCTTTCACGTGTCAGACCTTGCACAGTGCCTATATTTTGTCTTGCCACACGTCTCTCTTCTGGGCGATTTCAATCTCGGTGAGGGAGCTGATGCCTGTCGATGTTACCTCTCGTTTTAATGTACCTTTTAGTGTTTCTCTAGGACGGCCTCTTTTTCTTGTACCGTCTGGTCCCCATTTGGCCGCCTACTTTGAGATTCTCTTGTTGTCTCTTCTCTTCACATGGCTAACATATAATCACTTTATTCTCTTAATTATAGTTGATATTTTTGAATGCTTTGTTATTTTTCTTATTTCTGCACTAGTCTAGAACTCATTCTAAAGTATACGAAACATTTTCCTCAGGCATTTGTTTTCAAAGGCATCCAGTTTAAGTTCTACTTCTTTAGTTGTTTTCCAGCTCTCGCAAGCATAAGTAAGGGCGTTGAGTTATTGAGTTATTTGCGGGTCATCATCATTGCACTTCGAACATGTCCATAGGTGCTCATCTCCCCTCCTAAGCAAGTCTTGCAGTGTCCAGCGATTGAAGACTCCAGTTCTGTGTTGGTTGATGAGTCTTCTTGTTACGCCCACTAAGTTTCACGTTTCTAGCTGTGACCATCTTAACTCCACATCTTTCATCAGAAGGAGTAACGTTAACTCATGGTTGTTGTGCCCTTCCCACATCTCGGAGGGCATTGATAATGTCCGCTCGATCCATTGATTGACCAAAGTAGGGGCATAAGTGCGTACTAGAAAAACCAATCTCTCATCGCTAGACTGGAGGACTGGATAGTCTAGAGGTAAGACGTCGGCCTCTCTACAGACAGTGAGAATTTTTAACTTCGAATCCGCTTATTGCTCGTAGCTTTAGCCTCCTCAGGGTAGTGAGATCCGATATCTAGCTCACTATGGGTAGTGAGATCCGATGTCTAGCCCTCTCTGGGCAGTGAGAAATAATGTATGACCTTCTCTGTGTAGTGAGATCCGACGTCTAGCCCTCTTTGCGTAGTGACATCCGATGTCTAGCCCTCCTCTGGGTAGTAAGATCGGGTGCTGGTCCTTTCTGGGTAGTGAGGTCCGATGTCTAGCCCTCTAAGAAAACGGCGGTAAAGAAGAGTGTGTTGTCGCGAACCCCTGGCAGCAGTCGAAAAAAGTAGGTCATAAAATGGCCGCTGTCGGACAGAAATTGCTATGTAAAGCTGCTCATGCCAAAGACGGATGTTAGACCTCAGATATCACCGCAAACTAGCGACACAACGCAACCATGCCCACTTTACGGGTGAGCGTTAAGAGATTAGTTTGCGGAAGTGGAAGCATGCCATTATTGTAATTGTAATACGAGCGCCAAAATATCAACGCTACAGTGACCCCATTACTGTCTAACTTTTATGATCATTCTACAACAATCCATTACAGTAATCATTTGATTTTTAAATGTTGAACATTAGTGATACATCTTTCATTAAATACTGAAATAATTAATTGTTCTTTTATCAAACACTGAAGTGGAGTAGTTAAAACTGATTAAACATTCTCAACATGTAAGCACAAACGTGGAGCGTGTGCGTATGCAAGCAAAATAACATAAGACAGTTTTATAGGCAATCCTGCAACAACTAAAACTAGTTCTCAGCGTGTTATTTTCTCAAATTTCCCTCTTCCTTTTATCTTCAATTCCAGTCTGCCATTCTTCATCCGATTTAAATGGAGGTACAAATGTGTAAACTCTTCAATGAAATGAGAATGCTAAAAAAGAAAAAAACGTTGACGAACAACTTCTGTCCCATGATCTCTAAATGTTGTGTCTCACAACGGTACAGTTAGATTACATCTTTACGACTCAAAATATTGTGTATTTTTAAAAATGATTGTATACCTTAGTGTCTAGGTCTGACATTGTAAGGACAATGATGGAATGGACATTGTGTTGTAGAGTGCCCGAATCCTATAGATAAACGATTGTAAACCTTTATTTATTGGATTCGCGCACTCTACAACACAATCTCCATTCCAATGTTGTGCTTCCAATGTCAGACCTAGACATTATACTCAAGAACAGTAAGGGCAAATAACCACTACCGGGATGGAGTGTGTTATACGAATGTCAAGAAACAATCTGAAAGATAGATCAGAAATGAAGGGCTGAGAAAAAAAGTACGGAATATTTCTCGCATATGAATAGCTGAAATTATTTGACCATTTGATGAGGCAGAAAGATCACAACACAATGAGCCGTAAATAAACGTTGGTAGAATGCCAGAAGAAAATTGCTGATGGAGTATTAGAAACTCTAGGAAACATAATAGCTGTCAAGTTTAGCAGAAGAGCAAAAGACCTCAAACTATAGCTCCTCTCGACGCTGAAAGGCAAATGAGGAAGGAAAGAAGAAGAAGATTACCCTCCCAGTCCCATGTCGGTCCGCAACCATTTTCTTTAACTATTCATTTTTACTCTTCTGGTTTTTTTTTTTTTTTTTCAAAATCCCTCTATCGCTTACTTTTCTCTTGTCACTATATATGAGTCTTATCCTCTCTACACTCAATTTTAACACTGTTCTCCCCCATATCATCCTCCCCCTCTTCCCTTTTCCTAGTACATCAACGTAATCTCCCCATAACCTCCTTACCACATATTTACTGTGATAGTATTATTCTGTTCCAAGAAAACATTTTACCCAAAACTATTTCTCAATTTTACTACATTCTTCGTTAATTGGGGTTGAAATAGACCGAGTGAGGACTAGGCGAGGGTTCACTCGTACATCGTTCACGTCCCGTCTTTTCCAAAATCTGAAATTAAGTTCTCTCCTCATGGCGAGATCGATTGAGCGGAAATAAATCAAAACTCAGGTGGAAGTAGAGCGAATTTGATTGTATGAGAACAAATTCAATGAAGTGGAAAATAATTTTTCATGGGATCACAAGTTACTAGTGATCAATTTTGACGCGTGTTCATGCATGAGTGCATAGAAAAATTGATGTCTCTCAAATTTGATTAAATCTGGAAATATCCCTCGTCTCTGTTTCTTAACAAAGGCTCGCAATAAACGTCTCGGTGTAGGCGTGTCTAAAGAATTTAGTATCTGAGGTTTGCTTCTTTATTGTAGTTGCAGTCACAAAGCATGATATTCGGAAAGTGGTGTGAAATTGTTAGAATTTTCTTTTAGAATTTCGGTTATTGTATTTGCACGCTATTTCTGAATGTTCCGAGGGATTAATACTTATTTAATTCCAGCATCATGTTGTGTTGTCTCCATATCGAAGACTGGCTTCCATTTCTCTCTGAACCCTGCCTTATAAGTGTTGTCTTGAGTTCTATAGTTCACCTTTTGATGTTAGTCCTCTTAACTCTTCTATGCCTCGTTTGCCCTTTTCTTTTCCCTTCAAAATGACTTTCAAATTGTATCCTTTTTCCCATCTTTTCTTCCATTTGTCTTGTTCGGATTGTATTTAAGATTTCTTTCGTCATTTTTAGCTCTTTCAAAATGTTATTGCTTAATCTTGTTATCAGTGTCTATCTAATTCTCCTCATTCTTATCTAAATCATTATTTCAAGGGTTTCGATTAAAAACATTTTTTTGGGTTATATTTAAAGTTCATTTTCTGCACCATGCCTATTTTAATCTTCAGCTGTTTAATATTATGCTTTCATTAGATACTAGACGTTTCAGTGACAAAACGCCATACATAAAAGACGTCCAGTATTGTGCTCGAACAGAAATGGTTCACTACGAGGTTTTATTGGGAGTCGCGATAGCTCAGTGGTTAGTGAACTGGACTACAAAGGACAAGAGGTAGGGTTCGATCCCAACCGACGGCTTCCGGTTCACCCAGCCTTTAATGAGTACGGGATTTTTCTGGGAAAGTAAAGCGGCATAGGTGTAATACCTACCACATCACCCCAAAAATCATGTGCCGAAGGTCTGTAAAATTTATGGTCACTAACACCATATTCCCTATATACGCCACTTAGCGTGACGGGGGTAATTTACTTTTTTTTTTAACGAGGTTTTATTGTCACCGTGAAGGAACGAAAACGGAAACATCATCATCATCAAGTACCGGGCCTACTGGCGTAGGTGAATATGTCTCTCCACAACTTTCGATCTCGACAGTTATTTATCATTTCTGTTGTTGACTTTCTGCTAAGCCATTCTCTTAAGCTGTCTGGTATTTAAAACGGAAACAGAAGGGATATTTATCGCGCTTGTACGATCTTAAAAGACTATCATTTAAACATACGTTGTTAAAGGGATGTTCATTAGTGGAGTATGGCGGACGCGCATTCAGGGGAAAAACTGGAAGAGTAATATGAAGGGACGGCTGGTCTCAACTTCGCCGAAATATCAGTCAGCATCGAGAAGCAGAAAAAGTATAAAAAAAAAATATAAAAAAATATATATATATGTATAATGTGCCCCCGTCACGCCAAATGGCATATAGGGAATATGGTGTTCTGCTTCTTCTTCTACCTTTATGGCTCCCAGTGGAGCATAGGTCTTCAACAAACACTTTCCAAGTAGTTCTGTTTTTTGCCATTCTTTTAAGATAATTCCATGTCTTCCTCATAATCTTCATCTCTGCTTCTATCTGTCTTCTCTAAGAATTCCTTGGTCTTCCTCTTTGTCTTTTCCCCTGGGGATTCCAAAAAAGGACCTGTTGTGTAATACTCTCAGTTGGCTTCCGTAGTGTGTGTCCTATCCATCGCCATCGTCTTCGCTGTATCTCTTTATCCACTGGTGTTTGGCTGGTACATTTCCATAATCCTATGTTAGTGATTTTGTCCTGCCATTTCCATCCTTTTATTCTGCGTAAGCATCCATTAATGAAAGTCTGTATCTTCGTGATTGTCATTTATGTTGTTCTCCATGTTTCACAGCCATATAATAGGACCGCCTTAACATTTGAGTTGACAATTTTTATTTTTGTATTTAACCTAATTTCTTTGGATTTCCATATATTTCCCAGTGCAATGAAAGCTCCTCTTGCTTTTGATATTCTTATTTTGGTATCATTTTCTGTTCCTCCCTCTTTATCTATATTACTGCCCACATATATGTAGGATTGTACATCTAATAGAAGTATTTCTCCTAGTTTTATTTGGTTATTGCCAACTGTATTAATTCTCATAATGTTGGTCTTATCTCTATTAATCTTCAGTCCTAGCTGTTGTGATCTCTCATCAAGTATGCTCATTTTATCCTGCATCTGCTGATGGCTGTGTGATAGGAGAGCTATGTCATCAGCAAAGTCTAAATCATCAAGTTGTTTGGTCAGTGACCACTGGATTTCATTTCTGTTGTATTGATTTATTTTCATAATCCAATCTATGGCCAGTAGAAAGAGAAATGGAGACAGAAGGCATTCCTGCCTTACTCCTGTTCTTATTTCAAATGCAAATATGGTGTTAGTGACCATACATTGTACTGACCTTCGGCACATGATTTTTAATGTGGTCCGTATTAAGCCCGTGCCGCTTTACTTTCCCAGAAAAAAATCCGATTCATTAAAGGCTGGGTGAACCCGGAAGCCGTCGGTTGGGATCGAACCCTACCTCTTGTCCGTTGTAGTCCAGTTTACTAATGAGAAGCAGAAAAGACCGGTGGAAAATAATTGCGTGTTCAAGCGATTTGATCAATTATGATATATATTTGGGTGACGTAGTAGATTTAAAATTCTATAACAATTTCATTTGTAATTAAAACCCATATTTGTATCGAATTTAAGTATTAAAACATTATTAAGAAATAATCATTTTCATCATCATTAAGTGCCATGGTTTCTGACATAGTACATTGGCGATCATGTCGCTCCACAGCTTTCTACCTCTACATTTGTTTACTTGTTTTGTTGTTGACTTCCTACAAAACTATTCTGAAAACTGACTGGTATTTTTTCTCTCTAATTCCAATTACATCTTTCTCCCTCAATCTTTTCATTTGTCATGTTATAATCCAGCCGTTTCCTTCTGATCTGAAATAATTATTTGTTTCCTCCAGATTTTAATAATACGCTTCTTGCTTTGGGTGTCCGGTTAGCGCAATCGATAGGCGGTTGGCTTACCACGGCAACAGCCGGGGTTCGTACCCTGGCGAGGACACCTGGGTTTTACTAATTCCCTAAAAATTAGTGGGAGCCGCGATAGCTCAGTGGTTAGTGAACTGGACTACTACGGACAAGAGGTAGGGTTCGATCCCAACCGACGGCTCCGGGTTCACCCAGCCTTAAATGGGTACCGGATTTTTTCTGGGAAAGTAAAGCAGCACGGGCGTAATACCGACCACATTACCCCAAAAATCATGTGCTGAAGGTCTGTAAAATATAGGGTCACTAACACCATATTTCCCTATACGCCACTTGGCGTGACGGGGGGGGGGGGGGGGGTACTTTACTTTTACTTTACTTCTTGCTTTGAAAAATAGTGCGAGGCCAGGTTTGGCATTGGATATTTGTGAACATATATATTCCTTCATTATTGTATAGAGCCAGCTGGGGATATATGGAAGTGAAGTCTGCACAATTGAACAACTGTCAAGAAAATAGTTGAAGGCAACAGAAATGTGGTTTTATATGAAAGTGAAAGTGAATTCTGCACAATTGAACAACTGTCAAGAAAATAGTTGAAGGCAACAGAAATGTTGTTTTATATGAAAGTGAAAGTGAATTCTGCACAATTGAACAACTGTCAAGAAAATAGTTGAAGGTAACAGAAATGTGGTTTTATATGAAAGTGAAAGTGAATTCTGCACAATTGAACAACTGTCAAGAAAATAGTTGAAGGTAACAGAAATGTGGTTTTATATGAAAGTGAAAGTTAATTCTTCACAACTGAACAACTGTCAAGAAAATAGTTAAAGGCAATAGAAATGTGGTTTTATTAAAGTGAAAGTGAATTCTGCACAACTGAACTGTCAAGAAAATAGTTGAAGGTAGCATAAATGTGATTTTATAGAAGAATGTTCAGATCACACAGAGACAGCTAAAGAGAGTAGTGAGGATCTACTAAAAAAGGCCATGGGAAAAGTTAAAGAAATCGAAGAAGATTATAGTAAAAAGTAAAAAAGTAAACCCCCCCCCCCCCCCGTCACGCCAAGTGGCGTATAAGGAATATGGTGTTAGTGACCATAAATTTTACAGACCTTTGGCACGTGATTTTTGGGGTAATGTGGTCGGTATTACGCCCGTGCCGCTTTACTTTCCCAGAAAAATAAATCCGGTACCCATTAAAGGCTGGGTGAACCGAAAGCCGTCGTTTGGGATCGAACCATATACCTCTTGTCCTTTGTAGTCCAGTTCACTAACCACTGAGCTATAGCGGCTCCCGAAGATGATAGTAATAGAAATGAAATTGGTAGATATTTAGCTTTTTAACTTTGTTCTGACGGCGATTTACAACCTTTACTTTGATAAACCTACGTTGTATAGTGCGTCTTCAACAGAACGAGATAATAACTATTATCCTTTAACACTGATTGTTGTCAATAAAATAAGATCCAGTCCTTTTTCCAGAGAATTCGAATATGATATATTGTTGATATATGATATGCTATATTTAAAGATGGGAATGTACGTTAACGGCAGAGTGATTACTGCTATTTTTTAAATTCTAGAACACTTTCATTGTATGTTGATCTCCCCGAAAAAAAATTCACGTGAGAACGTTTCCTCGCATGAATCCGAGTTACCTTCTCACTACTAACCTTCAACATTTAGAGAAGGCAACCAGTCTACTTTGTCACTGTTATAACTTGTCAAATATCACGAGTCAGGTACACATTTGTCACATTTGAGTCAACTGCAGCGTGCCATACTCGATAAAAACACTTCATTTTTGTTCTGAGAACCACGCCCTCTAATGTTACCACGCGCATGGCAAAAAATTGTTGTCCTTTGCTGGCCAATATCCGCCTTATAATCTCCTACGCTGAA